>CP139501.1:189566490-189575832 GCA_021014915.2 Artemisia tridentata subsp. tridentata
ATCCTGAAAAAGGGTTACCAACAGATCGATCGTTAACGATCCTACGAGCGATCCACGATCCTGTAACGATCCTACCTGAATTACGATCCCGTAACGATCCTGCTCATTTTGTGTGTGTAGGATCGAAGGATCGTACGATCCTACGAGCAGGATCGCGATCCTGACAACCTTGATATACATACATATATATATGTATATATATATACATATATATATGTATATATATATATATATATATATATATATTATATATATATATATATATATATATATATATATATATATATATATACATAAATATTGGTTCTATGAAAAAACACACTTTGGTGGAAAAGTGAGAAAATAGTACAAATCACCCCCTCCCTTCCCATCTCCTTTTTTTTCCAACTACAAGGGCCTCATTGTAACTTTTTATATTTTATAAGGTATGTTTCCCATTCCCTTCTTTTTGTCCAGGGGCCTCTTTGTAACTTTCCATCTTTTTCCCATTGTCCATAACATTGCCCACGTTCATTAACATTTTCAGTTGTCTATTATTTTTCTACTTTTTTTTCCTCGGTTTCACGTCATATGTCTGTTATAACTAATTATCTTTCTTATTATTTACACGCAATACATTATTACGTCACAAAATACGATATAAATATTTTAGTACACGTATCTCTCAAACGTGATGTTGGATTGATATACTCTGACCAAACTAACTTGTAGCTTGTTTAAGGGTTTAGCAACCTTGGATAAATCCAAAACTACTAATATTGAAACGCTGATATACTTTGTTAAGTATGCGGAATCTACTTCAACAAAGCTAAGAAGAATTAACACAAAACTTTAGTTATATTAAACCTTGAACCTGCTTACTTTACACAGATTCACTAACAAACTCTAAACACTAATATCGTACGTACTTCTCTAAATTATGCTTCTAATAATCGTTAAGCATTTGTCTAATTATCGTACGTCTAATGCCAACCTAGGGATCCTTTTATAGGCACAAGGAAAACCCTAGTCGGTTTACAATACTTGAACGACAAGTAATTCTAACTCTAATCTAATAAGAACATTCTAGAATAATACAATATTCTTTAATCATAATTTGCATAACAGTCCTTCAACGAGCAGCAGTACTTTAACTTTATAGCCCAACAATCCTCCCCTAACTTGAATTCTACTTGCTTGATTTCAAGTTTCTTTGAATATCAATCATCTTTATCTTCAAGGAAAGGTTGTATCTTTGAAGTCTGTCTCGTTGTTGTTTTGTTATCATTAATGCAATCAGTGTCTGCAATCTTTATCAGCAACAATTCTTTTCAGCAACTCATCTTTTCAGCATCATATTTGGCAAAAGGTACATCAGATCTTTAAAGTTTCATACTATTCTCATCACTTCCAGGTGTGTAAACTCCTGTGAGAGGTGAATCATTGAAAACTTAATGGATTTTTATGTCTCTTTACCAAAGCCATTAACTCTGGAGTAGCCAATGTTTAGATTTAAGAACCATGGTACATTGATAACCATATGATTTTTTACAAATCATCAGCTATCAACGGATTTGATTAGTCTTTACCAATAGCCGTTTGCTTTTGGACTAGCTAGTTCTTTTAGTATCATTACCATGGTGAACTAATTACCATACAATGGTTTTCCACAGCCTTTACCACAAGCCATTATCTTGTGGGCTAGCCAACTCTTCACTATCATAGATATGGTGAGTTGAAGACCATACAATTTTTAGTAAATTGTCAACTAAAAACGGATTTGATAATCACATCAAAGCCGTACCCTCATGATGAGTCAAACTCTTTCTTGTTTACTTAAACATGGTGAGTTGAATACCATTTGTTGCTGTTTAAATCTTTGTGCTTCAAAATGTTTTTGCACTTTTCAAAAATCACTGATTTTATCAAAAGACTTTACTGGTTTCATGCTGCAAGCAGTACTTTGAGAAAGTACTGTTTGTCAAGAGTACTTTTAAATAAAGTACTTATGTTTCAAAAGATTTATATTATAAATATCATACCAGTTGTTATGCATCAATCTTCAGCTAGCATTGTCCATTTGATGAACAATCCAATCACCATCAGTGCAGTTTCACTTTCTTCTTCCACTTCCATGCCATGATCTAGCATTCTGATCATCAGATCTCTAGTAACTGGATATCTTTGCTCTGCTTGCATGTGGATCATTGTTCCATCTTCTAGCTCCAAAACATGTATTCCCACTGATTCAAAGAACCTCCATCTGTTAATTTCCTAATCCTCTTGATTTTCCCAGAGAGCACTATCACTTGTCTCTTCTGTTTCCCAGATGGTTGTGAGGTCTCCTAGCAGAACCAAACCCACTCCTTGTGGTGGAATATGTTCAAAATAAGTCTGCACTTGTAGATATAGCTGAAGCAAATCCTCTCTGTCTATCAGATGTAAAATATCCCATAACAAGTTGAATACTCTAAAGCTTCCATTCTGTCTATGAAATATCAAGTAGTCCCCTTCTTGTGAATCTACAACTGAGAATGTAGAAATCTTGGACTTCTTGTCTGCAACTTCTTTTGATTTTGGATGGTCAAAGTCAACAACTCTCAAGTAATTTCTTAGCTCATCAGTTGTGTCTACTTTTAATTCAATAGAATCCTTGAGATTCTTTGATGACTGTTCATCAGTTGTTGTTCTTTTCATCTTTGAGCTCCTTGTAACAGCTCTTTCCTTTCTAATATCTTCAAGCTTCTTATCTTTGAATGAATCAAAAGAAATAATACTTGCAAGATCTTTTTCTACAGCTTCCCTAACAGCATCATACAAATCCTTCATCTCTGAATGTGTCAATTTCACCAAACCTTTATATCCTCTACCTTTGAGATAAGCCATCATAGAATTTCTTTCTTGAGCTTTACTTTGTGGCCTTCTAGGTTTGATAATAAGTTTCCATGACTCTTCAGCATCTAATTCAGCCTGTAATTTCCTTGCAGCTTCCTCATTTTTAGCATCCTGAATAGCTCTTAGATCTTTCAAGGTGAGCTTCTTCTTCTTCTTAGTTTCTACCATGATCCCTTTACCTTTGTCTTTTGGATCTAACTCCTGGGTAGGTTGAGAAGAGACATGAAGTTGTTGTTCAACTCCAGGAATGTTGATGCCTCTTTGTCTTGACATATTAATCATAATGTCAGCAATAGTTTCATCATCACTGTTAGTATGAGCTATAACATCTTCTTCCTGAGCTGGATTGGAAGGACCAACATCTTCTTCAAAGTCTAGTGTCCTTGGTGTAATCAGAAATTGTCTTACAGTTCCTTGATGAGCAGTACCTTGAAGAGCAGTACTTTCAGCACCAGTTCCTTCCAAATCCACTTCCTCGGTATCACCACTTTTTACTTCAACAGTAGCATCTTCAATGTTGATCTGCTCTGTTTCATCACTTTTCCTCTCAACAGTATCTTCATGAGGAATATCGTCAAGTGGTGTCATCTGAGTATCATCAATAAATCTAGCATCTTTATTGAGTCCAGCATCTTCATTCAAATTCTCTAAATTCCTCCCCAATTGGAATGAAGACTGCTTGTTGATCTTTCTTTTCTTTGACTTAGACTTCTTTGAGTACTGACCAGTCTTCTTCTGTGACTTTACCCACAACCTGTGGTGCTTTACTAATGGCCAAACAAACCTCTTTAATCTTCTAAACTTTCGTTTTAAATCCAGTATCTGATTAGCTTGATCCTCAGTTACCTTCTTGAGTCTCCTTAATTCCCTTGCAAGCTCATAGTTGGTTAAGACACCCTCAACCACTCCCTCATCTCCTCCAGATGTTTGATGCCCATCTGTGGAAGTATAATCATTGGGAGTTGGTGGTTGAGTCTCATCTTGAGTTGAATTCTCCTTAGCAGCACTTTGTGGAGAAGGTTCAGCAACTGGAGATGAAACAGTGTGGTAAGCAGTATGTTGAGAAACACTATCTTCTCTTGAAGTTGGATGCTCATTACTTGCTGATGCAGAGGATTCTTCTTGCTCTTGCTCTTGCTCTTGCTCTGCATCCCTAACTGCTTGTGCAACTTCCAATATATGAACAGTTAAAGGTGTAATTCTTCCAGAAAACTTTACACCCTTCTTGGATATAAAAGTAAACACCTTTGGTGGAAGTTTGACAGTGGGTAAAAAACTCTGAGGTTTAGGTACATCCTCAAGCTGTTTGTTCAAGAATAATTGAACAAACCTAGGGTACATCAAGAATGGTTTACCATTAATAATGTGTGAAAGCATACCATCAAGAATAAGTCTTGAAAAGTTGAATTGATGATTGGTAGCCAAACCCACTAAAGCAGATGCAATATTTTGACCAAATTGATCAAAAGAAGTACTCTTGGGACTTAAGCAGTGAAGTAATAGATGGATTAGGTACTTCCAATGAGGACAGAACAAAGGCTTCTGGAAAGTCAATTTTGTAAGATCTCCCTCATATCCTATATCCCTTAATGTGTCCCAAAGTACTTGTTTATCAAAACGAACAGCTCCTCCTTCATCATTCAACATCAAAGCATCCCTAATAGTGGCTTCAGAAATCCAAATTGTTCTTCCTGCAACTTTAGCCCTAATTAAAGAATCATCCTCATCCTTTGCAGTAGCTCAAAATTCTTGAATCCATGGGCCGATAACATCAGGATCAACTAAAAGAGAATAGTTGATTGAAGACCCAGTCAAGAAATCGATGATCGCATGAAAGTCAATGTTATCCCCTGTTTTATCTAAATTGGCGATCATGTTGTGTTTGCTTATTGTGATGCGATTAGCCATGATGTAGCGTATAGAGGGATGCGGTTTGTAAGTGTTTTGCGTGAGAAAGATTGGTGTGGAAGATTGTATGAGTGGTTACGGATTAAGTTGAGAGTAATAGTCGGTGAAAAGGTGAGAGTATTTTTGGATAGGATTGAAACAAATCAAAGACAAAATAATAAAGTTACCGTTGTTAAGGACTATTATCCCCGCCGTAAGAATCGAAATGACTGTAACCCCACATTTTTTACCGTTGGAACAGTACTTCCACGTAAGCAGTACTTCCACATAAGCAGTACCCTTCAAAGCAGTACGTTGAAGCAGTACTTTGCAGAACCAGTACTTTAAATAACAAAGCAGTACTTTCCATCCACTTATCCACAAACCAATACTTCAAACTAATCCAAGAACTTATAAATGGCGCATGCATAAGTTCTAACTAATAACTATGTTGCCTCCCCTCAAATACAACATAGGTACTAAACTAATACTAAAAACCAATACTGTCAGATAGAACAGTAAGAAAGTATATTAACTAATACTAAAGCCTCCCCTCAAATGTAGCCTAGTAGTTAATCATCCCAATGCTCACAACTAAGTGGTTGAATCTTGAAACATCAAATCCCTTTGTGAGTAGATCAGCTACATTGTCATCTGTGTGAACTTTGACCACATTGATAAGTCTGTGCTCATAACAATCTCGAATGAAGTGATGCCTAATCTGAATATGCTTGGTCTTGGAATGGTATACTTGATTCTTCACAATACAGATGGTACTCTCATTATCAATGTTGATAGGAGTATTCTTGAAGTTGTATCCATAATCCAAGAGTTGATTCTGCATCCACAAAACTTGTCCACAACAGCTTGCAGCAGCAACATATTCTGCTTCAGTAGAGGAGGTTGCTGCAGTGGTTTGCTTCTTACATTGCCATGAGACTAATCTTCTTCCAAGATATTGACATCCACCAGTGGTTGATCTTCTATCATAGTTATCTCCTGCCTAATCACTATCTGAAAAAGCTTCCAAGTGAAAAGGTGACTCCTTAGGATACCATAATCCTAACTTTGGTTGATGCTTGAGATATCTAAAAATCCTCTTAACTGCATTCATGTGAGAAACTTTGGGTGTAACCTGATATCTTGCACATAAGCATACAGCAAACATGATGTCAGGTCTTGATGCAGTTAAGTACATAAGACAACCAATCATGGATCTGTAAAGCTTTACATCCACAGCTTGTCCATCTTCATCTTTGCCTAATGGTTTATTGTTATCAATGGGTGTGGTGGCAGGCTTGACAGTTGGAAGGTCAAATCTTTTAAGTATGTCTACAACATACTTTTCTTGATTAATGAAGATTCCATCTCTTGTTTGTCTAACTTGAAGCCCCAAAAAGAAAGTAAGTTCACCCATGGAACTCATTTGAAACTCCCGCTGCATAAGTTCTTCAAATTCTTTCACCATAGACTGTTTTGTGGCTCCAAAGATAATATCATCCACATACACTTGGACTAACATAATGTCCTTCTTGTCTCTCTTAATAAACAAAGTCTTGTCTATGGCACCTCTCCTATAACCATGTTGCAAGAGAAAGTTGGAGAGTCTCTCATACCAAGCTCTAGGGGCTTGATGAAGGCCATACAGAGCCTTGATAAGTTTGTAGACTTTGTTTGGATGTGCAGGATCTTCAAAACCAGGAGGTTGTTTAACATAAACTTCCTCAGTGATTGTGCCATAAAGAAAGGCACTCTTGACATCCATTTGGTATACAGGAAATCCCATGTATGAAGCAAAGGCAAGAAACAACCTTATAGCCTCAATTCTTGCAACAGGAGCAAACACTTCATCATAATCTAATCCTTCTTCTTGGCGATATCCTTGTGCAACCAATCTAGCTTTATTCTTGATAACATTCCCTCTTTCATCTCTTTTAATTCTGAAAACCCATCTTGTTCCAATCACTCTCTTGCCATCTGGTAGATCACATAATACCCAGACATCTTGAAACTTGAATTGTAGAAGCTCCTCTTGCATAGCTTCAACCCAACTTTCATCAGTTAAAGCTTGAGCTACCTTCTTGGGTTCATCTTGAGATAAAAAACAAGCAAACAGGCATGTTTGTTGATCCTTGTGATTCAGCTTGTTTTGTTTATAAACAAAGCTAAGTAAAGCAGTATGTTGCTTAGAGAGACCTCTAGCTTTGTCTCTTGTAACCACTCCTGAAGAGGGTGATCCAATGATATTACTTTGAGGATGAGCTTTATGAACTCTCAATGTAGGAGTTGGTGGAACTGGAAGATCAGATCCCAAATTTGTGAAGTCAGGACTTTCATTGGAATTTGAGAAAATACCTTCAGGATTAAGCTCATCATCAATATCTTCTAACCCAGGAATGTTAGCATTATCCAAATCATCATCTGTCACACCCTGAATTTACCTGTTAATGGCAGCGGATATGAATACCTTGGTGTGACTTTCATGGCGTCTCATACAATGGATATATTGAACGACCTAAAGTGTCGTTTTGAAAATACACGTTTGATCATAATTAAAATCAGAGTTTACAAAACATAGGTCCCAAATGATGTTGCAAGTTTATAACAAAACCATAGTAGATCAAACGTTACA
Organism: Artemisia tridentata subsp. tridentata; assembly: GCA_021014915.2. Classification (NCBI taxonomy): domain Eukaryota; kingdom Viridiplantae; phylum Streptophyta; class Magnoliopsida; order Asterales; family Asteraceae; genus Artemisia; species Artemisia tridentata. The sequence goes on from CP139501.1 coordinate 189,573,884, forward strand.
TAAGTGCATGAAAATAAGTGATGCAAGTCGACCCCGCGACTCCAAAATAGCCAAATGCATGTCCACACGCTAGCTAATTACCTGAAAATACATTGCTAAAAACGGTCAACATAAAGTTGGTGAGAGATCATAGGTTTAATAAAATGAAGGTATACGATAGCCACAAGTATAAAGTGTATGACATAAGTCACATAAAAATGGTGTACAATAGACTTAAGCTCATGACCCCGAAACTATGACTGAATCTGTGGTGCCCCTCAGAGTGTTTTGCCAGGCACTCTAATAAAAAGACATGAAATGCATCCGCTATCGGTTGTTGGTCAAAGCCAACACGGATGGAGGCGTCACCCTCGATAGATCTATCCACTCACTCTCGCTTACAGGTAAATTAACGGTTCATGATATAGGGGACTTTCATATGGCAACAAGGTAACTTAATCTATGTACAAGGAATTTGATACTAGGGCTCGCATATAAAAATGGTTGCAATGTATTCTCCCCCGTGGGATTTGAAATGAAATAATAAATTGAAAAACGGGGCTATGAAAACTCACCTGAAGTGATGATTCAACAATGCTATGAAATCGGAATACTTGGAATAACAAGGCGCGAACACTAGCCGCTACCTAAAATGAATATGCATAATCTACTTAGATTATGAGGCAATGTAGTGCATGTACATGTATATGTAACCTATACCACTCGTACTTTGAAAATAATAGTTATCGTTAATATGTAAGGTCCTTCCAAAACTTGATATAAATATGTTAACTTGTTTCGTCAAAACTAGTCATGTAATAAAGTGTATAAAACGTTCGTGTTAGTATCGGCGTTTTGAAAACATGAAATGTAATATGATAGTCGTGTTAATAAGTCTTTGATCGTACTTGTTCCAACGGGTAAGAATTACGGTTCTCCATGGTCGTTACGTGAAAAATATAGTTTCTAGTACGTAAACATTTTCTAGTTAAAAAGCTGTCAAAATGAAAGGTATATTATCGATGTTTAAACGCGTGTATCTTGTTCGTTATTAGCTCGTTTTCGACGTTCTTTATATCCGTGGGTTCGTATAAACATGTACTAATATATTTTCAGTAGCTCGGGTCATCTAGGTCGCGTTAAACGCCTCAGTTTGTCCGTCGAAAGATACCAAACAGCATGCAGTTTTCCGGAAAATTAGTTTTCGTCGTTAAACTTTGAAAAATCATATCTCCTTCGTTATTAACTCGTTTTTGTCCCCGTTTTCGGCCACGGCTTCGTCTCGGAATGTATTTTCTAAATATTTGGCCAAAAATTATCTCACAACTACTGATTTTCCCACGTTTCACTTTTAAGGACAGAATGTTTTATATACTTGTTAAAACTTGATTTTCTAGTTAGTAACTTGTCCAAAAATGTCACAAACAACAACCAATCTTTCTAAAACTTACCATATAACTTTTTAAAGTGTCAAGGTCCTAAAACATCATCATCCATGTAGATCTAACAAGGATCTAAGTATAAAACATTTCTAGGGCTCATAATCTTGCAAAAAGATTTAAAAGGAGTGGTATAACTAACATATACATATAGATCTTGCATGCAAATGTTATGAACATTATATTAACTTGGTAAAATTATAAAAATGAGTTTTGACAACTTACTTGAAATATTAGTGATAAAAAGATGATGAAAACCTAAGAACCTTTGAGTTTGTATTTCAAAACCCTTAAAGGAATACTAGATGGACTTGTTTATGGATGGATCTTGTAAAATTTGATGTTTTCTTCCTCTTGTTCTTGCTTGGCCGATCATACACACACACACATATAGATGAGAGAGTTTCTTGAGATATTTTGTAAAATGAAGTGAAAAATGTGGTAGCTAAATATATATATTAGACAAGTATAAGTGGGTATTAAATGAGATAGGATGTTAGCAAGTTGTGATGTGTTTTGGGGGGGGTGAGG
>CP139501.1:189575932-190072363 GCA_021014915.2 Artemisia tridentata subsp. tridentata
TTTTGTATCATTTTTTTAACGATTTATTAATTGGATCACCAATAAAAAACTAGCATTCGAAATTGATACGACGTCTCGGTGCTCCATTCCGATCATAGCGGATATGGTGGTAGATCACGAATTAAAAAAAAAAATACCAATTGCAAAAATTATTTTCTAATCACAAAAAACTTACCTGTTATCCATCGTGATTCACGATCTATGATTGGGTGAGGGAGAAGAAAAGTGATTCATTTATGTGATGGGAGGCGGCAGTTTAGAGGAGAAAAATGAAACGTGTATTTTGATTTTGACCTAATTATCATTATTAATTCCTCAATTAGTGGGGATAGTTAATAGATTACCAAAATACCCTTTGTGTTTTATAGATAATAACCAAATCTTTTAACAAACGAGGATTTGAGCCCGCGCTTTGCTGCGGGAGGTTTGCATATGCGTTTTTCTTTGTTGTTTTGCAGTCTGTGGACATGTTGTTTTAGTCTGTGGACATGTTGTTTTTGCAAAATATAGATTGTAAAAGGTAGAGGTGAATAAAAGAAACATGCATACATGTAAGTTATCTATGCTGCCATGGCGCAAATGTTTTGACACAAATATTGTGCTCCTTCAACTGATTTCATTCATTCATAAACTCGACATATGATAGTAGTCAAAATATTTTAGCCAATATTTCATTGGCCAAACCTACCTTTTTTAGCCGCAAATGCAGCACAAAAAAACCCTGCCTCTCAGCCCCATTTTAGCACCTAAACACCCTCCTTTCAGCTCTCCCATTTCAGCCGCCACAGGTTTCATATGTATATTGAGGTTGTAACACACTCTGCTAGCTCCATACTTTGTTATATGAACGTCATTGCCGGATTTCAAAAGTATAGCCGCATGTGAAATTGTTTTCCACATGATCACCTAAAAGCATCAAAAGAAGTATGTCTTGAGCTAAGGATTTCAAAAGTAAAAGCCATAAATATCATGGAGTATGTTGAAGTCCTTAATAAATTTACACATACAACAATCTGCATTTTCAAATAACAACTTGCATTAGATAATTCACAAAGCAACTTATGTTTAGATTTACCTATGAGGTTGTTATATACACAGAACTCAAATGGTTTCATAAGCACAACCTGTTCACCTTCTATATTTCTACCAATGTTCCACAAATGGCTTCATAAGCACAACTTGCAGCATCTTTACCTTCCAGTTTACGTCCAGCTCTGCATGTTTGACAAATGGCTGCATAAGTAAAACATAAAATCTTATTCTCTCATCTCCGTTCTCCCCTTATTCCTGGATTCTTAATCCAAAGTCCAAACACGTTAATAACTATAACAAAACTATTCAATTATTAAATGATTGTACAAACTGGGTACCTACTTATAGTGTGTCACTTGTGTAATTTAAGCTCGACAATGGTCATGTGTATACACACCAATGGGCCAATCAGCATATCTAAACGTCTAAATCTTTTACAATAGAATAAACGCTAATGATCGAGATTTTCACCTATAATGCAGTTCTTTCACAATGCCAGGTTGAATCCTTTTCTCCAACCTATATATGAACAAAATTTTAATTTAGAATGGAAGACATGAAAGGCAACTCAGCACTTTAGTGGGGTTAAATAGCTTTTTCCATAAGTATAGACAAACATAAGGCTATTAGCATGGTTGTTGCCTTTGGCTATTTAAATTATGCAACGTAGTTGTGAGAAAGCAAATACACTGACCTTCACCATGGCAAATACCAGTCGATTCTAAACATTGCCTAATATTCTGGGGCGCACTTCATTTTTCTGGGTATCATTGCCCCTCAGATGATGTGGTTTCACCATTGTTTGGTAAAATGCACTGTGAAGGTGGGAGCTGAACATGGGATCTAACATTCCAAGTATCATGTTGATGGTTTTCTGAACTATTCTGCACAACAGTTGACCTGCACCCAGATAAGATTTGTAAGATCATATAAAGAAACGTGCATATTAATGTAAGTTTAATTTATTTTAAATAATGCTCACCTTTTTTCATAGAAAATGGTCTATTTGAGCTTCTGCTTGGGCAGCGTACAAACCTGCGTAAGACCTTCGTCATAATAATTTATATTGAAACTACTGTTTGAACATCCTATATACGAAATTTAAAGTAATCCTAGCGATGGTTGGTAATCCTCTAATTTTAAAGCGAAACAACACAAAGTAATCCAAATAATCAAAGTAACTAAAAACAAACCTACATTAAAAAATCGAATTAGAAATGCAACTGAGATCCCGACACCAAACATCAGAAATGCAAGCAACCCTAAATCACGAAAAAGAATGTCAATAAGATATCGGATTAAAACATCAAATCTAACAGCTTATGAAAAGGAAATTTATAAAACATTACGGCTCAAGTCATTTGGTAAAAATAGTAGGCTAATAGCAAATAACTAATAATTGTAAAGTATTTTGACCTAAAATGATTCTACCATAGTAAAATCCCATGCTGCAGCGAGAAAGATGGATTGTTATCCATCGAATAAGCTAAACGAAACAGCCCCTAAAAGTTTAACAAATCGTTTCCAAATACACACTTATGCCCAGAGCTCATAAATGGCTTATGACCACACCTTATGAGCTTATTTGACTCTGCTAATATACCAAATTACAATCATGCTCTCTTACAGAATTTAGCGCTGCATTAGATATGTCAAAAGCAGTGGTTGGATAAGGCAAGACATACAAATGATTCTTAAACCATGATCAAAACCTGTGACAGTAAGCAGTTTCAAATTCAATACTGATTATGGGGGTATTAACTTGTGTTGTTCAAAGGTAAAAAAAATCCTTATTCACAAATTCTTGAACCTGTTCCACACCATCAGGTTCAAAGGTGAATAAGGTTCAAGAATTAAATTGTGAATAATGATTTTTTTAGTTTTTACCTACAACCCAAAACACCATCTTCATCAAAACAAACTAATCCAAACCAAAACCCCAAAATTTCATGTCCACTTCACAAATATTTATCTAACCTAAATTTAATAACACGCATTAGTATCACATACCTCTTTGAAGCTGGAATCAAACATAAAACCGTATAAACCTAGTAAAAAAAACACAAAATTAACAAAGAAGCTAAATTAAAACATAACCCTAATTTTACCTTAATCCCCCATGATCATAACCAAACACAAACCTAAAAGTGTTTAACATAATCAATAAAATTAATAGAAAACACAAACCAAGTGAAAAAAATCCAGATAATCTTACCTGATTTAGTTTAATCAGGTGTTTTTGTTTAATCCGCGTGTCTTTGTTTGGATGAATGATGCAACACGATCTGTGGATCTCATTAATTTTCTTTTTGGATCTCATTAGTGTGTGAGTGTGTGGAAGAAGCTTCAAGAAACACAAAATTATAATAGACACATAGAGTATGATAAATGGCAGAGGAAGTGAGATGGATCGGAGCCGGAAGGGGTTTTTTTTTTGTTGGTTGCCTATAAGGTGGACTGTGGATATTGTAGCTACACACACAAACTTCACTGTAGGTATAGGTGCCTATAAGTCTATGTGCAACAATACACGGTTTTATACTATCTTTATAATTACATTAATGGCACAAGTAATCCCATCCGTTAATTAAATGATCTAACGGTTCAAGGGGTGTTCTCGCAGATAAGGTGGGTTCTGAAAATAAAGTTACACTATATTGATTTAGGATCAAATAAGAAGAAAAATTAAAATAAGAATAATAAGAAGAAACCACAACCACTCAATTCAGATGCACCTACAAAAATATATGCATCTCCCCTTAAATTTCTCCCTCTTATTTGAAATGTGTGGCTAGAAATTCTTCTTATTCTTCCCTATATATATATATAAATATATATATATATATATATATATATATATATATATATATATATATATATATATATATATATATATATTGTACATGTACTTTATTTAAGCATATAATATACAAAAATATTTTAATAAGGATATCGGTTTATGGTTAAAACTTCAATTCATTCTTTAAATATCCAATTAACCAATAATGGCCATCCATTTTTTAATCAAAAAAAAAAAAAAAAAAAAAAAAAAAAAAAAAAAACTTTCAATTTTTTTTTAAAAAAATTAAATATCACCAAACCGATAATCGTTACCCAAAAAGAATCAGACCATCGCTACGAGAATTAAATCATCTTTCTATAGACGAGCACTTTGATATACTTTCGACGAACTTTTTTTCAATTTTTTATTTCAGTTACATCTGGAAAAATCACATGTGCTTTGTATCACAAATCACATGTGATTTTTTCCAGACGCAACTGAAAAAAAAAATCGTCGAAAGTATATTGAAGTGACCATCTATTAAAAGATAAAAAAAATACTTGTCGTGATGGTATAATTTTTTTCACTTGGCGATTTATCATTTGCAAGATGTTTTATTTTTTAAAAAGAGGTGAAGTGTGTTTTTTTTTTTTTTTTTTTTTTTTTTTTTTTGATGATGAAAAAAGAGTAAACTACACCGTTCGTCCTTGTGGTTTGCGTTAACTGACAAGTTTCGTCATTTAACCAAAAAAATGCACCGTCCGTCCCTAAATGCGAAACGTTATGTATCGTTCGTCCTTTACTTTAACGAATGTAAATAACGCTCGTTAATTTGGTCCACATAAGGGTATTTTGGTCTTTTCCCTATCATTTTTAACTTCTCATTTTCTTCCCCCATTTATCTTCATTTCCAGCTATCACCATTCAAACCCACCACCATCTCTACTATTCATCTTTATCTACCTACCACCAACACACTCTTTTCATTTACAAAAACACGCACACAAATTTCACCTTAAAAACACACACACACACACACACACACACACACATACAATAATTTCACTCAGATCTGAAAATGAGAGGACCGAAATTGATTCCTACTGTTGTCATCCAAATTGCATCACTACAACCAACCTTTTTCCACAAACTTCCGGCGACTGGTGTCATCCAAATCGCATCACTAACACCACTATAGCCAAAACGAATTGCCGTCAGATTTCATGGCCACACCACCACGGACCACTACAGACCAGCCCAACAGCACAAACACAACTACATCACACCATTAACACCACCGCTGACCACCTGCACCTGCACCAACACAACTACACCGCACCACCAACAATATTATTACCGTCCGCCTCCTCAAATTCTTTGGTTCATTAAAGATTTATTATATGTTGATTTTAATTTTGTTTGGAAATCTTGATTTATGTTTTATTGATTTTGATTTCTTTTGGTAATTGTGTGTAGATTGATTTATTTTTTATTGATTTAAATAATTTGGTTTTGCAGGAAATCTTGATTTATGTTTTATAGATTGATGTTTTACAGATTAGGAATACATTGATAAACAAATGTGGTTTGACAATAGGTTTTATACAAGCGGGTTTCATAACAAAGTTCCAGTGAACTGATTTAATGATTTTACTCAAAAACTACAAAATACAAATGGGTTTTGGGCATTCTTTGATTAGATGTATTAATTTGTTTATTTGGGGTGTTTGCTTAAGTATAGGTAATGATAAGTGTTGCACAAATCAGTTTGTATAGTGGAACGTACTTGTTGGGTTTTGTTATTTGGGAATAAATAAGTTAAAAGGCAACTACTTGTTGGGTTTTAAATGTTGAAATTTTTGGAAATTTATTTGTTACAAAGTATAATGTTATAAAGATTTATTATGGATATTTATATTGTTATAATGATTGAGAATTGTGAGGGTGGTTGGAGATTGTAAGAGTGGTGGTGCTGGTGGTGGGTGAATATGAAGATAATAGGTGGTAATGGTTTGAAGATGATGATGGTGGTGGGTGGTGAATATGAAGATGATAGGTGGTTATCGTTTGAAGATGAAGATGATGAGATATTAAAGGAAGAAGATGAACTTTTCTGTAGAAAAGACCAAAATACCCTCATGCGAGTATCATGTGTTGACATTTAACGAGCGTTAGTGTGTCTAGTTAAAGAGAGGGACCAATGGTAGATAACGTTTCGCATTTAGGGACAGATGGTGCAGTTTTTTGGGTAAAAGGACGAAACTCTTCGGTCAACGCAAACCACAAGGACGAACGACGTAGTTTACTTATGAAAAAATGAGTGGCTATGATTGGTTCATTGAATCTTTAGATAATTTTGGTTCTACATTGATCTCAACTCATACGAGCATAAGATTCAAAGACCAAAATTTCCTTGATAAGTTTCGATCAAGGGGGAGTCGGATATCCATTTTAGTAAAAGTTGGAGAGAGTTGAGATCAATATAGATCTCAAATTTGTCATATATCCAATAAATAAATCTTAGCCATTCAATTTTTATCAAAATTAATAAAAAACCATTTTCCACATTTTTTTTAAAACAGCATATCTCGCAAACGGTAAATCTTCAAGATACAAAAAATACACAATCGCGATGAAATTAAATTATATATCTATAGATATGCACTTCTCAATACTTTCGACGAACTTTTTTTTTTCAAAATTTCCGCTCAGAAAAATCACATGTGATTTGTAAAAATCACACGTGATTTGTAAAAATCACAATGAGATTTGTAAAAATCAAATCACATGTGATTTTTACAAATCACATATAATTTTTCTGTGTGGAAATTTTGAAAAAAAATCGTTGAAAGTATATCGAAGTGCATATCTATAGAACGATAATTTAATTCTCGTCGCGATGGTATGATTTTTTTCGCGTAACGTTTAACGGTTTGCGAGATATTTAATTTTTAAAAAAATAGTGAAAGTTTTTTTTTTTTTTTTTTTTTTTTTTTTTTTTTTTTTTTTTTTGATTAAAAAATGAATAACCAAGATTGATTCATTAGATCTATACCAAATAAATTGAGATCAATATAGATCCCATATTTTCCATATATCAAATATACCAATTTTAGCTATACATTTTTCATCAAAATTAATAAAAAACTATTTTACACCTTTTTTTTTAAAGCAAACATATCTTGCAAATGGTAAATCTTCAAGCTACGAAAAATACATCATCGCGAAGAGAATTAAATTATCTTTATATAGATATGCACTTCTATATACTTTCGATGAACTATTTTTTTTCAAAATTTCCGACGAGAAAAATCACATGTGATTTGCAAAAAACACGTGTGATTTGTAAAAATCACATGTGATTCATTTTTAAAATCACATGTGATTCATTTTAAAAATCACATGTGATTTTTTTGGGCAGAAAGTTTGAAAAATTATATTAGTCGAAAGTATACATATAACTGCATATTTATAGAAAGATAATTTAATTCTCATCTCGATGGTATGATTCTTTTCGGGTAACGATTAACGATTTGCGAGATATTTAATTTTTTTTAAAAGGATGAAAGTTTTTTTATTTTTTTTAATCAAAAAATGAATGGCTATGATTGGTTAATTGGATATATGACAAATATGGGATATATATTGTTTTATAATATTTTAGTATATAGAAAATTGTCTTCTAAACAAAATTACACAATATTCAAAAATTCAAACAAATATTACTCATAAGATTTAAGATCATTTGAGGACAAAAGTTTGTCTACATACGAATGGACCGATCCCCACCCTCCATTCATTTTCATCTAGTGGCTGAGATTAAGCTTAATATTTACACTACAAGGGTATTTTTGGTCAACATAAAAGTCATATTTTAGATCCGGCTCAATTAAAACCTCATTAATTCACACACACAAAGTGTGTGTTTCCTTCTTCTCTCTCATCTAACCGTCTTCTTCATCATGTACATCACGTAACCCTAATTTTTTCTCTCAATTCAATAAGTGATCACCTTCTATCTCATTATTATTAGCTGAATTATAAGCTAACTGATTTATTTTTTTCATCTAATATTCAGGTTTTATGGATTCGCTTCAAAATTATGTTTCTTCTTCTTCTGAAGAGATCGTTGCTGATCTTTCTACTACTTCTGAAGAGATCGTTGCTGATCTTTCTACTACTTCTGAAGAGATCGTTGTTGATCTTTCTACTACTTCTGAAGAGATCGTTGCTGGTGATGATGTTTCAGCTAAGTATACTGAGGAGATTGTAGCTTATGAACACGGTGATGAATCCGAAGCTATTAAGAGTAAACTTTTTGATTATTTTTAATTTTTACTATAAATCGTATGTTCAGTGTTAATAAGCTATGTTATTAGTTGTAAGCTCTGAATAAGCTTTTAGTTTGTTTTTTTTATTGAATTAAGCAGTTTTAATTTCTGAATAAGCATATTTAAGCTTTTAGTTGTAGCTTATTAACACTTTGGATATTTCATATGTGATATCACATGTGATATATCATTATGTGATATATCACATGTGATATATTTTTGTTACATGCATTACATGTGTTATATCACATGTGATATTAAGAACATTTGTGTGTTATTTCATTTTTAGTTAATCAGTGTTTTTATTTGTGCTTTTTTTTCAGATTTGAATGCTTTGAAAACTCCTGAATCATCTGCTACTCACTCTAATTTTGATACTCCTGGTGGAACTGTTTATTATATTCCTAAAGTTCCTGTGGATGTTTTACTAGTTAAGGGCAAAGTTTATAAGTCGATTGATGAGTGCATTACCGCCTATATGAAATATGTTGCTAAAGCAGGGTTTGTGGTTAGGAAATCATGCCAGAAAAGATTGAAGAATGGTGTTGTGAAACGAAAGTATCTAATAGGGAAGGTTGTCCTAAGGGAATACATGTAGACACGTTAGACTTAGAGAATAGTGACAAGCAGAAGAGAAGTTCGAACCTGCATATCATAGGGTGCAAAGCACGTGTTATTTTTGACTTGATTCCTGGTACTAGTAAGTACAGGTTGAGTGTTTTTTATAGTATACATAATCATGAGCTTGAACGTGAAGAATATAAGCATTTGTCAAAGACTGAGAGACAGTTAACCTATGCTGAGCAAGTGTTTATTGTTAAAGCGGCTAGCATAAATATAGGTGCAACAAGAGCTCATCACCTCTTAACCGGTTTGAAGGGTTCTTATTTGCTTGTTCATGGTACAACTGTTGATTTCAAGAACTTTTTTAGGAGTATGAACTGCTATATAGGCGATAGTGATGTACAGATGCTTATATCTAAGATGGAAAATAGAAAGAAGCATGTGCTGGACTTTTCGTTTGATTATTTGGTTGAAAATCCTGAGCTTGCGGTAATTTTTTGGGCTGATGAAGTTTCTAAGTACAACTACAGAGAGTTTTGTGATGTTGTTTCGTTTGAAGCTACTTTCAGAACAAACAAGTAAGTATTTATAGGTTAAATATGAGATTTCATGATTTGATTTATGTTTCATTATTTAATGTGTTATTTTAACTATTTTTTATTTCTTTCAGGTACAAAATGGTGTTTGTTCCTTTTACAGCCCTAGATAATCATTGGAAGTGTGTTACAGTCGCTGCAGGCTTGCTGAAAAATGAAACTGCAAATTCGTATATATGGTTGCTGAAAGCATTCATAAAGGCATTCGGTAAAGCTCCAAATATTGTTGTTACTGATCAGGATGGGGCGATGAGAAAGGCTATTGAAGCCGAATTTGCTGGTTCGAAACACAGACTATGCATGTGGCATATTACACAAAAGCTTCCTGGAAAGGTATTTTCTGCCTTCTTGTTATTTCTTTTGTTATATCACATGTGATACTTTATACTCAGTAGTTTCTTATTGTTTTATCACATGTGATATACTTTTTACATATATGTTCAAAAATCTATGATCACACTGACTTTAAAAAAAAAGTTCAATCAAATTGTTTGGAATATGTATATCGGTCCGGAGGAGTTTGAAGATAGATGGGGAAATTTATTGGACGAGTTTAGTTTGCAGAGTCATAAGTGGTTAACAAAGATGTTTCGTATACGTTCATGTTGGATTCCTGCATATTTTATTGAGTCCCCTTTGTGTTGTTTGATGAGGACGACATCTAGGTCTGAGAGTGAGAATTCCTTTTTCTCTCATTTTACAAATTCAGTTTCTACTCTTATGAATTTTATGAATTGTTTTGAGATGGCAATGGAAAAACAGAGGCATATACAAGAGAGGTTTGATCATAAGTCCATTGATTCTGTTCCGAAGCTTAGAACCTATCTTAAGATTGAACTTCATGCATCAAAGGTTTATACTCGTGCTATGTTTGAGTTGGTTCAAGTAGAGATATTTGCAGGCGCATGGTTTTGCCAAATAGATACCAAAAGTTTGGTTGAAGGATCTGAGGTGTCTATTATTAAAGAGAAGAAATTTGTTGATGAATTAATGGAGAAGAAGAAAGCTAGGTTGAAAGAGAAAGCTAAGAATAAAGTTAAGGATAAAGGTAAGGATACGGATAAAGATGTTGAAGAAGAGCCAATTAACCTATTTTATAAAGAAGATGGACTGTTTAAGGTATGTTAGTTTCTTTAAAACATTGTTCAGTTTTTTTTCTATGTATTATCACATGTGATTTTTAACTATCTTATTACTTTTTGTCCATGTAGGTGTTGCGTAACATAGAAGATGGATCGGTTGTATGTTCCTGTCAGTTTTTTGTTCGATTTGGAATATTATGCAAACACATTTTCTGTGTCTTTAAGAACGCCAGCATTGAAGTGATCCCAAATCAATACATATTAGGGCGTTGGACAAAGAACCTTATACCTGTTGCTTTGAGGAACAAAAGGAACAGATATGGTGAGAAGAATGAGATTGTCGAGAATTATGCAAATGAGGCAACTTCTATTGTTGATCACTGTGTGAATTAATTGAGTAAAGATGAGCCAAGGTTATCTGCTTTTGTTGAGAAATTGAAGTTGCTAAAGATTGATGTTGAGGCTGATTGCCCAAATCCTCCATCTAAGGACATGCTTGATAATTTGGAAGAACTTGATGGAGTTCCAAAGCCGCGTGTAGTTGATGTTAACAATCCATCTCTTTGTAACCCCAAAGGCCATAAAAAGATGCACATAAAAGGAGGAAAAGAGCAAGCTCTTGATAAGAATTCAAAGAAAAAGAATGCATGTTTACTATGTGGAGCGACAGATGGTCACAACAAGAGGACCTGTATAGAGTAGAGGAAGACTTGGTTCAATCAAAAATTATAAGAGAAGGGGACTACTTGGAACAACCCAAAATTACAAGAGAAGAGGACGACTTGGATCAACCAGAAATTACAACATAAATCTTCCGCATATTTTTATTTTTTTTTAGTATCTTTGTTAATTTTAAATTTCCCTGATTGTGTTGAAGAAATTTGAATAACAGACTTATACATATTTTTCAGTTATATATCACATGTGATTTTTATGTTGATGATTTTTCAGTTATATATCACATGTGATTTTTATGTTGATGATTTTTCAGTTATATATCACATGTGATATTATATGAATATCACATGTGATTTTTAACTAAGTTTACCACTTTTTTGACTATCACATGTGATTTTTATGTTGATGATTTTTTAGTTATATATCGCATGTGATATTATATGAATATCATATGTGATTTTTAACTAAGTTTATCACTTTTTTTACTATTACATGTGATTTTTATATTGATGATTTTTCAGTTATATATCATATGTGATATTATATGAATATCACATGTGATTTTTAACAAAGTTTACCACTTTTTTGACTATCACATGTGATTTTTATGTTGATGATTTTTTAGTTATATATCACATGTTATATTATATGAATGTCACATGTGATTTTTAACTAAGTTTATTACTTTTTTTACTATCACATGTGATTGTTTATCATTTGCCTTCCATTCTCCTTTGTATGCAATTTGTTATAGAATGCATAGGCGATTAACTATAGTTGTTAGAAAAATTATATAGCATGACATTTTATACCCAAAATAATATCCGTAGATGTTTCGGCTTTTCATTTCGTTGTTGTAAACAACATAAACATAACCGAAGTGATGATAGTTAAAGAGTACCAACATACGACATAACCGACCTTACATACAACAATGTAGCAAAATAGTATAAACATAATAAAATAGAACCAACATTGTTTTTAAACTGCTTTAGTGAACTACTTCACTACGCTCCACCGTAAACTGCATCAGTTTCTAAACTGCACTTGGAACATGAATTGCTTCTTGTTCAACTTTCTTCTTCTTGATGTTGTCTTTGATCATCTGTTATTTTTTTTCCTTTTCTATATTTTCTCTTGCAAATTGGTGTGTGTGTGTTCACTCATCGTTTCCCTATGCAGGTTTATGTCATGCATCAACATCTTTGTTGCATATTTGATTCTCATCTTGATCAGCTCCATTGTTTGACCTGCTGCTTCAGTTGGGAAACCCAAGTTCCATTTTGAGGCTGCTTCTCCATTGTAGTTTTCCATATGCATCATCAGGAAAACGCCACAATCAACTTCATTTTTCTTAGTTCCCCACTTTAGCTTCATGATGGTAGTCTTTTTGTCCTTCACATCTGACGCTCTTGGATGCTTGTATCTCTCCAAGTGTTTTGAAAAGAGTTTTCCGTATAAACAAATTTTTCTAATTGATGTTATTACTTCTTATTAAACGAAACAGAATTGCATTAACTTGTACTAACGACTAAGTGTTTGTTTAAGGCATAGCCTTTATGTAACTGAGGTTATCACATGTGATATTTCAATAAATGTTTGTTCGACTAAGCTGCAGGCCTAGTGTATTCTACATCAATTACATTATTGTAGTTATTAAAATTTCATTACTTACCAGAAGATCACAGACATGCTTGTACTTTGAATCATAAGTTTGGCCAGAGTTTGAGTTGTCAATGATGACTGATGTTCCTTTAATGAGATTGAATACTACCAGGTAGTAGTGGTGATAAGCAATGATCGGAAAGAATGCCTATGTAAAAAAAAGAAACTAAATTTTAGTTCTATAGGAAAGATAACAAATCAATTATCGATAATATTTGAAATAATATATTACCCATTCAATGTGTTGCATTGCCATATCAGTTTCATTCTTTTTAAATACACTTTCCATGCTTTCATGGAATGCTTGAATTTGCCTTTTTTCGGTTTTCATCTTCCCTTCAATCATATCTTTTGACTGTTTTTATAAATAAACAAACAATATTGTTAACAAATATATGTACATTTTAGTAATTAATTTTCAAACTTTTAGATACTTACAATCATTGCTGTGTGGAAATAGTGCTTCATTCTCACTCCTTTGTTATTCAGCTTTTCTTCATAGTTTAGAACTGCAGCAAAGCTGTCGATGACATTCGCTTCGATCTTTAGAGTTGGAGCTAAGGTCTGCATATTATCTCTAATCGTAACAGCTCCTGAGTTTGTTTCAAACACGAATTCCCTATACAATATATATTTTGATATTGTAAGCACAAATACCCTTTTTTTTACTGTCATATGATTATCTAATAAACTAAAAGACACTTACATCGGGTCTCCCAGCATCGAAAATAGTTCATCTGTCACCATCATTTCATCAGGATGTGTTGCCTTTCTTATATCAGTTTTCTTGTTCATATACGGTGAAACAAGAAATCTTGAAGGCTTTCGGACTCTTTTTTTAGTAATATCTTCCTGCACTTCATTCTTTTCTTCTATTGAAGGTTTTTTTTCCTGTGTGGATTGATTTTTGATCTCAGCAACTGGGTTCGTGTCTAATTGGCTCAGACCCATACCAAGGGAGAAGGATGGTGGTGTGTATGATCTTCTTGGTGATTGCCTTGTTAGCTTTTGCATTGTTGGTGTTGCGACTATTTTTCTTGCTGTTTCCTTTGTCACCTTTTGCGTGGTTGGTGGTGTGACTGATTTTATATCTGTTTTCTTCGTTATGTTTTCTGGACCAGGCTTCATACCTTTCAATTGCGAACTTCTTTCTCTTGCTTCATTAATTATTTCATCATACTTTTCTTCGCTACTAATGTAGGTGTCCCAGAAATCATCTTTCTCTTGTGATGCCTTCTTCAGTTGAGGGGTCTCAAAGGTGTCCCAGAAATCATCTTCTTGTGATGCCTTCTTCAGTTGAGGGGTCTCAACCTTAGTCTCATGCACTCTAGGCTCATCCATCGCAGGCTCTTCAACGCAAGCTTCGTCACTATAGGCTCATCAACCAATGCAGGCTCCTACACTTTAGGCTCATCTACCCCAAGCTTCTCCACTGCAGGCTCCTTTACCGCTGCCTCTTTTACTTTCTCAACACTCACATTAACATTCTCATCATTCTCTTCCATTATCTCATTGTCTTTCTCACTTTTACTTTCTTTTTCATCATTCATCTCATCATTCATCTTATCATCATCTATTTCCTTCTCAGAATCATCTCTTTCCGTCTCATCATCCATCTCAGCATCTGTTTCAATTGTTTTATCTTCGTTTTCACCCTTCTTAACCTCTGACTCTTCATTCTCATTATGATCATCATTGTCATCATCTGAGGCTGAAACTGATAGAACCAAATCTTTAACATGGAACATCTTCATGTATCGCTTAGATAACTTGCACATCCTTTTTTCTTCATTGTACTTGCTACAACCCTCATGCAGAGTTTCAACCAATTCTTTTCTTTCTTTGGAAATTCTTATCAGTGATGATTCAACCGAGCGATAAAAATCCGGCAAAACAAGTATAACAAATTAAAACATTTTTAATTTTTTAATGATCCAATATCACATGTGATAATGAGTATATGTTAAAAACCTTTGAATTCAATTATCAAAGTTTAGTTTATATACCTGTTTTGTCACTGGTCTTATCTCATTCTCATCTTCTTCTTCAAAGTATATATCAGCCCCTTTGTATAGATTGAGACAGCCAGTTTGGTCTTCATCTGGATTGAATTCATCATGATGCTCGAGCTTTCCCAAAAATCCTTGTTTCTTTTCAAGGTCAATTCTCTTTCTCATCATTGGTGTGTTCCAGCTTCTGAGTGCTGGTCTATGACGCATTACTTAAAATGCTGGGAAGTGTGGAGAATCCAAGTATAGCAGCTTTTGTACATAACAATAAGAGATTGTGTAAGTCTTTATTTCTTGCTTGTAATAATCATATGTGATAAACTAAATAAATTTATAGAAACATGAAAAATAACTTACATTGAGGAATGTCAGTGGACCATAATAGTAGTTGTTTCCTTTCTTCACATCCTCCCAGCTACGCTTGCTTCCCTGCAAGCGATCAAGTATGTAGCCACACCAGTCGACGTCAGCTATATCATCATCCTCTTTCACATTTCTGAGCATAATATATGGGCACTTTCCACCACTATTAAGTGTGGCCATCGTGCTTGCAAATAGCATCAGGAAATTTATTTTGAACATGAAATAGGCATTTTCTGTGCTGTTAATTTCCTTTGCAATACCAGCTGGTGTAGCCTTTCCATCAAGATAATCATACTGTTTTTCCCATCTTCTAATGAATTCATCATTCCATTCTCTCGGTTCCATTTCATCCAACTTTGTCGTTCCCATTGGAACACCAAGCATGTCATGTATTTTTTGTCTTGTTACCTTTATTGAACCTCTTTCTATCCTTAGTTCCATGTTGTTTGGATGGAAATGTTCAAGCACATAAAATCCTAAAGCACCTGGAAGTTCATTCAATGGGAAGTTAATAATTGTTTCAAACCCCATTTCCTTAAGACACCTCTTTCTTTCATTAGACAAGCTGCTCATTGCATCAAACAATGGCTTTGGGGAAGACCTTGTTCTGCATATACGATAAGTGGTTTTCTTCACTTGTTTTTGTGGTTGTTTGGGGGAAGCTGTGATTTGTCTGCGGGGAATTTCTTCTTGTGCATTGTCAAACATCTCATACTCCTTCTCATCTTCTGATTTTTCTTTCTCACTCTCTTCTTTTCTTTCTTCATCCGTTTTTAGAATGTTAGGAATACAAATATTTATGTGAAGAATCGGTCACCCCGAGTATCTGTTAGCATTAACTAGCTCGTAGGATTATTAGTATTATTATTATTAGCTTAGTTACAATTAGTATTTGTGGAGTGGGTCGGGTCTTTACCCACTGTCAGCTCACTCTACAGCCCACTCGGGGTACATATGTTTGTAAGTATAAATACCCCTCTCCACCTAGGGAGAGGGTTGGAACTCTTCTCACTTTAACCTAATACACTTCCATTTCTCTCTCTAAGTTCCCAACTTCTCCCTTTCCCTCTCTAAAAGAATCGGCCAAAACACAACCATTTGTGTGCTATACTTTATTGAATATGCTACAATTGGTATCAAAAGCTATGGTTAGGTTCGTGTGAGTGCATATTCTCGGATTTGTGGTGTGTTTGTGGCACTTTTTGTTTTGTTCATTGGTTTGAATAGAAAGGTGGCAAAATCGTAGGTTTGAGCTTTATTTGTGGTTGAAATAGTTAAAATAGTGTACTTTTGTGTTCATAAAACCAACTTGCATCTTTCTTGACAACATACAGTCGTGTGGTGTTAGTTAGTGGAAGATTAGAAGAATTTTCTTGACTGCGGTTTGTGTTTTGGTAAGACATTCTTCGCTGCGGTTTGTCTCTCGGTAAGGATTCTTCTTTGCGGTTTGTATTAGTTTGGGTATAGTTGACTTTGGTTTGATCTGACTGCGGTTTGGATTCTAACCATAACGGGAAAAAGGACAAAAATACTGAAAGGGACATCTTGTCCGTTTGCGGTTGCAGTTTGTGGTTTTTTATCCTTTGTGGTTTGTCGATTAGTGCTGCAGTTTGACTTCTTGCGGTTTAAGGTACTGCGGTTTGACTTCTTGCGGTTTGAGGTGCTGCGGTTTGACTTCTTGTCGTTTGAGTTGCTGCGGTTTGCTAGTTTCTGCGGTTTGTAGTCTTTGCGGTTTGGGTCTTTGCGGTTTGAACGTCTGCGGTTTGAGTTTTCTGCAGTTTGTGGTATTGCGGTTTGAGTCTTCTGCGGTTTGTGTCTTCTGCGGTTTGTGGTACTGCGGTTTGAGGTCTCTGCGTTTTGAGGTTTCTGCGGTTTGACCAAAGTTGACTTTTTACGTCAAAACTTCAAACGGTCATAACTTTTGAACCGTAACTCCGTTTTCAGCGAATTACCCAACTTTCGAAGCCTGAAATCGCTCCAAAATGAAGTTATTGAGGTTTTAAGGTTTCAGACCAAAATTTCACCATAATAACTTGCATCAACCATACCAAATTACTACTATACAACAGATCACCAAGTCTACCAAACTTTCATCATAACAAATTCAAGTAATCATCATTTCACGGTTTCCTCTTGATTTTGTAAAATCCCGCGAAAGATTCTATTTCTCGGTTTAAATCATAGATTTATAAAATCCCGTGCACGTTTATATCATGTAAAAGACTTCGGATTCAGTCATTGCTGAGGTACTCAAATTGTACGACATGATCGATGAACATAAGATTCCCAAGAAAGTACAACAGACAAACATTTTTTTGTCAGATATTGCTAATATGGAATCTTTGTGCTTGAATTCGCAAGAGAGAGAGTTGCTTCAGCCACAAAAATTGCATGATAATGCAAAGGAAAGTGGCATAGAATGCTTTTGACTACTTCATTCACATCTCAAGGTTCTCTCAGAAAGACCTGGATCCATAGGAGGATTCGAACGAGCATTTGCATCACTTTTTGGTCAAGATGTTCAGACTTTCATAGGCACTACGTTCCTGAACTTAGATCAACTAGAACAACAACTTGACAAAGAAGAATTTCACGAAATTGGATCCATGGCTGCTCTTCGGGTGATCAACAAACAACTTCAATTGTTCATCAATTCACAATATACTTGGGATTATGACAGTCAAATGACAGAAAAGTGTTTTACTGATTACACTGGAGTTGAAGTTAACATGTTCAGAAAAACATTACTCCAACACATGGGTAATGTTAAGAAGTACATTGAGGAAAGAGCACAACATAAACTAAAGTATGACATCAAGATGAATGAAAGTCGGATGCAATCAAGAGAGATTAAGGTTGATTCGAGTAAAGCACTGGGTGCTAGTTCAGTAGTTACAGAATGCAGTGGGACAAAGTCAGATAAGCATGATACAAGCAGCAGTTATGTGACTCATATCACTCATGATGTGGATGCTGATATCAAACCAGTAAATGACCAAGTGCCATTTGCTGAGGTACATTTAACTGTTCAACATAATGTCCTTGCTAGTGAACAATAACATACTGATCAATCTGAACCTGTTTATGACACATATCTGTTGGAAAAGGCTGATAGCAATACCACTCCTGATTCAACAAATATGAGTCATAAGGGGGGAGAAATTGACCAGGAAGTTGAACATGATCAAGTTATAAGTCATTTGGTTAAGGCTGAGCTTTTCAAATCGAATGATATGGTTGAAAAAGAAATTTATAATGAACTTTCGAACAGATTCTTACAACTTGAAAAACATTGTATTTCACTTGAAATATCAATACAACAAAAGGAAGAAAGTCTTCAAACTAACAAACCATGTAATAATCCAGAATTTCCTGAATTTCGTGAATTTTTTAAGATAAACGATTTGAAAGCTCAGCTACAAGCCAAAAACTTAACGATCAACAATTTGAAAACTCGAATTAATATGTATGAGAAAAGTAATGAAGCCAAGGTTAAACATGGCATTGATGCAATTGAAACAAGAAACATCGAATTGGTACTTAAAGTGGCTAGATTACTTAAGGAAAATGACGGTTTGAAAAGGCATTACAAAGACCTGTATGATTCTATCAAAGAAACAAGAAATAAGACTACAGTACAAACAACTTATTTGATTGCAAAAAATGATGAATTCAAAGCTCAACTTCAGGAAAGGGGTTTTACAATTGCAGCATAAAAAAACAAGTTAAGAAAATTAACAGGAAATAGTGTGAATACTAAGTTTGTAGAACCATCAATCTTGGGGAAACTACCACTTAGAAACCAATCAGTTGTTAGACAACTGACTGCGTTTAGATCTGAACGACCAAAATCCTCTAAACCACGGTTTGCCTCCCAAGTTGATTCGAAACAAGTTTTGTCAAAACCAGTCACTTCACAGTCTAGACCTAAGGAAAAGGAATATACACTTGCAAAACCTCATCATATGAGTGCCTCTAGTTCTTCTAGGATTAGTTCAAAGCGTTTGTCATTTGTGACACCAAAGGAACATGTTAGACATAAAGACATTGTTCAGAATCAAAACCTAGCGGATGCTAAGAAAAACACACATGAAAAGACTAGGAATTTGCCTGTTTCTAAGAGTAGTTGCGTATCGTTTAAAGCGATTCCCGTAGTAGATCACTCTAAGAATTCTAGATCTTTCTCTGAATCCAAACACTTTGTTTGCTCAACTTGTCAGAAATGTGTTTTTAAGGCAAATCATGATAATTTTGTAACAAAATTCCTGAAGGAAGTGAATGCTCGTGCTAAGGTTCAATCCTCTAAGTCTAGAAACAACAACAAGCCGGTAGAACCAAAGAGTTATATTCAGAAACCTGTGTTGGGAATTATGATACGATTCAAGAGAAGACAACTTAGGTCTGGTAATATATCAGAGTTAGGTCTGTCTTTGTAATTAGGTCTGGTAATGTAAAGTTAAGTCTGGTAGTATGTTTAAGTCTGGTTGACTTATAATGTTAAGTCTAGTCGTGAAGTTAGGAAAGTCTGTTAGAGATAAGTTAGGAAAAGATACAAAACGTGTAAGTATCTTTATAGAAGATTTGTGAATATCTTCTTAGTCGGTTAGTATTAGGGTTTCCTTGTGTTATAAAAGGATCCCTAAAGATTGTTAGTTCGGTGTGTGAGTTGTACGAGTTCACTATTGTGATTAAAATCAATATACGAAGTTAGTGATATCTCTGTGTGTGTTCTTCATTGTTCTTGTTAAGATTCCGCATTAACATCAACAATCGTCTAGGGTTTCTCACTTAGATTGGTTTGGATTTATCCCAACCATCTACTAGGTATTCAAGACTACTTAGAGATCCACATACAATTCGTGGACCAACAAGTGGTATCAAAGCAAGGCGAGAGACTCTGAATTCGAAGAACACTTAATCTCAAAAACCTTATTCTCACTCAAATCACCCTACACAATGTCTGAATTCGATAAGCCTGTTAACACTGAAACTTTTTCAATCCATAACAGTGAGGATGAGAAATCAAACCATGAAGATGAAGGAAAAACTGAAACCAGTAACTCCCAAACACAACAACAACCCATCCCTTCCACAACCACAATCTCAAACATAAAACTTCCATTACTGAAAAGAGAAGAATATGATATATGGGCCATGGAGATGGAACATTATCTGGAGTACATTGATAGTGATGTATGGAAGGTTATTCAAAAGGGAAATTCTAAGAAAAGAATTTCACAAGGGAATGATGGGCAGATAAGAATAATTCCACCAGTATCTGCTGAGGAGATTAGGGCTGTGGAGAAGGAAAATAAGGCCAGAACCTTGCTTCTTATGGCTATTCCTAAGGAGCATCTACAAAGGTTTCATGGCATCCTTGATGCAAAGGAGATGTGGGAGGCTATCAAGAAACGATTTGGAGGCAATGCAAACTCCAAGAAGATGCAAAAGGCTGTTCTTAAACAGCAATTTGAGACATTCAGTGTTTCAAAGACTGAAGGTTTGGAGAAGGGCTATGACAGATTTCAACATCTGTTAACACAACTGGAAGTTCATGGTGCAGCAGTTTCAAATGAGGATGCAAACCACAAGTTCCTTAGATCTTTACCATCAGAATGGGGCAATGTATCTGTGGCGATGAGGATAAAGGAGGAAGTAGATTCAATGACACCTGATGACCTATACAATAATCTCAGGATGTTTGAAAGGGACATCAGTAACAACACTCAGGCTTCAACCAGTTCATCAAATGTTGCTTTTGTGTCACAAAACAAAAGCAGTACTTACAAGGTTAAACCTGGTAGTGTTTGGTCTGGTATCTATGAAACTCCTTCAAGTGAAAGGTCTACTTCAAGTTTTACTGATGAGGTGATACATTCTTTCTTTGCCAACCAAACGGAAGATGAAAGCTTTATTAGTGAAGACTTAGAACAGATTAATGATGCTGAAGTTGAGGAGATGGACATAAAATGGCACATTGCCATGGTTGCTTTAAGGGTCAAACGATTTCAGAAGCAATATGGGAGGACCATCAACTTCAATAACAAATCACCAGTAGGGATACACAAAGAGGACAGTTGAATGCTACAACTGTCACAAGCATGGACATTTTTCAAGAGATTGTCCAGAGAAGAAGCCTGCTGATGGGAAAAGAGATGATGATGGGAAGATGGAAAAGAATCAGATGAGCCTGCTGACAATGGAAGCTGGAGGAGTCAACTGGGGTGAGCATCCAAGAGTGAATGAGGAGTCTGATCATGCTCTCATGGCCATTGGTAATGAGGTATCATTATGCTCTAAATTATGCACTGACTCATATAATCATGTTAAGGCTTTGTGTGATGAGCAGTTAGAACAAATAGGTGACCTAGAAGTAAATCTGTTAGCACATAAAAATGCTGTAAAAACATTAGAGGCACAAAAGGTCACCCTTCAAAACCAACATGCTGCTTTAAATGAAAAACTATACTTTCAAGCTAATAAAATATATGAACAAGATGAAAAGCTTAAAAGGTATAGACAATTGGGGCTTAAAATTCAGAAGGAAAGGGATGAGTTGAGAAAAAGGGTAGATCAGTGGAACAATTCAAATAATAACCTGTTTAAGTGTTGGGATTCTCAAATTAAGTCAAATAAAAAATGTGGCTTAGGATATGAGGAAGATGAGAATAAGGCTATATTTAAGAATAAAGAAGAGGACTATACTAATAAGCCTTTATATAATAGGTTTGTTAAGACTGGTGACTTTAAGGGAGTACCACCACCTTTGAGTGATGACTATACTCCTCTTGAAAAAGAAGAGTTGGATGATTCACTCTTTGTGTATGGTAAGAAAGGTACTCAAACACCTGAGTCAAACACCTCAGAGGACAAATCCAGTAGGTATTCTTCTTGTCAATCCAATGACTCTGAAGGATCTATTGATGGTTCCTCTTATCACTCTAAGTCTGAGTCAAAAAGTGAGGTAAAAGAGAATCCTGAACCTAAGGTTGTTAAGAAGTGTGAACCTGTTGTTACTAAACCTGTAGTGACTGAACCAAAGCCTGAGACAGTCAAACCTAGTTGTGTCAATCACATAAAAACTCCTAGGGAATCTGTTAAAATGAGTAAGTCACCTAGAAGCAATAGTGTTCACAGAGAAAGTAGGAGTAGTTACACTTATGCTCCTAAAAGATGTTTTATGTGTGGAAGTTTGAGTCATTTAATAAGAGATTGTGACTTCCATGAAAAGAGAATGAAGAGAGAGGCTGAGCAAAAGAGAATGAATGTTAATATGGGTCATGGTTCAAATAAACCAGTTTGGAATAATGCTAGTAGAATTAATCATGCCAACCAGTTTGTTCCCAGACCTGTCCAACTCAATAACTCTACCAGACCTAACTCTTATGTTAATTCTGGTAGACAAAATTTTAGGTCTGGCTACAGGAACTTTAATGTGAATAGGCAAAATGTTAATTTTATGAGGCCTAATGTGAATACTGGTTATGTTAATTCTGTGAGATCTAATGTGAACACTGGTTATGTGAGACCCAAACAACCATTTCAAAAGTCACAGGTGAATACAAATTTTCAAAGAAATAATTTTTATAAAACTCGTTCACCTGTGAGAAGACAAGTTGTAAAGCAAACAGCAAAACCTTTAAAGGGGAATGGGGGGTCTGCTGTTAAGATCTCAGCATGTATGTCTTGGGATTCAAACAAAAATAAATCCATGTATAAATCCCAAAACAACAGTGGATCAGGTTCAATTAAGAAATTTAAGTATGTTGATCCACAAGGCGGACCCAAGCCTACTCAGGCCTGGGTTCCTAAGAGAAACTAATTTCTCTTCTTTTTGTGCAGGATCATCCACTTTGCTATATGGAAGATAGAGGAATTCTTGACAGTGGATGCTCTGGGCACATGACTGGTAACAAGAACTATCTAAATGATTTTCATGAATTCGAAGGAGGTTCTGTTACTTTTGGAGGAAGCAAGGGACAGATAACTGGTAAAGGAAGAATAATTGTGGGCAACATAGAATTTGACAATGTATCCTTTGTGAAAGAACTTGGGCAGTTCAACCTTTTCTCAATATCACAAATTTGTGATACTCAGCATAAGGTTCTTTTTACTGAAACTGATTGTCTTGTGTTGACTCCGGACTTTAAGATGCTTGAAGAACATCAGATTCTTCTTAAAGTTCCCAGACAACACAAAATGTACAGTTTTGATATGAAGGCATCTAATCCTGCAAAAGGTGCTACCTGTTTGATTGCAAAAGCTACTTTGGATGAATCTAAGTTGTGGCACAGAAGGTTAGGCCATGTGAATTTCAAAAACATGAATAAACTTGTGAAGAATAACCTTGTGAGAGGTTTGCCTTCAAAATTGTTTAAAAATGATCATACATGTGTGGCTTGTAACAAGGGAAAACAACATAGGGCATCCTGTAAGGTTAAATTAGAAAGATTAATCACTGAGCCTTTACATACCTTACATATGGATCTTTTTGGCCCTACATCTGTCCATAGTATAAATCATGCATGCTATTGCCTTGTCATTACAGATGATTGTACTAGATATTGTTGGGTGTTCTTTATGTCTAGGAAGGATGAAGCTACTCCTTTGATTCAAACTTTCATTAGGCAGATTGAAAACCTTCTTGATAAAAGAGTGAAAATCATTAGGAGTGATAATGGCACTGAGTTTAAAAACAAGAGCATGCTAGACTTCTATGGTAATAAAGGAATTAAGCAACAGTTCAGTAATGCAAGAACTCCTCAGCAAAATGGAGTTGCTGAGAGAATGAACAGGACACTTATTGAGGCAGCTAGGACTATGCTAGCAGATTCACTTTTACCTACTACATTTTGGGTTGAAGCAGTCAGCAATGCCTGTTACATCTTTAATAGGGTTAGAGTGACCAAGCCTCAAAATAAAACCCCTTATGAGCTTATGTTTGGCCATAAACCAGTTGTTAGCCATATAAGACCTTTTGGGTGTCATGTTACCATTCTTGATACTTTAAGTGTTCTTGGAAAATTTGAAGGAAAGTCTGATGAAGGGTTTTTAGTTGGGTATGCATTAAATAGTAAAGCCTTTAGGGTTTACAATCTAGTATCCAAGAAAGTAGAAGAAAATCTGCATGTAAACTTTCTTGAAGAAAAGCCCAATGTCAAGGGAATTGGTCATAGATGGATGTTTGATATTGATTATTTAACTGATTCTATGAATTATATTCCTGTCTCCAAGGAGAATCAAATTAACCCTATTGCAGGTACCAAAGAAGTTACTAACAATGCAGGTACCAAAGATCCTTCTAATACAGGGAACACTGATGATGTGGCTGAGCTTGTTGTGATTCCATCTACAGAGAACAAGTCTGTTGCAGCTGAAGCAGAAATCAAGAATTCTTCCTCTCAAGAAAAGGATTCTGAATACAAATCTCAAGATTCTGGCAAAGTAGTATCCCCTAACATTACCAGTACTTCCTATTTTAAGTCTGGTAGTGGTGCTCAACCAGACCTTTCTTCAAGTGCTGCTTGTGCTGATTCTGAGATGCCAGAACTTGAAGTATTTCCAAATCCTAATGAAGGTATCTTTGAAGGGGCTTCCTATGATGAAGGAGGTATTATTACTGATTTCAACAACTTACCCACTGAAGTGGAGGTAAGTCCAACTCCCACTCTCAGGATCCACACCATTCATCCCAAGAGTCAAATAATTGGTGATCCCAAATCTGCTGTTCAAACAAGAAGTAGGGTGCAACATCAGTCTGATTCACTTGCACTCATTAGCCTGATTAAGCAACAACAAAGGGTCAATCATAAGGACCAGCAACATTGTTTATTTGCTTGCTTTCTTTCTCAAAGTGAACCCACTACAGTTTCTGAAGCTTTAGGGGAGGAAAGTTGGGTAGAAGCTATGCAAGAAGAGTTGTTGCAGTTCAAGCTACAGAAAGTATGGGTTCTTGTAGACCTACCTAATGGAGCTAAAGTTATTGGTACTAAGTGGGTCTTCAGGAATAAAAGGGATGAAAGAGGGGTAGTTGTAAGGAACAAAGCAAGGCTGGTAGCACAAGGATACAAACAGGAGGAGGGCATAGATTATGATGAGGTTTTTGCTCCTGTAGCAAGAATTGAGGCTATCAGGTTATTTTTGGCCTATGCATCATACATGGGATTCAAGGTGTATCAGATGGATGTCAAAAGTGCTTTTCTTTATGGCACTATTGAAGAAGATGTGTATGTACATCAACCTCCTGTTTTTGAGGATCCTGCTAACCCCAATCAAGTGTATAAGGTTATTAAAGCTCTATATGGTCTTCATCAAGCTCCTAGAGCTTGGTATGAAACTCTTTCACAGTTTCTTGAAGAACATGGATACATCAGGGGTGTAATTGACAAGACTTTATTCATTAAGAGAGACCAGAAGGATATCATTCTTGTTCAAATTTATGTGGATGATATCATTTTTGGATCAACAAGAAAGTCTTGGTGTGATGAATTTGAAGGTTTAATGAAGAGCAGGTTTGAAATGAGCTCAATGGGAGAACTTACATTTTTCTTGGGACTGCAAGTAAAACAAAAGGATGATGGACTTTTTATTTCTCAAGACAAGTATGTTGCAGAAATTTTGAGAAAGTTTGAGTTCTCAAATGTGAAGACGATAGTCACTCCCATGGAGAACAAGGTGCCTTTAACAAAGGATGAAGATGCTGCTGATGTGGATGTGCATCTTTACAGATCCATGATAGGTTCCCTTATGTATCTTACTGCTTCTAGACCTGACATTATGTATGCAGTTTGTGTTTGTTCACGTTTTCAGGTACAACCAAAGACTTCACATCTTCATGCTGTGAAGAGAATCTTTAGGTACTTAAAGGGCAAACCAAATTTGGGCCTTTGGTATCCTAAGGAGTCATCTTTTGACTTGACAGCTTATTCAGACAGTGACTATGCTGGTGCAAGCCTGGATAGGAAATCCACAACAGGAGGTTGTCAATTCCTTGGAAGGAGGTTGATATCTTGGCAATGCAAGAAGCAGACAATTGTGGCCAATTCAACTACTGAGGCTGAGTATGTAGCAGCTGCTCACTGCTGTGGACAAGTCTTGTGGATTCAGAATCAGATGCTGGACTATGGTTTGAATTTTATGAATACTGTTATCCACATAGATAATAAGAGTACTATCTGTATTGTTAAGAACCCAATATATCACTCTAAAACTAAGCATATAGAAATCAGGCATCACTTTATTAGAGATTGCTTTGAAAAGACGTTGATTAGAGTGGAGAAAATACATACAGATTTTAATGTTGCTGACCTGTTAACTAAAGCATTTGATGGTCCTAGATTCAATTATCTGGTAGTTAACATTGGTATGATGAACCCCTAGTTTGAGTTAAGGGGAGGTTTGGCTTAAGGGGAGGTCAAACTGTAAAGTATGTTAAGTATGAGTACTTACCAGCATTTAGGTTATCTTTAAGTCTTGTAGTTTTGTTTTTAGTTCTGCTAGTGTTAAAAAAAAATAAATATATATATATATATATATATATATATATATATATTTATATTTATGTGTGTGTGTGTGTGTGTGTGTGTGTGTGTGTGTGGTGTGTGTCTTCTATTTCTTTTATAGACAATCTGGATTAAGTAAATTTTCACAAGTTGTTAAGTGAGACTATTGGAACTTCTCACTTGGTGGAGGTGCTTTGCACTAACACATCAAAAGGTTGTCAGTCCACCTTGTCTCATCAACACAAGGACTGGCTAATCCTGAGCAAACGGCTAACAGGTAAAGATTGCTCAAATCCGTTTATGGCTGACAATTTGCCAAAAATTGTATGGTATTCAATCACCATATCTAAGATAAGTGAAGAGTTGGCTAGCCCACAAGGTTATGGCTTGTGGTAAAGGTTGTGGAAAACCATAAATGGTAATCAATTCACCATGATGAGGTGCTTTTCCATCAAAGAATTGGCTAGTCCAGAAGCAAACGGCTTTTGGTAAAGACTTAACAAATCCGTTGATAAGCTGATGATTTGCTAAAAATCATATGGTTATTAATGTACCATGGTCTTACACACCAAAACATTGGCTACTCCAGTGGCAATGGCTATTGGTAAAGAGATTTTAAATCCATTACATTTTCAATGATTCACCTCTCACAGATGGTAACACATTTGGAAGTGATGAGAATAGTCTGGAACTTAAATGAATTTGATGTACATATAGTCAATGTTGCTGCAAAGACCATATCAGAAGAGCTTATCAAGATTCAAGCTGCTAGAAAGAATCAAGACCTAAATAAAATTCGAAGTGTTCAAGATTCAATCCTCAGAAGGCTTAATCAGAAGAACTTGAAGTTCATGGAGCATGAAGATCAAGTTAGGGGAGGATTGTTGGGAATTATGATACGATTCAAGAGAAGACAACTTAGGTCTGGTAATATATCAGAGTTAGGTCTGTCTTTGTAATTAGGTCTGGTAATGTAAAGTTAAGTCTGGTAGTATGTTTAAGTCTGGTTGACTTATAATGTTAAGTCTGGTCGTGAAGTTAGGAAAGTCTGTTAGAGATAAGTTAGGAAAAGATACAAAATGTGTAAGTATCTTTATAGAAGATTTGTGAATATCTTCTTAGTCGGTTAGTATTAGGGTTTCCTTATGTTATAAAAGGATCCCTAAAGATTGTTAGTTCAGTGTGTGAGTTGTACGAGTTCACTATTGTGATTAAAATCAATATACGAAGTTAGTGATATCTCTGTGTGTGTTCTTCATTGTTCTTGTTAAGATTCCGCATTAACATCAACAATCGTCTAGGGTTTCTCACTTAGATTGGTTTGGATTTATCCCAACCATCTACTAGGTATTCAAGACTACTTAGAGATCCACATACAATTCGTGGACCAATAACCTGGTAGGCAGATTGCTATAGGACAAAGGGTTTCTCTCAACAAGTCCTCCACTATGCATAAGAAACCAAACACTCCTAGATCTTATCTTAGGTGGATACCGACAGGTAGAATTTTTAAGATTGCTGGTCTTAGATGGATACCTATTAGAAAGATGTTCACTAAGTGCAAAACCAAGGTTGACAATGAAACCCCAAATGGTCTAGATCCTGATATCACTAACCCATATAAATGCAAACAAACTCTTAATGTCAGTGCAGGTAGTCTTTACTTAAGTGCAGGTACATCGTTCACTCATATTAAGGAAAGACTCAGGGTTTGGGTGCCGAAAAGACTGATATCTCATGAATTAGGGGTTCAAGAAATTCAAGCTTGATGAACATCATCCACAATGACGTTTGAACACATCGGTTCAGGCTTCGTTCTTCATCAACTATGTTAGGATTCGACACACGGTTAAGGTGGTTAAACCTTTTGTTCTTTGTGTGTATGATATATTGAGTTAATATGATTAAGTACGCGGAATTTACTTAATCACACTTAGAAGGTTATTTTTTTTATGGAAATGGAATGGTTATGATTAGTTATATGACAATGAACAATGAAAGCTTTTCACCAAAACGATTCAATATTATTCAAAATAATACGAGTGATCTTTCTATCACTAGGGTTACAAAGACCTTGAATCTTATGTTCTTACAACTTGTGATATTCTTGTGTTTGTTCTATGTCTTAACAGTTATGAGTTCTAATAATAACATACACTAATATCTAGTCTAAGATATTCTTTTATAGTCCAAGAAAATCTTTACAATATTGCTCAAAGTCTTGATAAACTACTTGCTAACTTATCTTGAGTGTGTCAGTACATAAGATACAACATGTATCTGTGTACACAACTTGTTAACTAAGCACATGGGGTAAGATATTATCTACCGTATATTCTTGACTTTAGTACACAAATATCTTTTCAATACTTATCCAACCAGCAGTCTCAACTCAACAGTCCCTTCTTTGTACTACCAGTACCAACATCAGTTAGTACAGTTAGTTATAACTTGAACAGTCCTAAGATATACACCAGCAGTTGGAACTGTTAGAGTATTCTTCTCAGTAGTTGGAACTGTTAATACTTGTAATTCTTGATACTTAATCTTCAGAATATTTAATTCCCAACAGACTATGACGTCTGTTCACATCAGTTCAGGCCTCGTTCTTCATCGACAATGACATTTGAACACATCAGTTCAAATCTCGTTCTTCATCGATATATGACGTCTGTTCACATCAGTTCAGGCCTCGATCTTCATCGACAATGACATTTGAACACATCAGTTCAAGCCTCGTTCTTCAACGACAATGGCGTCTGCTGACAACTCTTCAGGCCCCGTTCATCAAAGAAAAGAGAAGTGTACACTTAAGTGCCCTTTATCTTCGGAAGAAGAGAAATCTTCTTGTTTATGAACATTCTCATCAACAAGCTTCATGCTCTTCCCATGCTCATTCAGTCATCAAGTGGATCAACGTACAATGGAGTATATTCTTATTCACTTGTTCTATCAAAAATTGCAACCTACAATGCAATTTTTGAAGGGGAGAAGTGTGAATAAACTAAATGTCAGTCATCAAGTGGAGTTACTTACCGTTGATGGTATTCTTATTCACTCGCTCAATCAAAAATGGCAGTCATATGCAATTTTTGAGGGGGAGAAGGGTGAATAAACAGATTGTCAGCTATCAAGTGGATCTACTTACCGGTGATGGTACTCTTATTCACTCGCTTAATCAAAAATGGCAGTCATATGCAATTTTTGAGGGGGAGAAGGGTGAATAAACTGCATGTTGATTGAGATTTGAGAAATGGTCATACGACTCTCCTTCAACACCTAATGTTCCACTTACTCCTCAAAGGTGTTGATAATGACTCTCAAGATATTGAAGTTGCACACATGAATAATGATCCGTTCTTTGGCATTCCTTTCCCAGAACCAGGTTTTGAAGAATCCTCTTCATCACGGATTGTTGTTCCATCCAATGTGCACTCTGTAAAGCAACTACAAGAACATAAAGGAAAATGTCGGCTAAAACGTCAAAACGGATAAGATTTTGAACATAGAATGTCAAGTGATCACGGAGTTTATTTGGCATCCCTTATTTGAGATTGAAGTTGACTTTCACAAAGGCGTGATCTTATTTTATCTTGAAGTCGGGGTTGGTTGGATGCATGAATTTCAATGATAACTTGCTCGCGCTTAAAATTTATGATTGGGACTTGGATTATCTAGTTATACCCGATGTAAGGAGTTACAATGAAGTTCTCACGGGTTATAGCTATCACTTCAAGGAATTACATTGTAGTGCTCAGTGTCACACGCATATGCAGATGTGGATAGTCTCAAGAGGTGTTGTACTTACTTTGGCTCTTAGTCGAGTGTATAAGGGTACTTAGGGGTTTTCTTCTGTATCGTTCTTCAATCAACAACAGTGCAAGCTTAAATAACAAATTTGGGTAATTCTTCGTCAGTTTTAAGTTTGGTATATAGAATTTACTTCACCAAGTGGTCACAGCAATAGTCGACAGAACATAAGGGTTGATAAAGATAGTCAGAGAGCGTTTCGGTAGCTGTTGATTCTCACAGGATACATTTGAGCCAAGTTTGTTCTTCTCATAAGATTTCAATTATATGTGCGTAAAATGTGTTGCTGATTCTGAGGTATCAAAACCAGAAAGGGGGAAGGAGACATATATCGGAATGCACAACAAGTACACGTGATGAACGTTATACTTCTTCTTAGTTGAAGTTATTTCGGGAAGACAAATGTCATGACCGCAGAGAAAATCAATGTTTTATCTCGTGCCTTTTGGTGTATCATTCCAACTACGTGGGGGAATAGATGTAAGAAACAGTTTCTGATGATTAAAGAGGTACACAATTGTATGATGATTCCTATGGTTAGTCGGTATCCTACTAAAGGAAATGTGTACATCCGGTGCTCAGTTGCTTTTGTGGTACTGTCTTGGTGTTATCATTTCGACTACATACGGGATAAATTGCTTACACTCAGGACTTATTGGACTTTGGTGTAGCAATTCTCATCTGCTATTTCCTGAAGGGAGAAAAGTGGATTTTCGGGTCTTAATTGATCTTGATGTTACGTTTTCGAATTCATGTATGGGATTGAGTGTGTGCTTCGGGTGTTTTTGGGCTTCATACAATGAGACTGATTGCATCACTTCAACTACTTGGGGGAAGTGGTCTCTGGATACTTTTGGTATGCATTACTTCAGACTTCAGCAGGAAGAAATGTGAGAAGAATTATTCAAGTGTGAGATGATACACTGCTGATCTATTTGATGATCCCCCGAAAGGAGAATCACAATGATTATTCTTAAAAGGAGCAGCAATATTTGATGTGGTTTACTACGATTTCCGTTGTACACTTACCTTATGTAAGCTTGAAAGAGAGCTTTGAAACTGCTCAAAAAGAAGATTGTCGGTTTGGGGGGAAGCTATCAAAGCTTCACATTAAGAAGGCTCAAGTTCAGACGATTATTCAGGAGCCTCGAAAGCTTTGGTGGTGAAAGTTTAAGAGATGTTGACTACAGATTTCTACAACGTACATAACGTATCCTCATTTTGGTATTCATGTCATCATCTTCTTAAATTGAATAATACATTTTGTACATATCTTAAACCAAACTGTATATAGAAAAATATAAAACCAAATTGTAAATAGAAAATTATAAAACCAAGAAAAACCATAAAAATCAGAAAAATAGAAAATACCAAAAATAGTTTTTTCAAGGCATATCTTCTAGTATCGATAACATTTACAGTCCTAGAAATGTCATTCAATAATGAAACGGGTCTTTAAATGAAGTTCGAACAGAAGTTCAAAAAGTTTTTCAAAACATGCCTACATGGCTTGCTATTACTTCAGATAGCAACCCGTTTTTCAAAATGGGAAAAGCACGTCACCAAAAAGATGGTTGTTCCTCCCACTGCGTGATGTTCACCCGGGCATGGATTACTTTATATTCATGTTTTCCCGATTTGATGTACGTTTCAGTGCATCATTTCTTGTAAAGGAAGATAAATCTTCTTTGTATGTAAATAATTTTCCTTCTATGATTCTTCTGAAAATTATTTATGAGACACATGGTGGTAACATGTTGGTTGAAATTCCTTCAGACTTGGATTGTGCATAAAATTTGTCACTCAATCAATGACTACAGCTCTTTAACTAGAATACGGTTCATTGATTGAGGGGGAGAGTGATTTCAAATTTTATATCATCAAACGGGTTTCTTGGTTAACTCATAATTGTTAGAAAAGGTTGGTATGTGCTTATTCACATACCTTTATTTGACCAAATTAAGACCAAATCAACCAAAAACTAACCAAAATACCAAAGATATTTGTGTTTTTGTGTTTGTTTATATGCAGGTACGAATATTTAGAAATATGGACAAAATCAAGCAAAAACCGAGCACAAGATATGGAAAAGTGTCAAAAGCCGAAGCCGGGGAAGCAAATTGCAATATTGGATCAAAGATATGCTCATTCAGTCAAAAGAAACCCTTGAAGAAGCAAAGATTGTCAAAAATAGCCCCTTGGATCACATTATTAAAGAATGGCAGAAAAAATCCCTTTAATTCACAACTTGGCAGTTTTTACCCCTAAACCTTATACCTAATTCAAAACTAAAAATAAAACCCTTAAACTTAAATCCAAACCCAATAAGTCTAAGCCCAAAACCTGTCACACCTCGCCAATGGCGGAAACGCGAGTGCAACATCATGGATATCATCACAACACATGGTGTCTAAATAGAGAATTTCTACATGCAAATAAATAGAGCAAAGTACAGACACAAAGTGTTGTAACGATACCCCAAAATAAAATAACCAAAAACAATCTCCAAGGTATCTTCATTAAAACATAAAGTACTAATGAAAGACATTCAAGTATCACAATCAAAATCCAACTTATTCAAATTAAAACTTAAAGATAATTCATCCTCAAATGCAACTAAGTCTCGTCTAGTCGCTTCCTTCTACTTTAGCCTTAGAATGCTCACCTGAAAATGATGCTTAAAAATGTCAACATAATGTTGGTGAGATTCATAGGTTTAAGACACACAAAATATTTCTCCGATAATAGTTCACTGTGATTACAAAATATAGCAGGACAGTAAAAATAGTTATCACACAACTAGCATGCAATTGGGACGGAACGTGCCCACCGATCCAAGTATAAATTGGGACGGAACGTGCCCACCGATCCAAATACCACCACAATTGGGACGGAACGCGCCCACCGATCCAAGATAATGGGTAAATTAATACCATCCAATCGGACCACACAGAAATAATAGTAAGTAGAGCCACTAGGACTTGCTACTCTCCAAATGGATAATGGAAGCATAGCTACCCTCCAAATGGACCACACATAATCACCACAATAACATCATCACATGCAATATACGTATAATAAACATTACAAGTCCATGCATTTTTATAACCACATAATCACAGTAACTCAAAAATAATTTAAACACAAGCATCATTCCCATCCCAAGTTAAAACAAAGTTAAAAATGGGACTATGAACTCACCTCAACCTTGCAGCTTCCAAATTATCCACACACAAATCTATACAAACAAAATAATACCACATTACACGCGACCAAGCTAAACGCTATAGTCCATATAACACATATATGATGGATGTCTAAGGTTCATATAACCCACCATGGATTACCTAGACTCCATACTAATCACTACCAAACACCTATACTCACTAAATCCCTTAAATAAAACATCTCAGAAAACGCAGATTTTTAGGGTACTTTCACCCACATAAAATCACGACCAAAATTGATCCACAACTCACACCAAAAATTCAACAAGATCCTTCATAAGCATACAAGCTTCTCCCAGAAGGCCATGCATTAAAAACACACACAAGTACCCAATGAAAAATTAAACATGACAACTATCCAGATTCGGATCTGAACGCACACCAAAAAGTTTTGACCTAGTAGACATACTTGTACATCTTATTATCGTCCAATTTTCGCGTGAAAGTCAAAGATAATATAGAACTCAATTCCCCCAGAAGGGCTAACCCAAACTACACTTTTTAAACCACTTTTGATCTCAATACTTCTAACCTAAATCTGTCCCGGTTTAACTGTTTTGACACCTTAAACTATAAAATTCGTTTGACTGACTTCCCAACCTCGAAAACACTCGTGGTCGGACTTTTTGGAAAGCTCTTTCTCTGAAATACAATTTAGACATAAAATTCGTGATCTAACTCATCTTCATCTATTAAATATCATCGAATCTCTACAGTCTTAATATTCTGTCAGAAACTTAACTCATTAATTAACAAGTTTTAAACCCTAATCTTTTCACCAATCATCATAATATCACTAATTAATGATCCCAACATGTTTTATATTAATAATTTACAGAATTGAACATAAACCCTAATCCATCATATTATTGTTACATGAATTATACTAATTAATTAAACATAAGTATTAAAAATTATACCTTGATCTTGATTTTTAGGCTTCAAAAGTAAAACCCTATATTTTTCCTTCTCTTTTCCTCCTTGATTTGGCCGAAAATTGCAATAGGGAGGGTTAGGGTTGTTTTGGTTTTGTATTTATAGTGCTCTATGGAGGATTCTAGATAACTCTTAATTAGGTAAGTATAATTGGAATCAAATTTGGTTTCCTAATTCCCCTAAAAATCCCAAATCGCCGCCCCTATTATATAATATTTATATATATATATATATATTTTTTATCAAATTATAATTATTACTTAAAAACCTTGTACCTCCTTGATAATTTTATAAAAGCCTATACCGAAACCTAACGTCTTACGCGATTAACCGTCATTTTACGACAACTTGAAAAATTATCATTTTCAAAACAAAATTTCCAAAAATAGAATTTTACACTCATTATTAATAAAACCCATAAAACCGAACTCCACTTAATTTACCAACGCTCCACAAACTCGAACACAACTCATTACGCAAAACTCCAAACACAAAACCACGCAAGTCATTTCCACCCACCAAGGCGGTCAAAATGAACTTATCCATAATCAATACTACTCAAAACATAATGACAACCTCACACCAAGGGATTTAGTGCCAACACACGTACTTATCACACATATACCACGCATATATCACACATATATCGCACGTTAACACATAACACACACCAAACAAAAGTTAAACGGGTTGAGACTGTTAGTCAAACTAACCTGCTAAAATCACGGTTGTTACATCATCCCCCACTTAGGGAAATCGCGTCCCGAGATTTAATAGCTCGTCTCATCAACCTTCTCAGCTAACAACTTCGGGTACTTGGACCTCATCTGATCCTCACGTTCCCAAGTAAAATCCGGACCACGTTTGGAATTCCAACGTACCTTCACCAACGCTATCTTACCACGCTTCATACTCTTTACCTCTCGATCCATAATCTCAACAGGTTCCTCAACAAAATGAAGAGTCTTATCTACCTTAATCTCATTTAATGGCACATGCAAACTAGCATCCGCCAAACATTTCTTCAGATTAGATACGTGGAATGTATCATGCACACTACTTAATTCCTCAGGCAATCTCAATCGATATGCCACAAGTCCAATCCTCTCCGTAATTTCAAACGGTCCTACATACCTTGGTGCTAATTTACCTTTCTTACCGAAACGCACAACACCTTTCCAAGGAGACACTTTCAACATTACAAGATCACCAACACTAAACTCCAAGGGCTTACGGCGATTATCCGCATAACTCTTTTGGCGATCTCTCGCTGCCTAAAGTCTTTCCTTAATCTGAAACACCATATCCGTAGTCTCTTGTACTAATTCAGGACCAATTAGTTGGCTTGTTCCAACCTCTGCCCATAGAATAGGTAATCTACACTTCCTCCCATACAACATTTCAAATGGAGCACATCTAATACTGGAATGATAGCTGTTGTTATAGGAAAACTCAGCCAAAGGCAAATGAGTATCCCAGCTTCCTCCAAAATCAATAGCACACGCTCTAAGTAAATCCTCCAAAGTCTGAATCGTTCGCTCACTTTGCCCATCAGTCTGTGGATGATAAGCAGTGCTCATATCCAATTGTGTATCCAATGCTTTTTGCAACGATTGCCAGAATCGCGAGGTAAACCTACTATCGCGATCAGAGATAATCGACACAGGCACACCATGTCTTGCCACAATCTCGTTAATATAAATTCTCGCCAGCTTCTCCATCTTATAATCCTCACGAATGGCCAGAAAATGTGCAGACTTTGTCAGCCTGTCCACTATGACCCATATCGTGTCATGTCCATTACTTGTTCTAGGCAACTTAGTAATAAAATCCATTGTTATTCTCTCCCATTTCCACTCAGGAATCGGCGGCTGTTGTAACAACCCAGAGGGTTTCTGATGTTCCTCCTTAACCTTCAAACAAGTCAAGCATTGGCTAACATATTCAGCTATTTCCCTCTTCATTCCCGGCCACCAGTAAGCATCTCTAAGATCATAATACATCTTGTCCGATCCTGGATGAATCGAGTAT
Source organism: Artemisia tridentata subsp. tridentata (assembly GCA_021014915.2). Lineage (NCBI taxonomy): Eukaryota > Viridiplantae > Streptophyta > Magnoliopsida > Asterales > Asteraceae > Artemisia > Artemisia tridentata. Next base: position 189,612,540 of record CP139501.1, read on the forward strand.
CTCGTCTTATGAGCCTCATCCATGATCAACTTCCTTACACCTCCTACCGATGGAACCCATACTCTATGTAAAACCCTAAAAATCTAAAATGTGCTAAAAGACCAAATTGCCCCTACAAGTTTAAAAATTATTTAAAAACTTATAAAGTATCAAATAAATTCCAAACTTCTGATAATGCATAAGTTATGATCCCAAATAATTTTAACAATTTCATTTAACATTTATACAAGAGATAAAATTACCAAAATGCCCCCATAGAGCTGAATAATATTTTTATTAACATTTAAATTGTATAAATTAAAATAAATGCATTTAAATGTGGAAATTAATCACATTAAATTGCCAATCAATTTTACCAAATTCCTGGTCTTATTCCCCACCCCTTTGACTTGGCTTAATTAGTTTAAAACAAATCCTTACCATTTTCTCCTCAACCCTATTACCGATTGGAATAAACACACACAAATAAATCCCTATAGCCTCCATCCGATCCTCTAAAATCCCTAGACCATTTTTCTGTGATTGATCATCATCCAAAGGAACTAGGAAAAATACCATTTGAATTATTTGAAGCTTGGTCCGATCTTGGTGAATTATTTCTTTGTCGCTAGAACAAAATAAGGTATGGATTGAATTAATTCTTGCGAACTCCTAAAAATTCGTTTCTTATTTTTCTCATGTTCCTTGTATCATATGTGATCCATGAAAAATAGTTTTAGAGCTGTTCTTGGCTGGGATCGCGTTTTGTGAATTATTGTCATTATCGAGCCAATTTTTAAGGTATTTCCTAAATAAATTCAATCAAGCCATGTAAAATTAGTTCATGATTTTTATCACAATCCTTATGTCGAATATACTCTGGGAAAAATGTTGGAAAGGTTGTGGAGAAGCTTTTGGAGTCGTTTTGGAATATTGGTTCGTTTTGTTCATACGCGTATCATCTAATTGATACAGCCCATTCTACACGTTCGATCTTCGGTTTGGTAATTTTCTCAGATCCTATATGTCATATGAACACCAAATAAAATGTATAAGTCGATCCATGCATGCTTTATACAATACTTGTAAATTAAATCTTAAAATCGCATATAAAACCTAAATAATTCAATCCGAATTTGTGAGGCTTCATATTTATTTTATTTGGACTCTATACAATCATATTAGACCTGGAAAAATGATACTTCGAAATTTTGAGGCCAAGAACAATTATTTTTGGAATTATGTATTTACCGGATTTAAAGAAAATAAAGAAGAAAAAGAAATAAAATGTAAATCGATTTAGGGTTATACTTTTAGGGCTGTTCTTGAGTGATTAAATGATGATTAATAATGATGATATGATTGGTGAATGATTGGTATTTTTAGGGTTAGGATTTTGTTAATAAAAAGTGTTATGCGATTCTAATTAAAATATAAGGGGGTGTTTTGTAACTTTTAAAACTTAAGGGTTATTTCTAGAACTTATTTTAGGCTGTGAACATTTCGAATAAAATATAAGTTGAGGGCCCCATGTGTAATGTTTATATTTAAAAGGGTTAAAATGTTTATTTGATAAAGTATAAATCGATTTTGAAAATAATTAAAATAGAGGGACTAAATATGTAATTTCTGGAAACTTAAGATTGATTTGAGTAATTAATTATATTCAGGGGGTTATGTGCTATTTTGGTAATTTAATGGCTTAATATGTAATTATTGATAATTAAAGATTGAAAATGTAAATTAAGGGTTAAATATGTAACTTTGATAACTTGAGGGACTTGATGTGTAAATTATGAATACTTAAGGGTAGATTCGTATAATATGATAAAATAAGTGATCATTGTGTAATTTTGAAAAATTAAGGGCTTAATGTGTAATCACGGATATTATAAGGTTTAAAATGTAAATGATATAACTTAAGGGTGTAAAGTGTAAAATTGGGAAACTTAAGGGGCTGAATTTGTTAACTTGATAAATATGGATTCAAAACAGATTACTTGGGACATTTTCATATTTGAACCTTAACTTTGATATAATTACACTTAAAACCCTAATTTATGTAAAGTTGCCATAATTAACCCTAAACTTTTGTGACTTGTTAAAATACACCCTAAAACCATAATATGTTTTGATAATGACTTAACCTAATTGAGAATATGGAAATCTTACTAAGTATGGAAACTTTCTAATTATGGGAACTTTCTAAAAATAGAAACTTACTAAATATGGAAACCTGCTTAAAATGGAAAGGTTTGTAATTCTTTTCTACCCCTCTAGGTGTGAAGAAGGAGAGGACCTGATCTTTTCATCTTATCCATTTTGGTTTGTACTTTGCTTTGGAATAAGGTACAGATATTCTGCCCTTTCTAATAAGGTGCCTTCGACCTCTTGATTTTTGATTTGAACCTATGATATGAACCTTTGGCATTTGAACCTTTGACATGAACCTTTGATATGAACCTTTGACTTCTGAACCTCTTATATGAACCCTGTGATATGAACCTTGAGATTTGGACCATGATTATGACATATGAACCTTTGTTTTGATATGAACCTTTAACCTTGACCCCAGTTTGATACTACGAGCCAAATATGTTTCCTAGCCATGAAGGTAACATGGCCGTGTCATTGATGCACCAATGGCATGACTCTTGTGTGGTCAGAGTGATTAACCACACCGTCCCCATTATGATATGTTATGCGCGCTTTATGATTTGTTATGGCCAATATGATTTGTTTGGGGGGCGTATGGATGCATCCTAGATATTGTTATGATATGATATGCTTGATATGATATGATATGGTGACTGGGGCTGGGTGCAATCCACTCCTTTCACAAAATATGGGAGCTGATCACTCCAACTGGTACATGAGGACACCCCTCATATTATCGGCTTATTTGAGAGGCATCCCCTCTATATGATTATGATATGCTATGATATGATATGTTATGATATGGGCTCGTGGTGGATGACTGTCCTAACCTTTATTCTTGTACCTTATTTATATCTCTTTCATTATGCTTCGTATGTTCGTTTCCGTTTATTATATATATCTGTTCACTGGGCTTTTTAAGCTCAGCCGCACGTTTTCTTTCCGTGTGCGGCAGGTATCTAAGCTAGGAGCTTTTGGATTATGCTTTGGATGGGATGAGAGTTAGATGGAGCTTTGACCTTAGATGACCACCTTTATCTTATGACTTTGTTTTGATCATGGATGTCATTTGTATTCGTACCTTTGGATTATTTCTTTTCCTTGAACTTATGTATTTTCAAGTCGTGTTGACTTGACTTTCTTTTATGTATTTAATAAGACTTCCGCTGTGTGTTTATGTATGCTTTGATTTGTCGCCATAATGTGATACTTTTACCCTTATCGGGTTGGGGTGTTACACTCTATCTAAGAAATACAGTCAACCATCCTCTTTTTTCTCCATTTGTTGATCCAAGCCCCGCAACATCTCAGCAGTCGCATTCTCATCCTTAAGAGCTTCCTCTTGCGCTGCCAATATCTTACCCTTAATTCCCGACTGCAATGTCATGCACATCGCTCGTACACGCTTAGGCTTAATTCTTTCCTTCCTACTTAAAGCATCAGCTACCACATTTGCCTTTCCAGGATGATAGCAGATCTCGCAATCATAATCACTAAACAATTCAATCCACCTTCTTTGTCGCATGTTAAGCTCCTTCTGACTGAAGATGTGCTGAAGACTCTTATGATCTGTATAAACAACACTCTTTGTGCCATACAGATAATGTCTCCAATTCTTGAGAGCAAATACTACCGCACCAAGCTCTAAATCATGAGTGGTATAATTCTTCTCATGAACCTTGAGTTATCGGGATGCATAAGCTATCACTTTACCCCTCTGCATTAGCACACACCCAAATCCTTGATTCGATGCATCACAATACACAACAAAATTATATGGCCCATCAGGTAACGTCAGAATAGGTGCATTACACAAACTATCCTTTAGTGACTGAAAAGTCACCTCCTGCTCATCTCCCCAAACATACTTCTTGTTCTTCTGAGTCAACAAAGTAAGGGGTTTAGCAATCTTCGAAAAATTTGCTATAAATCTTCGGTAATATCCTGCCAATCCTAAGAATGAGCGTATTTCGGACGGCGTCGTAGGAGCCTTCCAGTTCTTGACCGCTTCTATCTTACTAGGGTCTACATGTATTCCTTCATTATTCACCACATGTCCAAGAAAATGTACCTCCTCAAGCCAAAACTCACATTTTGAGAACTTGGCGTACAACTTCTCTTTCTCCAGTAATCCAAGTATCAACTTCAAATGTTCTCCATGCTCCTCCTTCGACTTAGAGTAAATTAGAATGTCGTCTATGAGCACAATCACGAATTTATCCAAGTAAGGCTTGCAAACGCGATTCATCAAATCCAGGAATACCGCAGGTGCATTTGTCAACCCAAATGGCATAACCGTGAACTCAAAGTGTCCATAACGAGTCCTAAAAGCAGTCTTCGGAATATCCTCCTCATGCACTCTCAACTGATGATACCCTGAACATAGATCTATCTTCGAGAAAAATCGAGAACCTTGTAGCTGATCAAAGAGATCATCGATTCGAGGAAGAGGATACCGATTTTTAACAGTTAACTTGTTCAATTCCCGATAGTCAATACACATCCGAAACGAACCATCCTTCTTCTTAACAAATAACACCGGTGCTCCCCACGGAGAATGACTAGGTCGAATAAACCCCTTATCTTGAAGTTCTTGCAACTGCGCGGAAAACTCCTGCATCTCAGAGGGTGCTAATCGATATGGGGATTTCGCCACAGGTGCCACTCCAGGAATCAACTCAATACGGAATTCAACTTGACGGATTGGAGGCAATCCAGACAAGTCTTCAGGAAAAACGCCCAGAAACTCACATACCACAGGAATCTCTTCTATTTTACGTTCTTTGGCTTTTGCGTTCTTAAGGGACTTCAGCTTACTCCCTACGCATTCCCCTTGTATCCGAAGTATAACTGCAATTTCTAAAGAAATACGAACTACCTTATCGTGGCATATAACCTCGGCCTTTTGCTTAGACAACCAACTCATCCCTATCACCACATCGAAACTCCCATGCCCAAAAGATAGCAAATCAATCATAAACGAAATACCCTCTAGCACTATTGTACACCCACGAATAATCTTGTCAACCTCTACCTCCTTACCACTAGCTATCTCAATCACAATACTAGACCTAAGCTCACTAGGTTCAAAATTTAATAGTCTAGCAAGCGAACCAACTTAAATATCACAACATTAGTACCAAAAGATAATCGAGGTATCAGCATATGATAGGTAGAATGGAATCTTACCACCCATACACTCCCACATACAACGATTTCCCAAACGGTTAATAGAATACATCTCTAACCATACAACCATCATCAACATGATGTCACATAACATCTACCACAACATATAACAACTAACATCAATCAATGTAATCATGGTCACAAATCCACGTGTGTGATACCCTTATAATTATGTTCGCGACCATAGTTATAAGGCCTATTCCACATGCATACTTACTTCCAAAACCACACATCTCAATGATAATGCACATATACCACATAGCACCTAATACACAACTCAATCCATGCTATCATACTTGCAAGTCCACTTGTGTTGTGACGCATGTATAATTATGTTGGCCACCATAATTATCTATGCTCCCTTTCACAAGTGTACTTCCTCCTATGACCACTCTTCATGCAAAAAATCGTCTCACATGGAACAATTCCAACGACCACTTTAACTCTATGATCAAAATCACTTGGATAAAACCAATCCAATATTCAGGAGTAATCGTGCTCCAACATGGCTCCAGACGGCAAAAGACAATATAAGAATTCCAAAACATGACACAAAACAAAAGACGTCGCACAATGGCTCAAGCTCCACTCTCGCACTTGCCTCCCCACTCAGATCGGTTAAACTTACTACCTGTTGCGGACTCTAGATCCGAATCCACATCATCCCATCCTAACTCCCCTTCATCTTTCCTCAACCGCCCATTCCTATTTCTTTCTTCCAATTCCACATGATCCACAAGTACATACAACTCACGAGGTTTAGACAGAACCACCTTTCCTTCATATGAAAAGTGAGGACACTTCCCTGAGTACTTGGTAACGGCTCCATCTCCAACAGTCACCGTGGTTGCAAACCTCTCCACTTCTTCTCCGTCAATGTTTTCCATATACATCCAGTCCTTATCCGAACATAGATTTATGCTAGCGGGAACTCGGATTTTGCGGTTAGTCCGCTTCATCCTACCACTTCCCTTACAACCGGTAGCAAAATGATAACCCAACGAAACTTCTTACGCGAGGGAGGTGACATACTATAATCGACGTATACAATACTAAATATAGGGGACAAAATAGTCATCCAAAAATCGCCAGAAAATAACTCGTAAATTTAGGAAAATAATCATATAAATTATCATACTTATATATAGACCCTAAATGCATCTATATGAGGGACTCCTATGTTATAGTCTAGGTTCAACCACCTACTTCTCTATAACCATGTCTCTGATACCAATCTGTCACACCTCGCCAATGGCGGAAACGCGAGTGCAACATCATGGATATCATCACAACACATGGTGTCTAAATAGATAATTTCTACATGCAAATAAATAGAGCAAAGTACAGACACAAAGTGTTGTAACGATACCCCAAAATAAAATAACCAAAAACAATCTCCAAGGTATCTTCATTAAACCATAAAGTACTAATGAAAGACATTCAAGTATCACAATCAAAATCCAACTTATTCAAATTAAAACTTAAAGATAATTCATCCTCAAATGCATATAAGTCTCGTCTAGTCGCTTCCTTCTACTTTAGCCTTAGAATGCTCACCTGAAAATGATGCTTAAAAACGTCAACATAATGTTGGTGAGCTTCATAGGTTTAAGACACCAAAATATTTCTCCGATAATAGTTCACTGTGATCACAAAACATAGCAGGACAGTAAAAATAGTTATCACACAACTAGCATGCAATTGGGACGGAACGTGCCCACCGATCCAAGTATAAATTGGGACGGAACGTGCCCACCGATCCAAATACCACCACAATTGGGACGGAACGCGCCCACCGATCCAAGATAATGGGTAAATTAATACCCTCCGATCGGACCACACAGAAATAATAGTGAGTAGAGCCACTAGGACTTGCTACTCTCCAAATGGATAATGGGAGCATAGCTACCCTCCAAATGGACCACACAGAATCACCACAATAACATCATCACATGCAATATACGTATAATAACAATTACAAGTCCATGCATTTTTATAACCACATAATCACAGTAACTCAAAAATAATTTAAACACAAGCATCATTCCCATCCCAAGTTAAAAAAAAGTTAAAAATGGGACTATGAACTCACCTCAACCTTGCAGCTTCCAAATTATCCACACACAAATCTATACAAACAAAACAATACCACATTGCACGCGACCAAGCTAAAAGCTATAGTCCATGTAACACATATATGATGGATGTCTAAGGTTCATATAACCCTACCATGGATTACCTAGACTCCATACTAATCACTACCAAACACCTATACTCACTAAATCCCTTAAATAAAACGTCTCAGAAAACGCAGATTTTTAGGGTACTTTCACCCACATAAAATCACGACCAAAAATCATCCACAACTCACACCAAAAATTCACCATGATCCTTCATAAGCATACAAGCTTCTCCCAGAAGGCCATGCATTAAAAACACACACAAGTACCCAATGAAAAATCAAACATGACAACTATCCAGATTCGGATCTGAACGCACACAAAAAAGTTTTGACCTAGTAGACATACTTGTACATCTTATTATCGTCCAATTTTCGCGTGGAAGTCAAAGATAATATAGAACTCAATTCCCCCAGAAGGGCTAACCCAAAATACACTTTTTAAACCACTTTTGATCTCAATACTTCTAACCTAAATCTGTCCCGGTTTAACTGTTTTGACACCTTAACCTATAAAATTCGTTTGACTGACTTCCCGACCTCAAAAACACTCGTGGTCAGACTTTTTGGAAAGTTCTTTCTCTGAACTATAATTTAGACATAAAATTCGTGATCTTACTCATTTTCATCTAATAAATATCACCGAATCTCTACAGCCTTAATATTCTGTCAGAAACTTAACTCATTAATTAACAAGTTTTAAACCCTAATCTCTTCACCAATCATCATAATATCACTAATTAATGATCCCAACATGTTTTATATTAATAATTTACAGAATTGAACATAAACCCTAATCCATCATATTATTGTTACATGAATTATAATAATTAATTAAACATAAGTATTAAAAATTATACCTTGATCTTGATTTTTAGGCTTCAAAAGTAAAACCCTAAATTTTTCCTTCTCTTTTCCTCCTTGATTTGGCCGAAAATTGCAATAGGGAGGGTTAGGGTTGTTTTGGTTTTGTATTTATAGTGCTCTATGGAGGATTCTAGATAACTCTTAATTAGGTAAGTATAATTGGAATCAAATTTGGTTTCCTAATTCCCCTAAAAATCCCAAATCGCCGCCCCTATTATATATATATATATATATATATATATATATATATATATATATATATAATATATATATTTTTATTTTTTCTTTTTATCAAATTTAATTATTACGCTTAAAACTTTGTACTCTTGATATTTTATAAAAGCCTATACCGAAACCTAACGTCTTACGCGATTAACCGTCATTTTACGACAACTTGAAAAATTATCATTTTCAAAACAAAATTTCCAAAAATAGAATTTTACACTCATTATTAATAAAACCCATAAAACCGAACTCCACTTAATTTACCAACGCTCCACAAACTCGAACACAACTCATTACGCAAAACTCCAAACACAAAACGACGCAAGTCATTTCCAGGCCACCAAGGCGGTCAAAATGAACTTATCCATAATCAATACTACTCAAAACATAATGAAAACCTCACACCAAGGGATTTAGTGCCAACACACGTACTTATCACACATATATCGCACGTTAACACATAACACACACCAAAAAAAAGTTAAACGAGTTGAGACTGTTAGTCAAACTAACCTGCTAAAATCACGGTTGTTACAAAACCCGAGCCCACCTCCTTTTTGTTAATACCCGTATCTAACACACCACCCATACCCGGTCAACAAATTAACAGCCCAGGTCAAAATAAAAAGGGCGCGCTACAAGTTACTTTTTATCTTCCTCCTAACTTACCCTGTTTACCAAATTTACCCGTACAAAAATTCACCTGAGCATCTAGAAGGTCTGACAAGTAAGAATGTTGTCATAAATCCTCCATGTTGGCAATTCCACACTCTCCTATTGGTTGAGACAAGCTGGCACATGATCCAAGGGCCATAAATGAAGGGAATGATGACATCTTTCATTCAAGGGCTGATAATGTAGGATCGAGTACTTCGAGCTTGATTGAGCTTGGTTAAATGAGAACCTCTGTATGGTATACAAGTGTTTATGTGGAAACTAAACAACAAGTATAATAAAGATGAAAAGACAATGATCCTCTATGGATCAGACTATGAACTAAGAATTATGTTATTGAATATTGTAATTGACAAAGGTACATTAAACTCATGGACGGGATGTTTCTTTTATAATGATAAGAAACCCTAACCCTAACCCGTCTTACAAGAAAACGTGTGAAGAGATAAACGAGATCTCTTCTAAAAATAAATCTAACAAACTTTCTAAACATACGGATAACAAACAATAACTATCCGCAGCAATAACCACTATCGGTAGAAACAAAACAATACTATCGACAGGAACCAACCACAGCAGCAATGGATAACTATCAGCAGGAACCAGCTTCACTATCGGCAGCAATGAGAAATTCCTTATTTCTCAGAGATCCCAACAATCCTCCCAGCAATCTCACTCAGAGATCCCTACAATCCTCCCCTAATCTTGAGGTTGACTAGGTTAACCTGCAAGATTCCAATGTGATAGAGCTTTAACTTCTCAGGCTTGAGGATTGCGACTTAGCAGCAGCAATAATTAGTAACCAGCAGCAACAATTAGAACCAACAAGATTCCAAAATCTATAGCAGCAACTTCAATAGTTCAGCAGCAATAGAAAATCTTCTTCAAAACTTGTAAACTGATCACCAAGACATTCACTTGAGCTTGACTGCTACTAGGACAATATGTACATCAAATCACTTAAGTTTCATACTATTCTCATCACATCCAGGTGTGTTAACTCCTGTGAGAGGTGAATCATTGAAAATTAATGGATTTGATGTCTCTTTACCAATAGCCATCACTACTGGAGTAGCCAATGTTTAGGTGTGTTAGACCATGGTACATTGATAACCATCTGATTTATTAGCAAATCAAGAACTATAAACGGATTTGAGATGTCTTTACCTGTAGCCGTTTGCTCAGGACTAGTCAATTCTTAGGTTACAGAAAACCTTGGTGAATTGAATACCAAATATGGATACCAAGTGTCTTTACCACAAACCATACTTTTGTGGACTAGCCAATCCTTTGGATCCCATACAGGGTTACATCCATGGTGAATTGAAAACCATTTCAACTCTCAGAACTGAATCATGGGTGAGTTGAAGTACCCTATAGCTTTGAGCAAGCTATTACAGCTATCAACGGATTTGATTATCACACCAGAGCCGTACCCTCATGGTGAGCCAATGCTTTCTTGTCTGCAAGACATGGTGAGTTGAATACCATTTATGGTGAAGGTGTAAACACCATCACTGTACCTGCAAGGTGTTGCTCAAAACCAACTTATTAGCACACAAAATATACAAAATTTTATTTTTATTTTTTTATTTTATTTTTTTTTTTTTTTGAACTAAGAACAAAAGAAATCAGAAACACACACAATAAAGAAATAAAATAAGAAAAGAAACCAAAAGAAAGATAGAAAGATATACAACAACAACAAGAAACAAATCCTCCCCTTAAGCTTCAACCTCCCCTGAAGCTGCAATCCTCCCCTTAAGCTGATGAACCTTTAGCTGCAAGTTGATCTTTGATGAATTTGACCAACTGTTCAGCTGTAGTTAAATCATTTCCAATTGTATGCTTGGGAACTCTGACCTTCTGGGTGAGCATTCTCTTCAAAACTCCCTCAGATATAGGATAAGTGACATCCACAAACATAGTCAGGAACTTGCCAGAGATGAGCTCCACGACATGAACATTGGAAGAAGGATATAGTCTCCAAGAAAATACTCTCCAGGCTGATTGATTACCCCATACCATTTTAGCCTTGTCTCCTTCCAATGAATTCATCAAGACTTGTAAATCTCCCCAAAGCAGTAGGCCAATTCCAGTAGGAGTATGAGATTGATAGTAACTATCCACTATCTTATAAAGATTCTCCAAATCTTTTCTTTCAACCTTATTCAAGATCTCCCTCAGAAATGTAAAGAATTTGACTGTCCCATCAAGAGAAAACCAAACATTGACATCACCTTCAGAAGTAGACCTAATTTCCCAGTGAGCAATAGGACCCCAATAATGAATGGAATCACCATCTTAATCACTTTCAGAATCAATCCTAACCAAATCTTGATCATTCACATCAGAAATATCCCTAGAAGAAGAGTGGTGAGAGTGACTCTTCTGCCTTGTCCTTAGACCATATTGCAGGATAGGAACTGAAGAAGATTGTTCAGCAGAAACAGAGACATGAGCAGCAGGAATACCATCAGAAATAAGACCTTCTTGTGGTGTCTCAGATGCATCTACATTAGGAATTGGTGAAATAAATGTGGCATCCTGAGAACCTTCAGCAGGAATAAAGGAAGATCCACCAGACAATGTCTCTCCAGACTTCATTTTCTTTGCAACATCAGATTCTAAAAATGAAGGCCCTCTTTTCTTCCTTTGTGAAATATCTGTCTGGACTGAAGAATTTATCCTTGCATAGGTATCAAGGAACAACTTTTGGATTGCAGCATCAGTCCAACCTTTGAAGTCACTTAGCTTGTAGTTAGCTTCATTCTTCAGATATACCTTCATAAAATTGACATTATCTCTGTTTGTAGGCATCTTAAATCCTGACTTTTGTCTTTCACTGATCCTATGCATCAAATCATTCCAAGAGGATGCTCTATGAGTCTTCAAGATAAATGCCTTGAGCTGATCTGACCTTTCATCTGAATCCAACTCTGAATCTTGAAGAATCATAAACCCATGAGCTCTAATAATCATGTCAGTAGCCAACAAGTATTCAACTTGCTCACTGAACTCTTCTGAAGTAGTCTCAGCTATATCCCTCTCATCTACAGACAATTTCCTTGCAAGCTCCTCATCTTGAGCAACCTGAGCTAGTCTAGCTTCTCCAGCAGCAATTTCCTGTGCATGCACCTTTTCAGCTATTTCTTCATCATTTTGAGTTGCTTCAGGAGGAATGGTGTCACTATCAGCAGCAATGGATGGACAACCAGTAGTATTACCAGGAACCTTAGATTCAGAAGAGACACTACCAACTTCAGCAGGAACACCAGAGACATCAGCAGCAATGGTCCTTGTTCCAGTGAAGGCCTGAGGTTGTGTAGTGATAGTGTGCTCAGAAGAGGTAGGCACTGCAGTATGTGCACCATCAAGAGAAACAGAAGCCAGCACATTAAGCCCATCAAAAGACATATCATCCTGATCTTCCTCAGACTCAGAAAGTACAACCCTTCTTTTCTTCTGAGGATGTTGAGCTTCCAAAGAGCTGATCCTTTCATTTAGCTTTTGAACAATCTCACCAAAAGTTTCTTTAGTGTCCTTGAGCTCCTTTTCCAAATTTTCCACCTTCTCACTAAAAACCCTTTTTGTCTCTTTAAGTTCTGACTCCAATGCCTCAATTTTCTTCACAGACCTGTCAAGTAACTGGGACATAGAGGTGAGATCATAGCATCCTCAGCTCCACCAGCAGGAATACCTGAGGTGTTAGGAGCTTCATTGGATCTAGGTGGAGAAACATGAAATTCTCCCCCTGCATTGGTGTCATCACTAAAAGGCTACCTTGAAGGACTAGGTGATGGCTGGACAACAGGTGTTTCATCTGTGATGGTCTGGTCATTGGGCTCATCAGGGTCATTAGTCTCAGGTGTAGGTGTGACTGGTCTAGGTGATGGTGGTAATGGGTCATCAGCAGCAACAGATGCAGATGCATCAGCAGCAACTGAAGTCCCTTCACCAGCAGCAATGGATGCACTAGCATCAGCTGCATTGGGTGATGGTGGGACACTGACATTGTCAGCAGGATCAGGGTTGTCAGCAGGATTGACATTGTTTAACATGGTAGGCAATAAAGGCAAATGTTGGCCTGTAAAATTCATCTTCATCAGGGCAAATATTTTGGGAGTCAACCGATTCACTATCTTAGGGGATGTGTTAATGGTCTGTACACCTAAGATAATCTGAAGAAACCTAGGGTACATCAAAAATCTATTTTTACCATTAGTGATATTCTCAATCATTCCCTCAAAAATATATTTGGCCCAATTAAATATCATACCCTGAGATAGACAAACAAGACCAGACGCAATAGGACTTGGACATTGATCCCAACCACCTGTCTTAACACTCATACACTGGAGTAAAGAATGAATCAGAAATCTCCATTGAGGAGACAACTTACTTTTCAAGAAAGTACAACTACCAGTGACAGGATAACCTATAGCAGCCATACCATCAGTAATATCTTGCCTGGAAAGATCATATTCCCCATGCTCCTCAGGAAATTAAAGCTGTACACGAATCAACTCCTCAGTGATAATCACTTCTTGCTTATCAATGGTAGCAACAATCTCATCCTCCCTTCCCACAATGTGTTTGACCTTAGCTGTTGCCCAAAACTGCTTAATCAACGAATCATACACCGTAACTAGACAATAAGTAAGTGCATAGCGAATAGATGATCCACGAAGAAACGCTAACACCTCATCATAACCAACACTTTTTGAAGATGACTCTAAGTATGCAACCTTGTTATGATTATCCTTATAACGATGTGTTGACATTGTGTTGGATGAATGATCTAGGGTTCGAAATGAGAAAATTAGGGTTTGATAGGATTTTAGAGAAATTGAGATGAGAGAAGTGCAATTTTAGGTTGGGTTGCCAAATATATCACTTTAAATTGCTGCAATTCTGCGCACGTAACATTGACCAATTGACTTAAGGAGGTTTGACCAATCGGTAGCAACACTTGGTCAATCGGCAGCAATGAGAGGTTTGACCAATCGGCAGCAATGAGGTGGTTTGACCAAAGTCAACCTTCCGAACTTAGTCATTAAGAATAACTCACCCGAATTAAATCTCAATACCAACCACCAATAAATTTGCACTAATCTCCATATCATTATATAACCCTCAAATCACATAACTTTATTATCACAAACCAAACCAAAAATCTTCAAAATCATGAGTTCATCTAAAAATCCAATAATTGAAATCTCATCAGATTCTTCCTCCTCCAGTGACTCAGGGTGGAAAAACTACTTTCCCAAAAAAGCATCATCCTCTCAAAACAAAGGTAAGGCCAAGGTTGAGGAGGATTCATATTCATCTGATCCTCTTCCATCTACTCCTTCGTCATTTGAGTACTCAAGCTCTGATGATGAAGATTCATCAGAGTTGAAGTCCTTAACATATTATCAGGGTGAATGGGAGACATATCCTCCCAATTTTCCCATTACGGATGAGCTTAGAGAAGAGATGAAGAGGACTGTGGCTCTCCTTACTGAAGAGATGGAAAGGACAACTGCAACCTTCTATAAAGTACCGATACCAAAAGGTAATGCAGATCTTCGAGAAGACTCCAGCCGTGATAAGCCTAACCCTCGAAGTCGAAACAATCGACAACGTGAAAGCCAAGATCCAAGACAAAGAAAGAATCCCATCAGACCAACTCCTAAGCCAAGTCAGCCAACTCCACAATCAAGCCACTCTACTCCACAGCCAAGTCAACCAACTGCAAGGTCACGTCCTAGAACACATCAGAGGCGAACAACCTCAAGCTCTTCAACTCCAGCCCCTGAACCAAGACTGCCACTCCCAGTGGTGTTGGCACTTCCAGTTCCCCATGTGTATGAGGAAATCAGTCGTCAAAGAGGTAGGAAGTTCATGCCTGATTATGTGGGTAAGGGAAAAGGGAAGATGGAATAGGTGGTAGGGTTTAGGTTGAGGGTTGTTTGAAGGTTGGCATGATGTTAAAATGATGTTGATAAGTAGCTTTTGTAACTTGTAACTGAATGTACTTTTCTTTTCTCATGATGAATGAAAATTACTATCTTTAGTTTAAATTCCAAGCATTGAGATATGGAGAGCTGCTAAACAAAGTTAACTAACAAAAGACACTAAAGACCTGCAAAACAAAATTAGAGAAACACAAAACATAAAAATAAATGAAAAACAAGACAACATAACAAGCATTAGCCTCCCCTTAGGCTAATGCCTCCCCTCAAAACCAGCAAACAAGATTACAACAACATGATTAGTCAAACTTGACAATTACCAAGGATACCATGGAGAATAAGCCATCCCCCTTCCAAAGATTTGATTATAATAGGCAGGCCTGAAATCCCTCTGAAAATATGAAGAGGTACCAGCAGGAATGGTTCCCTGAATATCAGCAGGAACAGAGGAACTAGCAGGAACAGGTCTATCAGCAGGAAAGGGACTCCTATAAAAGTTCATTCCTGCTGCTTGTGGAACATATGGTGGTATTTGTTTAACATTTTTCCACAATGATCTGCTCTGTTGTTGCCCACCATTCATTCTTTTCTCATGATAATCACAATCTTTAATGAGATGATATTGACTACCACACACAAAACATGTCTTCTTCCTAACAGCCTTGTTCTTACTATAACTTTTATTAACATTATCACTAGTGGAACTAGAGACACATTTGTTTTTAACAGAATTAATTGAGCTGTTGTCTGAAAAGGCTGATTTAGAAGCAGTTTTATCATTAGTTGTACTTGAGGACTCATGATATTTGGGTGTGGATGACTCTTCACTTGACTCACGTGAGACAAAGTCTTTAGACTCTGCTTCTGAGGACTTGTTACTTGAGGAACAAGAGACACAATCATTAGGTTCAGGTAAGTCTCTGGCCTTTTTACCATAAACCATTTGTGACTCATCTGAGTCAATGTCAGAGAGAGAGTGGACAGGGGTAGGCATAAAAACTCCTCTGATAGGTGGAGGAACAACATTCATTCCTCCTTCTTTCACATACTTAACAGGCTTTTGATAGTCTACAGGTTCAGGGTCAAAAACACTATACTCATTAGGGTCATAAAATTGATTTGGCCCTATCAGGTTACCATACCCTAAACCTCTTTTAGTTTTTGTAGACATAGAACTATCAACTAACTTGTTTAGGTTTTTAGATGAATCTTTCCATTTATTAAACCTAGCCAAGGTATTGTCTAGCTTAGTCTGCACATCCTGTTTTTCTAACACCATCTTAGCCTTTTGAGACTCAGAATATTTAAGCTCATTAGTGGTGTTTTTCAAGTCCCTCTCTAAAACCCTTATCCTTTCCTCATAAGCTAACTGATTCTTTTGAAACCAAACCTTTTGTTTTTCTAAGGTTTTAACCGCATTATCATAAGCTTGAACCTTAATAAAGTATTCATTATACTTAGATTTCATGTCATCGTATTCTTTATTAAGAGTTGAGTATAATTCTTGACAAGCAGGATTACATCTTTGTACCTGTGATGGGAATACCATTAACGCATATTCTTCCAAATTTTCTTTTGCTTGATAGGATTCATCTTTTTCAGTCAGCTTTTCCATAGACTTATTATGGAACAAACTCCTAATCTTCCTTGCGCACATTTCAAATCTATCACCTGATAGCGACATTGTGAAAAGATTCAAGAGAGACGATTCAACAATGTTTCCTTCTTTATCAGAGATCCTCACCAGGCTCTGATACCACTTGTAGGATCGAGTACTTCGAGCTTGATTGAGCTTGGTTAAACGAGAACCTCTGTATGGTATACAAGTGTTTATGCGGAAACTAAACAACAAGTATAATAAAGAAGAAAAGACAATGATCCTCTATGGATCAGACTATGAACTAAGAATTATGTTATTGAATATTGTAATTGACAAAGGTACATTAAACTCATGGACGGGATGTTTCTTTTATAATGATAAGAAACCCTAACCCTAACCCGTCTTACAAGAAAACGTGTGAAGAGATAAACGAGATCTTTTCTAAAAATAAATCTAACAAACTTTCTAAACATACGGATAACAAACAATAACTATCCGCAGCAATAACCACTATCGGCAGAAACAAAACAATACTATCGACAGGAACCAACCGCAGCAGCAATGGATAACTATCAGCAGGAACCAGCTTCACTATCGGCAGCAATGAGAAATTCCTTATTTCTCAGAGATCCCAACAATCCTCCCAGCAATCTCACTCAGAGATCCCTACAGATAAGAGATGATCTAGGAGCTTCCCAGAAACCCTAATCAAGACCCAACCTCAGCTATAAATACCCCACTCCTCTCCTCACATTAGCATGTAATTTTTAGGTCGTTATTATGCAAATTTAGTTTTCTAGTCTAATTAGCTTATAATTTCAGTTGTAATCTTTCAATTTCAGTGTAATTCAGCTTTATAAATCAATAGAAGTCCAATTTCTTTTAGTTTACTTTGCACTTTAAATTTCCGTTTTTATGCTTAATTACTTTATTTAGTTCATAAGCTCTTGCTACTGTTCCATAAGCTCTTATTTAATTTACTTTTAAGCTTTTACAAGTTAAACTAGCTTACTTATCTGTTTTATTATAAAAATCTCAAAAATCCAAAAAAACAGAAAAATCATTAAAATATATATATATATATATATATATATATATATATATATATATATATATATATATATGTGTGTGTGTGTGTGTGTGTGTGTGTGTGTGTGTGTGTGTGTGTTCAAATCTTACTTCAAGCTTCAACAAGCTTATTTCCTGTTTACTTAAGCTCATTATAGCTTTTATAGCTAGTTGTGAGTTTATTAGAGATCAAATCAATTCAAACAATCAAAGTTATATACCTTTGCATATTTGTGGAAAACTTTTGGAAGTTGCCTGCAATGGAGGGGTAAGAAAGACTCTACCTAGCTTATCCTTGATAAGCCAGGAGCTTGTAGCTGCCCTTTATTGGGAGCCCTTGTTTAGCTAGGGCCAAAAGTGAGTTTCAAAGTTCAAATTCTAGCTTAAATTTGCATTTTATAGCTTAAATAGTTTAGATCTGTCATTATTAGCTTATTAATGTTTGTTTAGTGCTTATTTGAGTAGTAGCATCTTATTTGGTCTTATTTAAGCTTGTTTGATAATAGTTGATAGCTTCATTCATCATTTTGTTCTAAAAAAGTCATAAAAAGCCAAAAACAGTCATTAATAGGAGTAGTTTAATTAGTACTTATTTTTCAGTTGAAAGTTGCTTAATAGTTGATGAGTAAATTAGATAATCATAGTTTGAATCAGTCAATAACTTAAATTGGCAAGTTCTAGTTTAAAAGTTGCAACTTCAGTTTTTATAAGGGTGTTTGGCATTACATGATTTTTGGTCAAAAAGCTAAACTATTGTTCATGTACCAATTTGTGAGTTTTGATTGAGTTTAATAGGACTTAGATAAGTTGTTGTCAGTAGGTCTTAAGCTTATTTGAGGAATTTTTAGGATTTGAGTTAGTGAGTGAAAAATTAGAACTTGTACTGTGCATATAAGCTTCCTATAAGCCAGAGCTTATTTAGTCCTCACTTTTGGTGTTTTTAAGTGCAATCTAGTGTTTAAAGTGAGATTTTAAGGTTTGATACTGTTTCATTAGGTATTGAGGTCACTGAGGTCAAAAACCCAACTCTGCTACATCAGTAGCCTATTTGCAGTCTGCACAAGTATCCCTAGTGCTCAAATCAGCCTGAGTTGTTCATTTTTCAAATCTTTAATATAAGCTCTAATAAGTTGAAACTTGGTGTAGTTAATATTTGGTGGCTTGTGAAGTTAATGCCTATTTTTGGAAATTTTAAGATCAGCTTTTTGATAGCTTTTTGGGGGCTCAAAAACCACCTCAGACCCACAATAGGGCTGCAACAGTTTGAACTTTTGCTTTTTGAGATTGTGTTTTGCTTACCTGCTTATTATTATAGATTGTTCTGAATCTTATTTAGTTACTTAGAGTAGAGTTTGATTAATTTAGCTTATTCATTACTTCCCCATAGCTTATTTCAGCTTATCCCATTTGCTTCTTTGTTTTCCCTTGTTCTCACCCCTTTTAAGTTAACTGCTCAGTAGATAAGCCCTTGTCTGATCTTATTCCAAGTTACAAAAAAATATTTGCTTTACAAAAAGTGCTTATAATTAAGCACTAATTCAGTTTCAAAAAGAATTTAAAAAAAATAATAAGTTTTAAAAAAAGTGCATAGCTGGGATTCGAACCCTGGCCACCCAGCACACCACACACACACCTCATCCAACTGCCCTAGGGACTTTCTTCATTAGAACCTTACATCAATTTTTATTTAACCTTCTTTTCCATTATTTGCTTATTAAAGTTGTTTTGCTTATCTTCAGCTTATTCATTTTAGCTTTTTCAAAGTTTTTAATTTTCTTATATTCTAAATAGTTTAAAGTATTTACCAGAAAATTTTCATAATTTTCTAAATAGTTTTGCTATTTTTCTTGATTTAATTTCTTTTATTTAGTTTTTAATTCATATAAATTAAAATAAAAATCAAAAAAATATAATTCTTTTTTTCTAAAATTTTGTTTTGATATTTAGAACTTAGGAAAAATATTTTTGCATCCGTAGAGTTAGTATTTCATTAATTTCACTTTTAAACTCGGGATTAGCCCGGGTTTTACGCGTTTTTAGATTTCTTTTGCGTTTATAGCTACATTAGCCTTAGATTAATATTTCCCTTTCCTTTTTAATTGTTTTTAGATTATATTTCATCGCTTTAGTTTAAAAATCCAAAAATCCCACTCTTCCACTATTCACAACACGTTTCACGATCCCAAAATCATAATTCCATTCAATCTTCATCGGTGATAAGATCGTTGTAGCTCTTAGACTAGGTCTAATATTATATATCTAGGAATGATAATGTTCATAAGATCAATAACTTAGCGGAATAAGAACAATATCATAAACAAGGTTTTTCTTCATAATCTCTACTCAAACAAACTTACAAACCTAGGCATCCATTGTGGTAACTTGATGCCTAGAACACACTAATTAATTAACATGTTCTACCTTGAACAAGTAGAACATGTTCTCTAAACTAAAACACTAATTAAACCACTAAACCCTAGGCGTTTTCCCAATCCCTACGCCTAGGTTCCCACACACACACACCTTTGGTGTTTACATCTTTGACACACAAACCAAAACCTACGCCTCTAATCCTCTTTATATACTAGAGGATTAGGGTTTACAAAGGATATATTCTATAAATATAAAAGATCTTTATCTTGTTGCAGAATTCTTCCTTTGTCATCTTTAGTCCTTCATCTTTCATATGTTTTGTCTTATCAACTCAAATATAATTCCCAACAATCTTCCCCTAGTTGATAATGACAAAACCACATAATCACGAACTTCCCCTGAAGCTAAAATATATGAAAGATAATAACTTCCCCTTAATCCATGCTTATCACCAAGGATCTTCAAGTTGCAGCTTCAATATAGATATTCTTCCCCTATTTGTCTTATCCACTAGGGACTAAAAATAAATGCAACTTTGATCTTTACAACCACAAACCAATATTACACTTCCAATCCAGTCTTCCAAAGTCTTGTATTACCCTCCATGAAGTACACCAAAATGCTTACTAAAAATGAATCCAAGACAGTAGAAACCTAAACCTTCAGTAGTAATAACGACTCATAGGTGTTAAAATCTTCCCCTCGAATGATGCATGTAGTGACCAAAAGAACTTGTCAAATAACTATCCACTATAGTAACAAAAAGATAAGTTCTTTATCTTGAACATGATTCACAAAAATATTCAAGAATAATAAACATCTGGTCACAATCCAAATTCCAAACGTGTGTATTCTGTCCAACCATCACAATAACCTGTTTTGGACCTTAACCAATAGCTTCAACAAGCAGCACATAAGGATTATTGACAGTAGCTTCCCCTTAAATAAGCAACTCCAATAAATCTTAAACAATCATCCTGTGTGTCTTATTGTGTGTGTCTAACATCTTTCTTCTAACCGAGAACCAAAAATCAAACTAAAAACCATCTTTTTGTGTGTGTGTTTCCCCTGTGTGTGTGTTATGCTTCCCCTCACTTCGTGTATCTCATGGTCATCAATAAAACTAAAAACAATCAAACCTATCCAAAGTACTCTTGAACCATCTTTGAAACGTGCAGCAGTACTTTCAATCCGAGAGCAGTACTTTGATTACGAGATCAGTACTTTCAATGAGATACGCAGCAACAATACTTTAATTAGGGGAGCAGTACTTTCATTATCAGTACCTTCATTAAACACCAGCGCTCCACGCATGATAAATCAGTCAACATCAGCTGCAGCACCTTGTAACAGTATGTTGAACTAGCGAGCAGTACATTAATATATCAAGCAGTACTTTAAAAACAAAGGGGCAGTACTTTGAAAAAGAAGCAGTACTTTCAATGAGAGAGCAGTATACGAGCAGCAGATAATCATTAAATAATGAAACCATCTCCACCTTGCATTCACGAATAGCAATATTGATCAAAAGATCCAACTCATGCATAAACGACAACTTTCATTACTGCTCAGACCCACGATGAATTAACCTAAACCTGCTCCTCGTTAATGAACCAATATCCACATCACATATTCCATGACCAACTCAATATCCAAGTTGCAAAGTTCTTATTAAATTCATAACCGACCCATGATAGAATTTAATAACCACCGTCCCATGTGCTGGAAGCAAATCGTATACCAATAAAAACATAAAAGTGGCCGACCCATGATTCACCAATTCACAAGTAAATTAATATGTACCAATCACCAAGCAGCTAGACGACAGATCGATTTAATGAGTGTCAACCTTCACAATTAACACTTTTCCATGTTCCAATCAGTACGAGGTTTAATCATTATTATCACATGCGCTAATCGACAAGAAACAATGAATTTGCAATCCACAAACCTTACTGTCCGTGATGAGTGTCTAAATACTCATCATTTTTACCTAATCTGAGCTGCCAAAACATCAAAAAACACTCAGAAATGCATCATAATACTGAAATTATCCCAGAATTGTGTTTTGTATGTTTCAAATGCAAAATGTTTGAAAATAGTTGAAAAACGAACAAAGTTTACAAAATTGGCAGTTTCAGTCCCTCAAGTTTCAAAACTTGTCAAAATTAGTCCCTAGGCATTTGTTTTGTAAGAAAATTCACCAAAGGTCCTTTTTAAATCATAAGTTGTCATATTTAGACCTTTGGATGAAAAGTTTGAGGAAATTACAAAATTGGTCCCTACAGTTTTAAAATTGGCAAAAGTAGTCCTTGGAATTTCAAAAATGGAAATTAAAAATTGTGATCCTTGAACTATTCATACTTGGCAAGAAATACCCTTGTGATAACCTTGGAAAAATTACAGGTTTAACCTTTCAAGAATTCAGCAATTACAAGATTAGTCCCTATGTTTAACTACCCAAAAATCCAAATCCTTAAATCCAAAACCTAATCACTAATACCCATTTACCTATCCCATAAACCCAACCCAATAATAAAACTACCCAAGCCCAAACATCCAGCCCAACACCCAACCCTTTTAAATATAAAACCAGGGATACTCCTTGACTTTCATTGACCCGTCTTCAACCTCCACTCCACCTCATCACCCTGCTACTACCCCTCCTCCACACCTCCACTTGCTTCACCTTTCCACCTCATACACCCTCTGTCACCTCCTCAACCAAACCCACCTCCTAGGTTTACCCTAGGAGATGCCACCTAGCAAACCTACATCTGCCATCACCCCTCTACCCTGCAACTATCACATCCACCACCCTTTGCCCACTTCTACACTCCAAAATATCCCCCTCCACCTCCACAAGCTACCAAGAAGCATTAAATGCTTAGAAAAACCCTGCAAGTTACCCCTTGGGATTTGGCGCCAAAATCCATTTAAACAGGTGTTGAGAAATTAGACACGTATCAAGGCTGCTTTATGGTGGGATTTACTCTTGATGACACCTGGAACATGTGGGATGCTATAAAAGGAGCAAGAGGCAGAAGAGATCAGGCAGTAGATAAAAGTAGTTAATTTAGTTTAATCGCAAATTTCAATTTCAAGTATCTCTGTTGTAATTTCAAGTTCAGTTTTAATATAAGCTCATTTTCAGTTATCTTGTTCAGTTTTAAGTCATTTCGATTTACATTGCAGTCATAAGTTAATTCCAAAGTACAATGTGGTAATCGTATAAGCTTAAGTTCACTTAAGTTATCATCAAAAGTTCCACTACCTTTACTATAAGCTAACATAAGCTATTCATAGCTTTATGTGAGTTTATATAGCATAAATCAGTTCTTAATTTCGAATTCGAATCATAGTCAACAAAAGTCAACGAACAGTCAAACAAGCTACTCTGGAGTCAACAAGCTGAAATATTGGAAGCTTATGGGTTAGAGGTTCTGTGGAGAACCTATAGGAAGTTTCTTGGTCCTTTGTTCCTTGTTTCAAGTTCAAATCGATTGTAAGCTCTAATCTAATTTTTTAGCTTATTTTCAATATTACTGTTTTATAAGTTAATTGTAGCTTGTCTTTATCATTATTAGCTTATCAATAGTCCATAAACGTGTTTCAATCAGTTTCATAGTTAAGTACTGCCTTGTTCATCATTTTCAGTTAAACAACTCATAAAAACCAAAAATATACTTATATAAGCTAGCTTATTAGATTGTTTCATTTTAAGTCACAAAAGTTATTTTCATAAGCTTAAAATACTTAAGGTACCATTAGTGTTCAGTTTATAGCTCATTTCCACCAAGCTCAGTTCAAAAATACCATAACAGTCCCCTTAAGGACTGTTTGGTTTAGTACACTGTCACTAGCCAAACACCTTGCTACTGTTGATATACCACAAGCTCACTTTTTCACTAGCTTCTAGCAGTCCTAAATAAGCTACTTTTAAGTTCCATTCAGCAATATAGTTAGATATAACAGTTTTACACCCTTTGTGTTCAATTCAGTCCCTCAACTGCTCAAACAAGCTCATACAAGCTTGAAGCTTGTTTTGACCATTTCGTAGGCAGTTTTGAGTTCCATTTAGATCATCTAGTGCATATCCCAAACCCCAGACCCTTGCACAAAGTGTGCAACAAAAACACAATCAACCTCAGTAAGCAGACTACGCACTGCAGTCTTTTGTGGGTTTTTGGAAAGTTCAAGTAATTTTAACTCACACCTCATAAGCTCTTTCGAGCTGATTCCTTTTGATTCATAAACCCCACCAGCTCACCTTCACTAGGTATTTTTGTTTCGATTTTTAGAACCCTTTACAAGCCCTCGAATAGGGCAAGTTGGACCTGGTGCAGGGGAAGTTGCAGACTTCAACAAGCCAAAAGCTCTTTTGAGCTTTTCTGGCTTATAAGCCAGTATCTTTTCGAACTAGTAGCTTCTTTAAGTGTTTAAAAGTTCATAGTAACATTTTTCATAGGCTCACAGCTTAATAACGAGCTTATAGCTTGTTTAAAGATCAAAGTTCTAGTAAAACATCAACAAGCCAACTTAAAAGCTTTATTAGCTTATTCTGGCTTAATTATTGAGATCAAAAAATCGTATTAGTTATAAAAGTTGCTCACCATAAGCTGTTTAACAAGTCCCAATAGAGAAAAGTTCAAAAAAATAAAAAGAGAAAAGTGCCACTTGTGGGATTCGAACCTGGGACCTTGTGGTTGCCTGGTGCAAAACCTAAGCCTACCCCGTGCACCATCTGGGCTAGTGGATTCTCAGTGTTTATTGTTTCGTTATTTATTTATATACTAGTACAAAACAGTTTAGTATTATTAGCTTATTTACCTTCCAGCTTATTTGTAGCTTATTAGAAAAAGCTGTCACTCCCATTTTAATTTTGTTAGCTCAGTAATCATATAAAGTAATTTAGAAAAAAGTTTCAGATTTTTATTAATAGTTTTAATATTTTTAATCTTTTAATTAGTTTAAAATAGTAATTAAATCATAATAAATAGAAAAATAATCAGAAAAATATAATTCCAATTTTCATAATTTTCTTTTGTCATTTTTAATCTAGGAAAAATATAAAAATATTTTTAGACCTTAAGAAAATCAAAAATAGAAATAAAGTGATAGCTTCTATTTAATAGAATTTATCTTTTTAAATTTTAATTAAGTAATTTTCATTTTTATAATTTTCTTAGCTTTTTAATAACATATAATATTTATAGAAAAAGTTTTAGATTTTTCTTAGTTCATTTAGTATTTTTTATAAATTTAAATAGTTTAATAAGTTATTAAATAATAAATAATTAATAATAATTAAATAAAAAGTGTAGAAAAATATAATTTAAGTTTTTAAATAAGTTTTAAGTTATTTCACATTTTTAGGTTTTTAATTTCATAAATTTTAAATTTAGTCCCATTTTAGCTGTCCCGTTACGCGTTTGTAATTTATTTAATTCGCGTTTTATTTTCCTGTGTATATCTGTTTTTTTTTAATTGTTATTTAGAATTGTTAATCAAGCAAAATCAAAAGCAATCTAAATCATCAATCACTCTAATCCTAGCTTTTCACAGTTTTCCATTCACACCTCGTTGGGAAACGATCCGGGTGATCACTTGCCTGGTTTCACACACTACACACGAGCATTCGTTCCGAGACTGTTTGCCTTTTATCATTTATTACGGTTGACCATTCACAAGTGGTTGACTTGTGTGATAGAGAAATAAAAGACGACCGTTTTCAGACGAATCAAATTTTGGCGCCGCTGCCGGGGAGGTTGTGCTGCGACAGTTGTGTAAGTTTTAGCGATTAGTGATTCGAGATCCTTCTATCAGAAGTTCCTATTTCCCAAAAACCATATAAAATACAAAAATATTTTTCATTTCTTTTCTATATATATTATTATTATTATTATCATATAAAAAATAAAAACACCAAAAATAATTTTCGTTTTCTTTGTTAATAATAAATAACAATAAAAAAATTATTACCATCGAGAACCAAGACAGAGTACTACCTAACTGGGGGTACGACCATAATAAGTTCCCAAACCAAAGATTTAAAACTTTACCTTTGTATCACTTGCGAATATCGGCTCACCTTTGATTGATAAACAAACTCTAACGGAGGTTCTAGGATAGTCTGACATTAAATTGTCGGACTGAAAGAAGCGGGTTTTTAAGGAGCGTAATTGCCCACCTTTGCTTCTCCGCCACTCTGTGCGTTTATCATTTAGAGAGCTACCGTACGCTTGCTGATTGTTGGTATAAGTTAACTTGTGTTTTGCTTCTGTCTTGTTTTAATTAGAATATTTTACTTAGTGCATGCGCCACTCGTTCTTCCACGTCATCAAGCCCTTTACGTGAACTCGTAGAAATTCCGAGAAGACGTAATCGTAGACGTGCTGCCCAAATAGTCGAACCCGAGATTCGTACTGTTCTCACTGATAATATGGCAGACGAACGCACAATGGCTGAAATGCTCCAGGCACCCACCGAGGGTTATGGAGATGCCATCGTTTTACCAGCCATCGATTCTGATCATTTTGAACTAAAAACACATTTGATTCAGCTCGTGTCCACAAACCAATTTCACGGGTTTGAACGAGAGGATCCATATGCACACATTCGTTGGTTTAACAAACTGACCTCTACAATCAATTACAAAAATGTGCCGCAAACAGTTATCAAATTGATGCTATTTCCATTCTCACTTGAGGGGGCAGCCCGGATTTGGCTGGATAAAGAACCCCCTCGATCCATTGAAACCTGGGAAGATCTCGTAAAGAAATTTGTAAATTATTTCTTCCCTCCATCAAAGACGACTAATCTAAAAAATGAAATTGCTGGATTTCGTCAAGGTTTCGATGAAAATTTCGGAGAGGCATGGGACAGATTTAAAGATCTCCTAAGAAAATGCCCTCATCACGATTTCAATGTGTTACAACAGATAAATACGTTTTATAATGGGTTAACCCAAAACGATCAAGATGCACTTAATGCAGCCTCCGGTGGCAACATCTTGAATCGTAAACCTAGAGAGGTGGTTGAAATTTGTGAAAATAAATCAAAAGTTCCTATTTCTAGAAACAAAGTGAATGTTCCTGTCACTCCTGCTTCTTCTTCATCCGGTAACTCTTCAGAGTTAGCCTTTTTAACTGACTCAATGCGTTGTATGATGAAGGAAATGAAAGAATTAAAAAGTGAAATTCATAAACCGGAACAAATCAAAGCTATAAACAAAGTGTGTGAAACTTGTGGTGGCCCACATGCGTATTATGATTGTCAAGCAACCGATGCTTCTGTTTACCCAGCTCCCGTAGCTGCAGTAAACCAAAATCAGTACCGTCCGCATGCTGAGACTCAGTACCGAGCACCAAATGCTATGGTCCCACCTGGTTTTCCACCCGTGCCAAATCAGAATAATCAAAACCGCTTTGTTCAAAATCAGGGACAAAATTTCCACAATTCCCAAAATTTCAATCAAAACCGAGGTCAGAATCAGGGTAATTTTAACCAAAACCGTGGTCCAAATTTTAATCAAAACCAAGGTTCAAACCGAAATCAGATGTCCTCAGATGAGTTGCTTATGCAATTCATGAAAACCCAAGAGGAAACAAATAAGACACAACGTGAGACAAACCAGTTATTGGTTGCCCAATTAAACCAGATCAAAAAGTCTTTAACTGATATACCTTCTACCTCGGGAGGTCTCCCAAGTAACACTATTGTCAACCCAAGGGGTGAACTCAAAGCTGTCACTACACGTAGTGGTAAAGCTCATGTTGAACTCAAGGTGAAAAAGGACCCGGTACTTCCCACTAACAATGGAAGTGCTAAATACGTCCAACCTTCGGTTATCCAAAAATCTACACCTACAATTGCTCCTCAACCGTCTAGAATCGATCCTACTCTTTCACGATTTACGGTTAAAAGTTTGTCAACCAAACTTAGTGAGCAAAGATCAGCCAGATATTATTCCGAAATGCTCAATGCTGTTCCTGTCAGTGTACTTGATGACAGTGATGATGACGAAGATACCACTTTCGTCAAAGCTATCACCACTCGGAGTGGTGCTGCTTATGAAGGGCCAGCTGGCCCTATTCCTCCTCCGTTGTTTGAAATGGAAAAAGAGACGGAGGATACAACGGACAAAGTGCAAAGTCCAAGCCCACAAAGTACAGCACCAGTCCATCCTCCGGTTGTCCCTAACAAGAAATCCAAACCAGGAGTTGTCTTTGAATCTATGGAGACTCCTGAAGTTGTAGCCCCTAAATCCAAACCTCATATTCCTTACCCATCGCGCTTAAATGAGCAAAAGCTCCGTGAGAAGGCTAGTCAACAAATGGAAAAATTCTTTCAAATCTTTAAAGAATTACATTTTGACATAAGTTTTGCGGATGCTATCATTCTGATGCCCAAATTTGCATCAACATTCAAACACTTGTTAAGCAACAAGGAAAAACTGATTGAAATGGCTAAAACTCCAGTAAATGAGAACTGCTCAGCGGTTATCTTGAAAAAGCTTCCGGAGAAGCTTGGAGATCCTGGAAAGTTTCTACTACCTTGTGTATTTCCGGGAATGGTTGAATGCTATGCCTTAGCAGATCTAGGTGCAAGCATCAACCTGATGCCTCATTCAGTATGGAAGAAACTTTCTCTTCCGGCTCTTACTCCTACCTGCATGACTCTTGAGCTTGCAGATCGTACCATATCTCATCCTCGCGGCATTGCCGAAGATGTATTTGTGAAAATAGGAAAGTTCCATTTTCCAGCTGACTTTGTGGTTGTTGATTTCGATGCTGATCAAAAGGTTCCTCTCATTCTTGGAAGAGGATTCCTTAAAACGGGCCATGCTCTTATTGATGTATTTAAGCATGAGATCACATTGCGTGTGGGTAATGAAGCTGTTACCTTTAACCATGATCAAACTTCGAGGTACTCCTCAAATTTTGATTCCGCTTCGGTTAACCGAATCGATGTCATTGACATTGCCTCAAAGGAGTACTCTCAAGAAATTGTTGGTTATTTTCATAATTCTGTGAGTGGTAATCCACCCACATCTTCTCTACCTGTCATTTCCGACTCTTCCCCTTCTCTCACTCCGTTTGAGAGAAGTGATTTCATTTTGGAAGAGATCGAGGATTTTCTCAAGTGTGATTCATTCCTAGAAGGGATTGATGACGCTGAGATTAATCTGGAGGGAGATATTCGTCTTCTTGAGAAATTGTTAAACCAGGACAATTCTCCTCCACTCCCTCCCGTTAAACTTCATAATGAGGAAATCAAATCAGTTGAGAAAAACGATGAATTTCCTGAGGTCGAACTCAAAGACTTACCACCTCATCTTGAGTACGCATTTTTGGAGGGTGATGATAAATTACCCGTCATTATTGCTAAAGACTTAAGTGATGAGGAAAAGACTGCTTTAATAAAGGTCTTAAAGTCACACAAGCAAGCAATTGCTTGGAAACTCTCCGACATAAAGGGTATAGACCCTGAATTTTGTACTCACAAGATTTTAATGGAGGATGACTTCAAACCAGCAGTCCAACACCAACGAAGGGTAAATCCTAAAATCCACGATGTTATCAAACAGGAGGTTATCAAACTTCTTGACGCAGGATTGATTTACCCCATCTCTGATAGTCCTTGGGTTAGTCCCATCCACTGCGTTCCAAAAAAGGGTGGCATAACTGTTGTCACAAATGAGGATAATGAGTTGATTCCAACTCGATTGGTTACTGGGTGGCGTGTTTGCATTGACTATCGTAAGTTAAATGATGCCACCCGAAAAGACCATTTTCTCTGCCCTTCATGGATTAGATGCTTGAGAGATTAGCGGGAAATGAGTACTATTGTTTCCTTGATGGTTTCTTGGGTTACTTTCAAATCCCCATTGATCCACAAGATCAAGAAAAGACCACATTTACATGCCCCTATGGAACCTTTGCCTATAAACGTATGCCTTTTGGCTTATGTAATGCTCCAGGCACATTCCAAAGGTGTATGATGGCCATATTTACCGATATGATCGGGAAAACAATGGAGGTCTTTATGGATGACTTCTCAGTCATTGGGGATTCATTCGAAACATGTCTCTCCCATTTAGAAAACATGTTGAAACGGTGTGAAGACACCAATCTTTGTCTAAATTGGGAGAAGAGTCACTTTATGGTCAAAGAGGGCATTGTCCTCGGCCATAAGATATCAAAAAACGGGATTGAGGTTGACAGATCTAAAGTGGATGTCATTGCTAAATTACCTCATCCCACTACCGTCAAAGGTATTAGGAGTTTTTTGGGTCATGCCGGTTTCTATCGTAGATTCATACAAGATTTTTCTAAAATTGCCCGGCCTATGACTCATCTTCTTGAAAAGGATGCTCCTTTTATCTTCTAACCCGAGTGCATAAAAGCTTTTGAAACATTAAAGAAAAAGCTTACTGAAGCACCCATTCTCGTTGCCCCCGACTGGGATTTTCCCTTTGAGCTCATGTGCGATGCAAGTGATTTTGCTATCGGTGCAGTCCTGGGGCAACGTAAAGCCAAACACTTTCAGCCTATCCACTACGCAAGTAAAACCATGACTGAAGCTCAAACTCATTACACCACTACAGAAAAAGAATTATTGGCTGTGGTGTATGCCTTTGAGAAGTTTCGGCCATATTTAATCTTGACAAAATGTGTAGTGTATACGGATCACTCGGCTCTCAAATATCTCTTTGCAAAACAAGATGCAAAGCCGAGATTGCTCCGTTGGGTTCTCCTCCTGCAAGAATTTGATATCACCATACGTGATAAAAAGGGAGCTGAGAACCTAGCTGCTGATCATCTGTCCCGATTAGAGAACCCTCACCAAGATATTTTCGAGAAAAAGGAAATAAATGAAACATTTCCTCTCGAGACACTCAGTGCGGTTGCTTTTCGTGGAGATTCTACTACCCCATGGTTTGCCGACTTCGCAAATTACCATGCGGGTAACTTCATAGTGAAAGGGATGTCGACCCAACAGAAGAATAAATTTTTCAAGGATGTTAAACATTACTTCTGGGACGACCCCTACTTATTTAAAATCTGTGTGGATCAAGTCATCCGACGGTGTGTTTACGGACAGGAAGCTATTGACATTCTCAAAGCTTGCCATGCTGGACCCACTGGGGGCCATCATAGTCCAAACTACACCGCCAAAAAGGTGTTTGATTCCGGGTTTTATTGGCCCACAATCTATAAGGATGCCCAAGATCTTATCAAAACTTGTTAAGCTTGTCAGCGTCACGGAAATATTTCACAACGAAATGAAATGCCACAAAATGCTATTCAAGTTTGTGAAATCTTTGATGTCTGGGGCATTGACTTTATGGGGCCATTTCCATCATCTCGAGGAAACAAATACATTCTCGTGGCTGTTGACTACTTGTCAAAATGGGTTGAAGCAAAAGCTTTACCCACTAATGATGCCCGAGTTGTTGTAAAATTCCTGAAAGCTCTGTTTGCCCGTTTTGGAACTCCACGTGCTATAATCAGTGATCGTGGTACGCATTTTTGCAATGACAAATTTGATAAAGTCATGCAAAAGTATGGTGTAACTCACCGTCTTTCCATTGCGTATCACCCACAAACAAGTGGACAAGTAGAAGTTTCAAATCGGGGTATTAAAAGAATACTGGAAAGGACTGTAGGAGAAAATCGTGCATCCTGGTTGGATAAGTTAGATGATGCATTATGGGCCTTCCGTACAGCTTACAAAACACCCATTGGGTGTACGCCTTACAAACTTGTGTACGGAAAGGCATGTCATCTACCGATCGAATTAGAGCACAAAGCCTACTGGGCCTTGAAACATGCTAACTTTGACCTCCAAACTACGGGTGATCACCGTAAAGGTCAAATGAATGAACTAAATGAACTGCGTGATCAGGCCTACGAGAACTCTTTGATCTATAAAGAAAAGACAAAGAAGATTCATGACTCAAAAATAAAGAACCGCGTTTTTAACGTTGGTGATCGAGTCCTTCTTTTCAATTCAAGATTAAAGATCTTCTCGGGCAAACTCAAATCCCGATGGTCTGGTCCATTCACTATCACAAAGGTTTATCCATATGGTACCGTTGAGTTATCTCAAGCTGACGGACCAAATTTCAAAGTGAATGGTCATCGTTTAAAACACTATTTTGGAGAGGATATACCACCAATGGTTGTCCCGGATCTTCAAACTTTCCCCATGAACCAATGAATGCGGGGATCGAGTCAAGCTAGTGACTCGGTGATAAAAAACATTAGCAAAACATGGGTTTTCACCCGTGTCTCTGTTTTCTTTCTCTTTTCTACCACCTAGTGTGGGGGAGATGGTCTCTTCCACTTACTTCCCCATAAACTTTTAAATTGCTTTTTCTCCCAGGCTGTTCAGGAGCCCTTTGTTACAGTTAACCGTTCACAAGCGGTTAGCTTGCGTGATAAACCTGACTGTTCGGGAGGAATCAACTCAATTCGGGGTCGAGTCAAGCTAGCGACTCGGTTAATAAAAACAGTAGCAAATATATGGGTTTTCACCCATATTTCACCTAAGTGTGGGGGAGATGCCCCACATGTTGTAAATATGTACAGTTAAAAAAAAAAAAAAAAAAAAAAAAAAAAAAAAAAAAAAGGAATTTGCATGCCTTAACGGCTTAAATGCAAATTAAATAAAAATAAAATAAATAACTATATGAAATAAAAGGCTATTAGTATTTCCCTTTCACGTTCTAAGTGTTGGTTTCACAACCGGTTCTGTGAATATTGAGGGCAATATTCAGTTCTAAGTGTGGGGGGGAATTCTTGCGAATTTGACCAAATGTATCATCTAGTACCCCCATTTTAGCCAAAATTTTAAATAAAAATTTCTCACTTAGAACTCAATAAATGGTTATCAGTCCGCCATGTCTAACCCACATAAGGATTGGCTAATCCGAGAGCAAACGGCTCTTGGTAAAGATGTCTCAAATCCGTTGATGGCTTGCAATTTGCCCAATATTGTATGGTATTCGACTCACCATATCTTCATAAGTGAAGAGTTGGCTAGCCCGCAAGGTTATGGCTTGTGGTTAAGGCAGTGAAAATCCATAATTGGTAATCAGCTCACCAAAGATAATAGTTATAATTTATCTAAGAGTTGGCTAGTCCAGAAGCAAACGGCTTCTGGTAAAGACAAATCAAAACCGTTGACAGCTTGTGGTTTGCTCAAAATCACTTGGTTATCATTGTACCAAAGTTCTTACTTGAACTGAAACAATTGGCTACTCCAGAAGTAATGGCTTTTGGTAAAGAGTCTTTCAAATCCATTAAATCTTCATAAAATATTGCTAGGGACTAGCAATAGTTTAGTGTGGGGGATTGATGAGTGTCTAAATACTCATCATTTTTACCTAATCTGAGCTGCCAAAACATCCAAAAACACTCAGAAATGCATCATAATACTGAAATTATCCCAGAATTGTGTTTTGTATGTTTCAAATGCAAAATGTTTGAAAACAGTTGAAAAACGAACAAAGTTTACAAAATTGGCAGTTTCAGTCCCTCAAGTTTCAAAACTTGTCAAAATTAGTCCCTAGGCATTTGTTTTGTAAGAAAATTAACCAAAGGTCCTTTTTAAATCATAAGTTGTCATATTTAGACCTTTGGATGAAAAGTTTGAGGAAATTACAAAATTGGTCCCTACAGTTTTAAAATTGGCAAAAGTAGTCCTTGGAATTTCAAAAATGGAAATTAAAAATTGTGATCCTTGAACTATTCATACTTGGCAAGAAATACCCTTGTGATAACCTTGGAAAAATTACAGGTTTAACCTTTCAAGAATTCAGCAATTACAAGATTAGTCCCTATGTTTAACTACCCAAAAATCCAAATCCTTAAATCCAAAACCTGATCACTAATACCCATTTACCTATCCCATAAACCCAACCCAATAATAAAACTACCCAAGCCCAAACATCCAGCCCAACACCCAACCCTTTTAAATATAAAACCAGGGATACTCCTTGACTTTCATTGACCCGTCTTCAACCTCCACTCCACCTCATCACCCTGCTACTACCCCTCCTCCACACCTCCACTTGCTTCACCTTTCCACCTCATACACCCTCTGTCACCTCCTCAACCAAACCCACCTCCTAGGTTTACCCTAGGAGATGCCACCTAGCAAACCTACATCTGCCATCACCCCTCTACCCTGCAACTATCACATCCACCACCCTTTGCCCACTTCTACACTCCAAAATATCCCCCTCCACCTCCACAAGCTACCAAGAAGCATTAAATGCTTAGAAAAACCCTGCAAGTTACCCCTTGGGATTTGGCGCCAAAATCCATTTAAACAGGTGTTGAGAAATTAGACACGTATCAAGGCTGCTTTATGGTGGGATTTACTCTTGATGACACCTGGAACATGTGGGATGCTATAAAAGGAGCAAGAGGCAGAAGAGATCAGGCAGTAGATAAAAGTAGTTAATTTAGTTTAATCGCAAATTTCAATTTCAAGTATCTCTGTTGTAATTTCAAGTTCAGTTTTAATATAAGCTCATTTTCAGTTATCTTGTTCAGTTTTAAGTCATTTCGATTTACATTGCAGTCATAAGTTAATTCCAAAGTACAATGTGGTAATCGTATAAGCTTAAGTTCACTTAAGTTATCATCAAAAGTTCCACTACCTTTACTATAAGCTAACATAAGCTATTCATAGCTTTATGTGAGTTTATATAGCATAAATCAGTTCTTAATTTCGAATTCGAATCATAGTCAACAAAAGTCAACGAACAGTCAAACAAGCTACTCTGGAGTCAACAAGCTGAAATATTGGAAGCTTATGGGTTAGAGGTTCTGTGGAGAACCTATAGGAAGTTTCTTGGTCCTTTGTTCCTTGTTTCAAGTTCAAATCGATTGTAAGCTCTAATCTAATTTTTTAGCTTATTTTCAATATTACTGTTTTATAAGTTAATTGTAGCTTGTCTTTATCATTATTAGCTTATCAATAGTCCATAAACGTGTTTCAATCAGTTTCATAGTTAAGTACTGCCTTGTTCATCATTTTCAGTTAAACAACTCATAAAAACCAAAAATATACTTATATAAGCTAGCTTATTAGATTGTTTCATTTTAAGTCACAAAAGTTATTTTCATAAGCTTAAAATACTTAAGGTACCATTAGTGTTCAGTTTATAGCTCATTTCCACCAAGCTCAGTTCAAAAATACCATAACAGTCCCCTTAAGGACTGTTTGGTTTAGTACACTGTCACTAGCCAAACACCTTGCTACTGTTGATATACCACAAGCTCACTTTTTCACTAGCTTCTAGCAGTCCTAAATAAGCTACTTTTAAGTTCCATTCAGCAATATAGTTAGATATAACAGTTTTACACCCTTTGTGTTCAATTCAGTCCCTCAACTGCTCAAACAAGCTCATACAAGCTTGAAGCTTGTTTTGACCATTTCGTAGGCAGTTTTGAGTTCCATTTAGATCATCTAGTGCATATCCCAAACCCCAGACCCTTGCACAAAGTGTGCAACAAAAACACAATCAACCTCAGTAAGCAGACTACGCACTGCAGTCTTTTGTGGGTTTTTGGAAAGTTCAAGTAATTTTAACTCACACCTCATAAGCTCTTTCGAGCTGATTCCTTTTGATTCATAAACCCCACCAGCTCACCTTCACTAGGTATTTTTGTTTCGATTTTTAGAACCCTTTACAAGCCCCAAACAAGCCCTCGAATAGGGCAAGTTGGACCTGGTGCAGGGGAAGTTGCAGACTTCAACAAGCCAAAAGCTCTTTTGAGCTTTTCTGGCTTATAAGCCAGTATCTTTTCGAACTAGTAGCTTCTTTAAGTGTTTAAAAGTTCATAGTAACATTTTTCATAGGCTCACAGCTTAATAACGAGCTTATAGCTTGTTTAAAGATCAAAGTTCTAGTAAAACATCAACAAGCCAACTTAAAAGCTTTATTAGCTTATTCTGGCTTAATTATTGAGATCAAAAAATTGTATTAGTTATAAAAGTTGCTCACCATAAGCTGTTTAACAAGTCCCAATAGAGAAAAGTTCAAAAAAATAAAAAGAGAAAAGTGCCACTTGTGGGATTCGAACCTGGGACCTTGTGGTTGCCTGGTGCAAAACCTAAGCCTACCCCGTGCACCATCTGGGCTAGTGGATTCTCAGTGTTTATTGTTTCGTTATTTATTTATATACTAGTACAAAACAGTTTAGTATTATTAGCTTATTTACCTTCCAGCTTATTTGTAGCTTATTAGAAAAAGCTGTCACTCCCATTTTAATTTTGTTAGCTCAGTAATCATATAAAGTAATTTAGAAAAAAGTTTCAGATTTTTATTAATAGTTTTAATATTTTTAATCTTTTAATTAGTTTAAAATAGTAATTAAATCATAATAAATAGAAAAATAATCAGAAAAATATAATTCCAATTTTCATAATTTTCTTTTGTCATTTTTAATCTAGGAAAAATATAAAAATATTTTTAGACCTTAAGAAAATCAAAAATAGAAATAAAGTGATAGCTTCTATTTAATAGAATTTATCTTTTTAAATTTTAATTAAGTAATTTTCATTTTTATAATTTTCTTAGCTTTTTAATAACATATAATATTTATAGAAAAAGTTTTAGATTTTTCTTAGTTCATTTAGTATTTTTTATAAATTTAAATAGTTTAATAAGTTATTAAATAATAAATAATTAATAATAATTAAATAAAAAGTGTAGAAAAATATAATTTAAGTTTTTAAATAAGTTTTAAGTTATTTCACATTTTTAGGTTTTTAATTTCATAAATTTTAAATTTAGTCCCATTTTAGCTGTCCCGTTACGCGTTTGTAATTTATTTAATTCGCGTTTTATTTTCCTGTGTATATCTGTTTTTTTTTAATTGTTATTTAGAATTGTTAATCAAGCAAAATCAAAAGCAATCTAAATCATCAATCACTCTAATCCTAGCTTTTCACAGTTTTCCATTCACACCTCGTTGGGAAACGATCCGGGTGATCACTTGCCTGGTTTCACACACTACACACGAGCATTCGTTCCGAGACTGTTTGCCTTTTATCATTTATTACGGTTGACCATTCACAAGTGGTTGACTTGTGTGATAGAGAAATAAAATACGACCGTTTTCAGACGAATCAGTCCGGTAAACCATCTCGTCTTCAATATTATAATCGAAACCATAAGATAGACAAATCTCAAATAATCAAAACAATTTATCACCGACCCACTAACAATTCGACCAATCAGCGAATGAATATAAATTAAAACCGAACATACCATGTGCAAGACTGAGTAACCCTTAAAAGTCGATACTAAAAATAGAAATCGATTACCTTCAGAAACCTTGAGCACTGATCGAACCTTCTTCAAAACTGCTTTCTTCACCACAATAAAACCTTACGAATCCCCTAAAATTTAAACATCAATACGTACCTTTATCAAAACTGCTTCTGTCGACTTTTTCGAATCTGCTTTCTGTCGACATTAAAACATTTTTCATATCTGCTACTCTTCGACATCTTTTTCTTCATAAACACGACATCGAATAACCTTGGAACATCCTAGATATCACGAGCCCCAGGCTCTGATACCAATTGATAAGATCGTTGTAGCTCTTAGACTAGGTCTAACATATTATATATCTAGGAATGATAATGTTCATAAGATCAATAACTTAGCGGAATAAGAACAATATCATAAACAAGGTTTTTCTTCATAATCTCTACTCTAACAAACTTACAAACCTAGGCATCCATTGTGGTAACTTGATGCCTAGAACACACTAATTAATTAACATGTTCTACCTTGATCAAGTAGAACATGTTCTCTAAACTAAAACACTAATTAAACCACTAAACCCTAGGCGTTTTCCCAATCCCTACGCCTAGGTTCCCACACACACACACCTTTGGTGTTTACATCTTTGACACACACACCAAAACCTACGCCTCTAATCCTCTTTATATACTAGAGGATTAGGGTTTACAAAGGATATATTCTATAAATATAAAAGATCTTTATCTTGTTGCAGAATTCTTCCTTTGTCATCTTTAGTCCTTCATCTTTCATATGTTTTGTCTTATCAACTCAAATATAATTCCCAACAATCGGGACAACGAACCGGGTTTTGCATATTTCTTTTGCAATTCCTTAAACTAAATTGTTAAATCAATTTTTGGCGCCGCTGCCGGGGAAGGTTGACGTGAATTCGTGATTCCATTTTTCGATTCGTGTTTTGAAGACCCTTCTCCCGGGAAGTTATCGTTTTTATTTGTAAATATTTTCAAAAATATAAAATCCAAAAAAAAATTAAAATACCACTAACACTTTTCCTAAAGTGTTAACAATACCAAAAAAATCGTAAAACAACAAAACAATCGTGAAATCATTTGATTTCGGATTATCTTTCGATTACAACCTATACAAGTGGTTTAAGGATGGTTTTGACATTAAATTGCAAACCGAAAGAGGCGGGTTTTTAATCAGCTTTCGAGCGGACCTTTACTTCTCCGCCACTCTGCGAGTAGTCTTAAGAGAAACGATATCGATTGAGGGATCGGTACCAAAAATATTGTGATTAATTTTTCCTTTAATATAAAAAAATCCAAAAATATTTTCCTTTTCCAAATTCATTTTTCTTTTAAATTTATTTTTGGTGTATGCTCACCCGTTCCAAATCAAACTTAATTGATAAATCTTCTCTCTTACCGACTCATCGTTCTCGTCGACGCAAAAGAGTTAACGTACCCGAGTTACGTCCTCAAGTTGATACTCCCATTACCGAAATGGCCGAGGATCAACGTACTATGCAAGAGTTACTCCAATGTCCCACCGTGGGATACGGAGATGCTATTTTTGTACCACCAATTAATAATACAAATTTTGAGCTTAAAACCGGTTTAATACAACTTGTCACGGGAAATCAATTTCATGGTTTTGAGAGGGAGGATCCCCACGCACACATCCGATGGTTTAACCAGTTGACCTCCACACACCACCATAAGGATGTCCCTCATGACACTATTAAATTGAGGTTATTCCCATTTTCCCTCGAGGGGGCGGCCCGGATTTGGCTTGAAAAAGAACCCCCTCAATCAATCCATACTTGGGAAGATCTCGTCCATAAATTCGTGAATTATTTCTTTCCTCCGTCTAAAATGACTAATCTCAGGAATGAAATCACAAATTTCCAACAACGGTTTGATGAGAATTTTGGTGAGGCATGGGAACGATTTAAGGATCTCCTACGTAAATGCCCACATCACGGTTTCTCAGAATTACATCAAATCGATACGTTCTACAATGCTTTAACTCAATCGGATCAAGATTCACTCAACGCAGCCGCCGGTGGCAATATCTTGAGTTGAAGGCCGAAAGATATCTTACTGATTATCGAAAACAAATCCAAAGTTCCCACTTCACGAAACAAACCGATTGTTTCGAAAGTGAATTCTCCCACCCCTTCTTCTTCATCGGCCCATCCATCGGAGATGGTCGAGCTTACCGATGCTATTCGTATGATGATGAAAGAGTTTAAGCTCCAGAATCAAAAACCAGAGCCCGTCAAAGCAGTTAGAGAAACTTGTGTTATATGTGGTGGTCCCCATCCTTATTATAATTGTGAAGCTACCGATAGCCAAGTTTGCAATGCCACCATAGCAGCAGCAAACTACAATCAGAATCAAGGATTTTGTCCTCAAAATGCTAGTAACCTAATGGGGCCACACGGTTTTCCACCCGTACAAAACAACCAAAATCGTTTTCATCAAACCAACCAAGGTTACAATCAAAACCAAAGTTATAACCAAAACCGTGGAAACAATTATCATGCTCAACCACAACAAGTCTATCAATCTCCTCCTGCACAAGTTCAACCTTCTCCGGAATTCTCGAACTATATGAATACAAACGATGTTGCCATACGCGCCATGCAGAATCAGATCAATAACATGAAAGTTGAGCTTAAGAAAGAGATCGATACGAATTTGACTCGACAAACAAACGAGCTTAAGAAAATGATGAGTGGTTTTGTACAAATGAATCAACCCTCAACCTCGGGAACATCTTCTCTTCCTAGCAACACAATTGCTAACCCGAGGGGTGATATGAAAGCAATCACCACCCGAAGTGGTGTTTCATATGATGGACCCACGGCTCCGACTACCTCTTCTTCTCTACCTCCCAAAGTAGTCGCCCATGAGACCGAGGCGACAAAGGACACGGAACTTCCTACTAATAACGGAAGGACCGAAGACGTCCAGCCTCCGGTTGTCCCACCCTCTAAACCAAAGATTGTGCTTGAGCCCGAAAAAGCTCCCGTAAAAGCCAAACTTCCTTATCCTTCGAGGTTGAATGATCAAAAGCTCCGCGAAAAAGCTTCAAATCAAATGGATAAATTCTTTCAAATCTTCCAAGATTTGCATTTTGATATAAGCTTCGCGGATGCTTTACTTCTGATGCCTAAATTTGCTTCCACCATCAAAGGTTTATTGAGCAACAAAGAAAAATTATTTGAATTAGCAAAAACTCCTCTGAATGAGAATTGCTCAGCGGTTCTCCTAAATAAGCTCCCCGAAAAGCTTGGAGATCCCATAAATGCTAGTAACCTAATGGGGCCACACGGTTTTCCACCCGTAC
This sequence comes from Artemisia tridentata subsp. tridentata, assembly GCA_021014915.2. NCBI lineage: Eukaryota > Viridiplantae > Streptophyta > Magnoliopsida > Asterales > Asteraceae > Artemisia > Artemisia tridentata. The sequence continues at coordinate 189,653,465 of CP139501.1, forward strand.
AAAACAACCAAAATCGTTTTCATCAAACCAACCAAGGTTACAATCAAAACCAAAGTTATAACCAAAACCGTGGAAACAATTATCATGCTCAACCACAACAAGTCTATCAATCTCCTCCTGCACAAGTTCAACCTTCTCCGGAATTCTCGAACTATATGAAGACAAACGATGTTGCCATACGCGCCATGCAGAATCAGATCAATAACATGAAAGTTGAGCTTATGAAAGAGATCGATACGACTTTGACTCGACAAACAAACGAGCTTAATCAAATGATGAGTGGTTTTGTACAAATGAATCAACCCTCAACCTCGGGAACATCTTCTCTTCCTAGCAACACAATTGCTAACCCGAGGGGTGATATGAAAGCAATCACCACCCGAAGTGGTGTTTCATATGATGGACCCACGGCTCCGACTACCTCTTCTTCTCTACCTCCCAAAGTAGTCGCCCATGAGACCGAGGCGACAAAGGACACGGAACTTCCTACTAATAACGGAAGGACCGAAGACGTCCAGCCTCCGGTTGTCCCACCCTCTAAACCAAAGATTGTGCTTGAGCCCGAAAAAGCTCCCGTAAAAGCCAAACTTCCTTATCCTTCGAGGTTGAATGATCAAAAGCTCCGCGAAAAAGCTTCAAATCAAATGGAGAAATTCTTTCAAATCTTCCAAGATTTGCATTTTGATATAAGCTTCGCGGATGCTTTACTTCTGATGCCTAAATTTGCTTCCACCATCAAAGGTTTATTGAGCAACAAAGAAAAATTATTTGAATTAGCAAAAACTCCTCTGAATGAGAATTGCTCAGCGGTTCTCCTAAAAAAGCTCCCCGAAAAGCTTGGAGATCCCAGAAAATTTCTCATTCCATGTGATTTTCCAGGGATGGTTGAATGCTACGCCTTGGCTGATCTTGCTGCAAGCATCAACTTAATGTCGCTTTCCTTCTGGCAAAAACTTTCTCTGCCCGAACTTACCCCCACGTGCATGACCCTTGAGCTTGCGTACCGGACCATAACCCGTCCACTTGGAATAGCCGAGGATGTCTTTGTCAAGGTGGGGAAGTTCCATTTCCCTGCCGATTTTGTGGTGGTTGATTTCGATGCTGACCCCCGGGTTCCTCTAATTATCAGAAGTTCATTTCTGAGGACCGGGCGAGCTTTGATTGATGTTTATGGTGAAGAAATTACATTAAGGGTAGATAATGAGGCCGTGACTTTTAACCTAGACCGAACTTTCAAATACTTCTCCAATCACGATTCCGTCTCGGTAAATCGAATCGATGTGATTGATGTTGCCTCGGAGGAGTATTCTCAAGAAGTTCGTGGATTTTCCGATAAATCCTCGAGTGGCAATCCCACTCCTTCTTCTCAACCCATTCTTTCCGACTCTTCCCCTTCCCTCACTCCGTTTGAGGGAAGTGATTTCATTTTGGAAGAGATCGAGGCTTGTTGATGAACTCAAATAAGTACATTTTATTACTATCATTTATCCTATTAATTTGACTTGTTTTACTATATTATGTATGAGGATTGATACTTAATCGTTTACTTTTGTAATTCTCAGGTAAAAACAAGCATTTGGTGAAACTTGGCGATTTTGGACTAATAATGGAGCAAAACGTGCATTAAGTGAAGAGTCTACTGAAATGAAGAAGATCAAGACTAATCTGCTCCAGATGCGCCGCATCTCACTATCAACATGCGCCGCATCTATATCAAGATATCACCAGATACGATCCAAGATACAAGCGGACATGCGCCGCATCTAATAAAGAGTTACGCCGCATCTTCTGGCAGTGTACGAATATTCCTGAATATTATAATCTTGGACCCCACGCGAAGCTAAGTACATGCGCCGCATCTACTTAAGTAGATGCGCCGCATCTTTCCTCAGACACAAACTATAAATACCCCGTAGACCAGACGCAAAAAAGATTTGGGGGAGATTCGAAAGTTCGATAACCTAAAGACCGAACAGAAGAGAAGGACGAATTCAGTCAAGAGGCAGCACAAGACACACCCAAATCGAAGATACAAGAGCTGTAAGAAGGTGCTGCATGTATTTAATTCATTAAGTAGTTTTGTTTTATTGTTTTAGCAAACTTTAATTCATCAGGATTGGTGGCTTGTGTAATGTGACAACGGAAAGATTGCACTCCCTTTAATACTTGCTTTCCCATCAATTAAAGTTTATATGTTGATGTCTTTGGTTACTACTTATTAGTGCATTGACCACCTCTGTGTTTATTAGTGGCTTGCGGGCACCCGACTGCGGGACAAGGTGTGGCTCCCACGGTTGTTTCTAAATTGATCACTTAGGAATAACTTTTAGACATAAGTCGTCATTAAGGGTTTACTCGCCGATAAGAATAGGACCAACGAGAAAGGGTTAATTACATACACTTCATATAAAGCTATCAATAAAACAAGTGACAATCTACTTAATCATAAGGACAGCCCTCTTATTGTCTCTAGTATCTATCTGTGTACGTGTGTGCTACTTGCTGATTCGTGCCTATTTGTTTATTTTATTATTTAATTGCAAACAAAACTGTGCCAGTCTCTCAGGCTGAAACCCCCTTGCGTTAGGATATTAAAATACTGATTAGATTGACGAGATTATACGTTCCACTCTTAGTGATCGACACTCTACTTACCATTATCTTCATACTGACCGGGTACACTGCTCGTTAAGTGTGTGTGTTATTGATAAGTCGGCTAAATATAAATTTAAAACTTGAGTAGGCATTAAAACTGCTAAACCGCAACGACACATCACGCGCATCAAGTTTTTGGCGCCGCTGCCGGGGAGTGAATTGTTATTATCTGTTAATTTGATTAGTATTTTAATTAGGTTATTTTTCTTTTTATTAGATTAAATTGCATCATTGTACTATTTTGCATATTTGTTGTATTGTGTGTTATTTGTTTGCTTTTGTTTTTATTTTTGTGTGTTTTATTTTTGTTTCGTGTGTTTAATTTTTTTATTTTTATTTTTCGTATTTTTCTGTTCTGCTATCGTTGTACTGTGCTAAATCAAACGATACGGCGCATCTGATCTCTCAGATACGGCGTATTGCGTTTAATTTTTTTATATACAACGCGTTTAATTAATTCGATACGACGCATCTTTTCCCCAAGATACGGCGTATCTGTTTTTAACAAGAAAATTTTTCTAAGCGATAAAGTAATACGACGCATCTGCTTTTGTAGATACGGCGTATCTGTTTTGATAAAAAAAATTTTTTTTTCTAAACGTTAACGCCATACGACGCATCTGCTTTCGCAGATACGGCGTATCTATTATTTTAATTAAAAACAGTTTGCGAATTATTAAACAAATACGGCGTATCGATTTCCGTCGATACGGCGCATCTTACTGAATCAAAAATCTTTTATTTTTAAACGTAACGAAAATACGGCGCATTAACTTTCGTTAATACGACGCATTTAATTTTAATTAGATAAATTGATTTTTGATTGATTAATTCGATACGGCGCATTCATAAATTCTAAGCGGCGTATCTATTTTCTGAATAAAAGTCTGATTAAATTTTAACGTATTAAGATACGGCGTATCCAACTTTTTGGATACGGCGCATCGTCTGCAGATATCAGCTATTTTTATTCTTATATCCGTTTCTATATTCATTAATTTCTCTTCTAGCGAACAAATCCTACTGATGCTTTTCGTGATTGTTTCAGAAGGGTAATGGAAGGATACGGAGAACTGATTGACTTCGACTTCGAAGCCAATTTTATGAATGAAGTATTAGTGCATGATAAATCACTCGAACGTTACGATGGGGATTACATTGAACTTAATGACCTTAATGGACCAATGGAATCCAATGACCTGTTCATGGTTGATGCTGAATCTGAGTTTGAAGAAGGAAGAAGGATGGACCGTGACAAGGACCAAGTAAAGAGCTGAACGTGAGTCTAACTTGAAGACTCTGGAATAAAGACAAGTGCTGACCGGGAGACAACCCGGATTTATCATTTATTATTCTGTTTTCTGTGTCGAGTCAGTCCAGGCCGCACGAAGATACGGCGCATCTCAGTCCTGAGATGCGACGCATCCTCTGCAATGGTCATATCTTATTTTATTTTTCTGCATTTTAATTTTCGACTTTAAAACTATTTATCAGTTTATTTTAATGCGGCGCATCCCTGGTTAAGGATGCGGCGCATCTTTATTCTGATCCGTATTAATTCCAGGCTCGATACGGCGTATCTTCTTCAATAAGATACGGCGCATCGACTGACCTGATGATTTTCAGTTTTAATTTTTAAGTTTTATTTTTCCTAACTACTAATGTATTATGCAAGTTGAACCTTTCTTATCTTAGGTGTGTTTTAAAGTGTTGGTGGTATTATAGTTTCCTGAATTTTCTGTGGATAAATCAAGTATGAAGCTTTAACGTTCTAATCCACAAGAAGTTGATTTTTGCTCTTACACTAATGGAGGATCATACCGAGCAAATCTCAGGGGAGTTTTTCCGTTCTAATTCTTTTTATTTCCAGTTTTTAACCTTTTATACAAACAACGAGGACGTTGTTTAACTTAAGTGGGGGGATAGGAGAATTAGAACACTTAACAATTACTTGTCCTAAACTTTTTCAAAAATTATGCTTAAAATGTGCTTAATATATCAAACTTAAAAATTTTTTAGCATGTTTTTGTTTAAGATCTAAGTTACATAACTGCACACATGACGTTATTTTCAAAAATTGTGATTTTTCAAAATTCACAAATCTATGAGTGTGCCGGTGACTTGTAAACTTTAGAACTTGGCTTGTATACTATTCGAGACCACCATAATGAGTATTATTTATATAATTGGAATGACTTGTCTAAATTGGTAAAATTCTAGGATTACACCAAATAGCCTTTATATGTTATGTGTTATTAACTAGCTACACTGGTTAGTTAACCCCCGTATAAACCCTTTTGTTACTCTCATTTTTAGAGTAAGATACCCCTAGAAAAACCCTCAGAGCCATTCCTTTCGTTTCTTACACCTATGTTTAAAATGTTTCGTTACACCTTACACCTTAGCCTACCCTGTAGATTAGAATCCGTGGTTGGTTAATTGCTATAGGCAGAGTGTGTTTCCTTACATTGCCTGTGTTCGCGTGCGTAATTCATTATATATGGTTAGGTCGGGAAATTGCACAATGCAAATTGGAGTGAAAGTAAATATTGTATATTTTTGAGTTTATTTTTCGTATGTTTACTACTTTCACTATTACCATTATTTCTGAAGTTATGAAAAGTATGAAAAAATTATCCGGAAAGAAAGTTGTAGTGATGTGGTGAAATTTTACACATCTATGTTTATGTTTCAAGTAAAAAAAAAAATGAAAAAAAAAAAAAAAAAATGAAAAAAAAAAAAAAAAGAAGAAAAGAAAAAGAAAGAAAAAAAGAGTTGGATGTTTATTTTAAGCCAACGATGTAAAGTTATGTAAGTGGTCGATATCGCCACTATTTGTTGTACTATATCTATGGATTGAATGGGAATTGGCAGTTATGGGAACGCCAATTAAGGTTTATTCTTTGATTAAGATTTTGTTGAGTATAATTCGTGTCTACCTAAAGCGTGTGTTTCAAGTGTTAAAGCGTGAGTTATTCAATGATATGAGTCTTATTCATGGGATGGTTGGGATAGTGATTAACCACACTTAGGATTTTAATTTATTTGTTTTGTTTATTTTTTATTTTTACACCAATTTATATCCCAAATATTATCCATGCCCTTTATTGTTCTTTATCCAACCAAACCTTTGATTTATTGAGATTAGGGATTTGAGCAATCTTAAGTATCGTAGTCGTGGATTCGGCTATGTATTTATGATTTTGTCGCCCTTTTTGATATATTATTATTGGTGAAGTTTGGACCTATCTTTAGCCTATTCGAGTTAAGGATTTGAGCAATTGCAAGTATCGTGTTCGTGGATTCGATCATGTATTTGTGATTTTGTCGCCTTTTCTGGAATTTGAGATCGATGGTGAAATAAGAATAATTAACCCTTAAGCCTAAAAACCCTTTTTACCGCTTTAGACTTGTTATTCCTTAGCTTTAGTGGTGGAGATGTGTATACTTGCCAAGCTTATGATAGAATATTCGTCGCGACTGGACAGTTAAACGATTAGATTTGCTTTTATCGACTTATTTTATTTTACTTCTAATTCGTTAAGTGTTTAGTTGTGTGATTACGAAATAAACGAATACATGCTTAAATATAAAAATAAATCCTAACATCTTTTAGGATACATTTTCATGAAATTTAATCTAAGGTTTACTTGGGGACAAGTAAAGTTCAAGTGGGGGGATATTTGATGAACTCAAATAAGTACATTTTATTACTATCATTTATCCTATTAATTTGACTTGTTTACTATATTATGTATGAGGATTGATACTTAATCGTTTACTTTTGTTAATTCTCAGGTAAAAACAAGCATTTGGTGAAACTTGGCGATTTTGGACTAATAATGGAGCAAAACGTGCATTAAGTGAAGAGTCTACTGAAATGAAGAAGATCAAGACTAATCTGCTCCAGATGCGCCGCATCTCACTATCAACATGCGCCGCATCTATATCAAGATATCACCAGATACGATCCAAGATACAAGCGGACATGCGCCGCATCTAATAAAGAGTTACGCCGCATCTTCTGGCGGTGTACGAATATTCCTGAATATTATAATCTTTGGACCCCACGCGAAGCTAAGTACATGCGCCGCATCTACTTAAGTAGATGCGCCGCATCTTTCCTCAGACACAAACTATAAATACCCCGTAGACCAGACGCAAAAAAGATTTGGGGGAGATTCGAAAGTTCGATAACCTAAAGACCGAACAGAAGAGAAGGACGAATTCAGTCAAGAGGCAGCACAAGACACACCCAAATCGAAGATACAAGAGCTGTAAGAAGGTGCTGCATGTATTTAATTCATTAAGTAGTTTTGTTTTATTGTTTTAGCAAACTTTAATTCATCAGGATTGGTGGCTTGTGTAATGTGACAACGGAAAGATTGCACTCCCTTTAATACTTGCTTTCCCATCAATTAAAGTTTATATGTTGATGTCTTTGGTTACTACTTATTAGTGCATTGACCACCTCTGTGTTTATTAGTGGCTTGCGGGCACCCGACTGCGGGACAAGGTGTGGCTCCCACGGTTGTTTCTAAATTGATCACTTAGGAATAACTTTTAGACATAAGTCGTCATTAAGGGTTTACTCGCCGATAAGAATAGGACCAACGAGAAAGGGTTAATTACATACACTTCATATAAAGCTATCAATAAAACAAGTGACAATCTACTTAATCATAAGGACAGCCCTCTTATTGTCTCAAGTATCTATCTGTGTACGTGTGTGCTACTTGCTGATTCGTGCCTATATGTTTATTTTATTATTTAATTGCAAACAAAACTGTGCCAGTCTCTCAGGCTGAAACCCCCTTGCGTTAGGATATTAAAATACTGATTAGATTAACGAGATTATACGTTCCACTCTTAGTGATCGACACTCTACTTACCATTATCTTCATACTGACCGGGTACACTGCTCGTTAAGTGTGTGTGTTATTGATAAGTCGGCTAAATATAAATTTAAAACTTGAGTAGGCATTAAAACTGCTAAACCGCAACGACACATCACGCGCATCACTTGTCTTAAGAATAAATCAGTTTCACCGGAAATTGATGATTCAGACTTTGACCCGGAGGGAGACCTTCTCCTCATTGAGAAGTTACTAAATGATGATCCATCATCTTCTTCCCTCCGGAAGAAATTCAAAAAGAAGAAATTAAAGAAGTAAAGCCGTCTACTGAGAAATCCTCCGGAGCTCGAGCTCAAGGATTTACCTCCTCATCTTGAATATGCTTTCTTAGAAGAAATCGACAAATTTCCCGTCATCATTTCTAAAGACCTTAAAGATGAGGAGAAGACCCAACTCTTAGACGTGCTTAAAAAGCATAAGAGTGCCATCGCTTGGCAGATCTCCGACATAAAGGGCATAGACCCTCGGTTCTGTACTTACAAATCTTACTTGAAGAAAATTTCAAACCCGCTGTCCAGCAACAGAGACGGGTTTAACCCAAAAATCTATGATGTCATCAAAAAGGAAGTTATTAAACTCCTTGAAGCTGGGATGATTTATCCAATTTCTGATAGCTCATGGGTTAGCCCGGTCCATTGTCTGCCCAAAAAGAGTGGAATGACCGTTGTGACAAACGAGAAAATGAGTTAATCCCCACACGTCTCGTCACCGGATTAGAGTGTTGTATCGATTATAGAAAACTCAATGATGCTACCCGTAAAAGACCATTTCCCTCTACCGTTTATGGACCAAATGCTTGAGCGTTTGGCGGGAAATGAGTTCTATTGTTTCCTCGATGGCTTTTCCGGGTATTTTCAAATACCAATTGATCCCCAAGATCAGGAAAAGACCACCTTCACGTGTCCTTATGGAACGTTTGCCTACCGACGCATGCCTTTTGGCTTGTGCAATGCTCCGGGCACGTTTCCAGAGGGGCATGATGGCCATATTTCACGATATGATCGAGAAGACAATGGAGGTCTTTCTGGATGATTTTTCCGTGTATGGAAATTCTTTTCCTCGTGCCCCTCCCATTTAGACAAAATGCTGCAAAGGTGCAAAGACACCAATTTGTGCTAAATTGGGGAAAGTGCCATTTTATGGTCAAAGAGGGCATTTTCCCCCGGCCCTAAATTTCAAATGCCGGGATTGAGGTAGATAAAGCCCAAAATCGATGTGATCGCAAAACTACCACATCCCACTACCGTTAAAGGAAACCGAAGTTCTTGGTCATGCCGGGTTTCTACCCGACGATTTATTCAAGACTTCTCTAAAAGCCCGGCCTCTGACCCATCTTCTTGAAAAAGAGCCCCCTTCTTCTTCCCCCCCGAATGCATCAAAGCATTCGAGGTTTTTAAAAAAAATTAATAAAGGGCCCAATTTTGGGTTTGCCCCCAAATTGGGCTTGCCCTTGAGTAATTTTGTGATGCTTTAATTAGGTTATTTTTCTTTTTATTAGATTAAATTGCATCATTGTACTATTTTGCATATTTGTTGTATTGTGTGTTATTTGTTTGCTTTTGTTTTTATTTTTGTGTGTTTTATTTTTGTTTCGTGTGTTTAATTTTTTTATTTTTATTTTTCGTATTTTTCTGTTCTGCTATCGTTGTACTGTGCTAAATCAAACGATACGGCGCATCTGATCTCTCAGATACGGCGTATTGCGTTTAATTTTTTTATATACAACGCGTTTAATTAATTCGATACGACGCATCTTTTCCCCAAGATACGGCGTATCTGTTTTTAACAAGAAAATTTTTCTAAGCGATAAAGTAATACGACGCATCTGCTTTTGTAGATACGGCGTATCTGTTTTGATAAAAAAAATTTTTTTTTCTAAACGTTAACGCCATACGACGCATCTGCTTTCGCAGATACGGCGTATCTATTATTTTAATTAAAAACAGTTTGCGAATTATTAAACAAATACGGCGTATCGATTTCCGTCGATACGGCGCATCTTACTGAATCAAAAATCTTTTATTTTTAAACGTAACGAAAATACGGCGCATTAACTTTCGTTAATACGACGCATTTAATTTTAATTAGATAAATTGATTTTTGATTGATTAATTCGATACGGCGCATTCATAAATTCTAAGCGGCGTATCTATTTTCTGAATAAAAGTCTGATTAAATTTTAACGTATTAAGATACGGCGTATCCAACTTTTTGGATACGGCGCATCGTCTGCAGATATCAGCTATTTTTATTCTTATATCCGTTTCTATATTCATTAATTTCTCTTCTAGCGAACAAATCCTACTGATGCTTTTCGTGATTGTTTCAGAAGGGTAATGGAAGGATACGGAGAACTGATTGACTTCGACTTCGAAGCCAATTTTATGAATGAAGTATTAGTGCATGATAAATCACTCGAACGTTACGATGGGGATTACATTGAACTTAATGACCTTAATGGACCAATGGAATCCAATGACCTGTTCATGGTTGATGCTGAATCTGAGTTTGAAGAAGGAAGAAGGATGGACCGTGACAAGGACCAAGTAAAGAGCTGAACGTGAGTCTAACTTGAAGACTCTGGAATAAAGACAAGTGCTTACCGGGAGACAACCCGGATTTATCATTTATCATTCTGTTTTCTGAGTCGAGTCAGTCCAGGCCGCACGAAGATACGGCGCATCTCAGTCCTGAGATGCGACGCATCCTCTGCAATGGTCATATCTTATTTTATTTTTCTGCATTTTAATTTTCGACTTTAAAACTATTTATCAGTTTATTTTTAATGCGGCGCATCCCTGGTTAAGGATGCGGCGCATCTTTATTCTGATCCGTATTTATTCCAGGCTCGATACGGCGTATCTTCTTCAATAAGATACGGCGCATCGACTGACCTGATGATTTTCAGTTTTAATTTTTAAGTTTTATTTTTCCTAACTACTAATGTATTATGCAAGTTGAACCTTTCTTATCTTAGGTGTGTTTTAAAGTGTTGGTGGTATTATAGTTTCCTGAATTTTCTGTGGATAAATCAAGTATGAAGCTTTAACGTTCTAATCCACAAGAAGTTGATTTTTGCTCTTACACTAATGGAGGATCATACCGAGCAAATCTCAGGGGAGTTTTTTCCGTTCTAATTCTTTTTATTTCCAGTTTTTAACCTTTTATACAAACAACGAGGACGTTGTTTAACTTAAGTGGGGGGATAGGAGAATTAGAACACTTAACAATTACTTGTCCTAAACTTTTTCAAAAATTATGCTTAAAATGTGCTTAATATATCAAACTTAAAAATTTTTTAGCATGTTTTTGTTTAAGATCTAAGTTACATAACTGCACACATGACGTTATTTTCAAAAATTGTGATTTTTCAAAATTCACAAATCTATGAGTGTGCCGGTGACTTGTAAACTTTAGAACTTGGCTTGTATACTATTCGAGACCACCATAATGAGTATTATTTATATAATTGGAATGACTTGTCTAAATTGGTAAAATTCTAGGATTACACCAAATAGCCTTTATATGTTATGTGTTATTAACTAGCTACACTGGTTAGTTAACCCCCGTATAAACCCTTTTGTTACTCTCATTTTTAGAGTAAGATACCCCTAGAAAAACCCTCAGAGCCATTCCTTTCGTTTCTTACACCTATGTTTAAAATGTTTCGTTACACCTTACACCTTAGCCTACCCTGTAGATTAGAATCCGTGGTTGGTTAATTGCTATAGGCAGAGTGTGTTTCCTTACATTGCCTGTGTTCGCGTGCGTAATTCATTATATATGGTTAGGTCGGGAAATTGCACAATGCAAATTGGAGTGAAAGTAAATATTGTATATTTTTGAGTTTATTTTTCGTATGTTTACTACTTTCACTATTACCATTATTTCTGAAGTTATGAAAAGTATGAAAAAATTATCCGGAAAGAAAGTTGTAGTGATGTGGTGAAATTTTACACATCTATGTTTATGTTTCAAGTAAAAAAAAAAAATGAAAAAAAAAAAAAAAAATGAAAAAAAAAAAAAAGAAGAAAAGAAAAAGAAAGAAAAAAAGAGTTGGATGTTTATTTTAAGCCAACGATGTAAAGTTATGTAAGTGGTCGATATCGCCACTATTTGTTGTACTATATCTATGGATTGAATGGGAATTGGCAGTTATGGGAACGCCAATTAAGGTTTATTCTTTGATTAAGATTTTGTTGAGTATAATTCGTGTCTACCTAAAGCGTGTGTTTCAAGTGTTAAAGCGTGAGTTATTCAATGATATGAGTCTTATTCATGGGATGGTTGGGATAGTGATTAACCACACTTAGGATTTTAATTTATTTGTTTTGTTTATTTTTTATTTTTACACCAATTTATATCCCAAATATTATCCATGCCCTTTATTGTTCTTTATCCAACCAAACCTTTGATTTATTGAGATTAGGGATTTGAGCAATCTTAAGTATCGTAGTCGTGGATTCGGCTATGTATTTATGATTTTGTCGCCCTTTTTGATATATTATTATTGGTGAAGTTTGGACCTATCTTTAGCCTATTCGAGTTAAGGATTTGAGCAATTGCAAGTATCGTGTTCGTGGATTCGATCATGTATTTGTGATTTTGTCGCCTTTTCTGGAATTTGAGATCGATGGTGAAATAAGAATAATTAACCCTTAAGCCTAAAAACCCTTTTTACCGCTTTAGACTTGTTATTCCTTAGCTTTAGTGGTGGAGATGTGTATACTTGCCAAGCTTATGATAGAATATTCGTCGCGACTGGACAGTTAAACGATTAGATTTGCTTTTATCGACTTATTTTATTTTACTTCTAATTCGTTAAGTGTTTAGTTGTGTGATTACGAAATAAACGAATACATGCTTAAATATAAAAATAAATCCTAACATCTTTTAGGATACATTTTCATGAAATTTAATCTAAGGTTTACTTGGGGACAAGTAAAGTTCAAGTGGGGGGATATTTGATGAACTCAAATAAGTACATTTTATTACTATCATTTATCCTATTAATTTGACTTGTTTTACTATATTATGTATGAGGATTGATACTTAATCGTTTACTTTTGTAATTCTCAGGTAAAAACAAGCATTTGGTGAAACTTGGCGATTTTGGACTAATAATGGAGCAAAACGTGCATTAAGTGAAGAGTCTACTGAAATGAAGAAGATCAAGACTAATCTGCTCCAGATGCGCCGCATCTCACTATCAACATGCGCCGCATCTATATCAAGATATCACCAGATACGATCCAAGATACAAGCGGACATGCGCCGCATCTAATAAAGAGTTACGCCGCATCTTCTGGCGGTGTACGAATATTCCTGAATATTATAATCTTGGACCCCACGCGAAGCTAAGTACATGCGCCGCATCTACTTAAGTAGATGCGCCGCATCTTTCCTCAGACACAAACTATAAATACCCCGTAGACCAGACGCAAAAAAGATTTGGGGGAGATTCGAAAGTTCGATAACCTAAAGACCGAACAGAAGAGAAGGACGAATTCAGTCAAGAGGCAGCACAAGACACACCCAAATCGAAGATACAAGAGCTGTAAGAAGGTGCTGCATGTATTTAATTCATTAAGTAGTTTTGTTTTATTGTTTTAGCAAACTTTAATTCATCAGGATTGGTGGCTTGTGTAATGTGACAACGGAAAGATTGCACTCCCTTTAATACTTGCTTTCCCATCAATTAAAGTTTATATGTTGATGTCTTTGGTTACTACTTATTAGTGCATTGACCACCTCTGTGTTTATTAGTGGCTTGCGGGCACCCGACTGCGGGACAAGGTGTGGCTCCCACGGTTGTTTCTAAATTGATCACTTAGGAATAACTTTTAGACATAAGTCGTCATTAAGGGTTTACTCGCCGATAAGAATAGGACCAACGAGAAAGGGTTAATTACATACACTTCATATAAAGCTATCAATAAAACAAGTGACAATCTACTTAATCATAAGGACAGCCCTCTTATTGTCTCTAGTATCTATCTGTGTACGTGTGTGCTACTTGCTGATTCGTGCCTATTTGTTTATTTTATTATTTAATTGCAAACAAAACTGTGCCAGTCTCTCAGGTTGAAACCCCCTTGCGTTAGGATATTAAAATACTGATTAGATTGACGAGATTATACGTTCCACTCTTAGTGATCGACACTCTACTTACCATTATCTTCATACTGACCGGGTACACTGCTCGTTAAGTGTGTGTGTTATTGATAAGTCGGCTAAATATAAATTTAAAACTTGAGTAGGCATTAAAACTGCTAAACCGCAACGACACATCACGCGCATCACTTGTCTTAAGAATAAATCAGTTTCACCGGAAATTGATGATTCAGACTTTGACCCGGAGGGAGACCTTCTCCTCCTTGAGAAGTTACTAAATGATGATCCATCATCTTCTCTCCCTCCGGAAGAAATTCAAAAAGAAGAAATTAAAGAAGTAAAGCCGTCTACTGAGAATCCTCCGGAGCTCGAGCTCAAGGATTTACCTCCTCATCTTGAATATGCTTTCTTAGAAGAAACCGACAAATTTCCCGTCATCATTTCTAAAGACCTTAAAGATGAGGAGAAGACCCAACTCTTAGACGTGCTTAAAAAGCATAAGAGTGCCATCGCTTGGCAGATCTCCGACATAAAGGGCATAGACCCTCGGTTCTGTACTTACAAAATCTTACTTGAAGAAAATTTCAAACTCGCTGTCCAGCAACAGAGACGGGTTAACCCAAAAATCCATGATGTCATCAAAAAGGAAGTTATTAAACTCCTTGATGCTGGGATGATTTATCCAATTTCTGATAGCTCATGGGTTAGCCCGGTCCATTGTCTGCCCAAAAAGGGTGGAATGACCGTTGTGACAAACGAAGAAAATGAGTTAATCCCCACACGTCTCGTCACCGGATTGAGAGTGTGTATCGATTATAGAAAACTCAATGATGCTACCCGTAAAGACCATTTCCCTCTACCGTTTATGGACCAAATGCTTGAGCGTTTGGCGGGAAATGAGTTCTATTGTTTCCTCGATGGCTTTTCCGGGTATTTTCAAATACCAATTGATCCCCAAGATCAGGAAAAGACCACCTTCACGTGTCCTTATGGAACGTTTGCCTACCGACGCATGCCTTTTGGCTTGTGCAATGCTCCGGGCACGTTCCAGAGGTGCATGATGGCCATATTTCACGATATGATCGAGAAGACAATGGAGGTCTTTATGGATGATTTTTCCGTGTATGGAAATTCTTTCTCCTCGTGCCTCTCCCATTTAGACAAAATGCTGCAAAGGTGCAAAGACACCAATCTTGTGCTAAATTGGGAGAAGTGCCATTTTATGGTCAAAGAGGGCATTGTCCTCGGCCATAAAATTTCAAATGCCGGGATTGAGGTAGATAAAGCCAAAGTCGATGTGATCGCAAAACTACCTCATCCCACTACCGTTAAAGGAATCCGAAGTTTCCTTGGTCATGCCGGTTTCTACAGACGATTTATTCAAGACTTCTCTAAAATCGCCCGGCCTCTGACCCATCTTCTTGAAAAAGATGCTCCGTTCTTCTTCTCTCCCGAATGCATCGAAGCATTCGAGGTTCTTAAAAATAAATTGACTGAAGCTCCGATATTGGTTGCCCCCGATTGGGACTTGCCCTTTGAGCTAATGTGTGATGCGAGTGATTATGCTATTGGTGCAGTCCTGGGGCAACGGAAATCAAAATACTTTCAGCCGATACACTATGCTAGCAAGACAATGACCGACGCTCAATCTCACTATACTACTACCGAGAAAGAGTTGTTGGCCGTTGTCTACGCTTTTGAGAAATTTAGACCATATCTTGTCTTATCCAAAAGCATAGTGTATACGGACCATTCTGCTCTCAAGTATCTCTTAGCGAAGCAAGATGCTAAGCCAAGGTTACTGCGGTGGATTCTTCTGCTCCAAGAATTTGATATTATCATTCGCGATAAAAAAGGAGCAGAAAATCTAGCCGCCGATCATTTATCCAGACTTGAAAATCCCCATCAAAGTGATCTCGAGAACAAGGAAATCACCGAAACATTTCCTCTCGAGACACTTGGGATGGTATCTTTAAAAAATGATCCGAGTACCCCATGGTTTGCCGACTATGCAAATTACCATGCGGGGAATTTTGTGGTGAAAGGGATGTCATCCCAACAGAAAAAGAAATTTTTCAAAGATGTTAAACATTATTTTTGGGACGACCCCTACTTATTCAGAATATGTGCCGATCAAGTAATTAGACGGTGTGTGCGTGGCCAAGAAGCCGTTGACATTCTCACGGCTTGCCATAATGGACCCACGGGGGGACATCATAGTGCCAGCTACACCACTAAAAAAGTCTTTGATTCTGATTTTTATTAGCTGACTATCTATCGCGATGCCCACGACTTGGTAAAGTCTTGTGACTCTTGCCAACGTCAGGGAAAAATCTCGCAAAAAGACGAAATGCCTCAAAATGCAATTCAAGTCTGCGAGATTTTTGATGTATGGGGCATCGATTTCATGGGGCCATTCTCGTCTTCACGAGGGAATAAGTATATACTCGTGGCCGTCGACTACTTGTCCAAATGGGTTGAAGCAAAAGCTCTCCCCACAAATGACGCCTGAGTTGTTGTTAAGTTCTTGAAAAATCTCTTCTCCCGATTCGGAACTCCTCGAGCTATAATCAGTGATCGTGGTACCCACTTTTGCAATGATCAATTTGCAAAAGTTATGCTCAAGTATGGTGTTACCCACCGATTTCTACCGCGTATCACCCGCAAACGAGCGGTCAAGTCGAGGTTTCGAATCGCGGGTTGAAACGTATCCTTGAAAGAACCGTTGGTGAAAACCGAGCCTCGTGGGCAGACAAATTGGATGATGCATTACGGGCTTTCCGAACAGCTTACAAAACACCCATCGGGTGTACTCCATACAAGCTGGTTTACGGAAAGGCTTGCCATCTGCCCATCGAGCTCGAGCATAAGGCATACTGGGCCTTAAAACATGCCAATTTCGATCTCAAGACCGCGGGTGATCACCGTAAGCTCCAAATTAATGAATTAAATGAGCTTCGGGATCAAGCCTACGAGAACTCTTTGATCTACAAAGAGAAAACAAAGAGGATTCATGACTCTAAGATTAAAAACCACATCTTTAATGTTGGTGATCGAGTCCTCCTCTTCAATTCTCGGTTAAAGATTTTCTCGGGTAAACTCAAAACCCGCTGGTCTGGGCCGTTCACCATCACTCAAGTTTTTCCATATGGAACCGTCGAGTTAGCTCAAAACGACGGTCCAAACTTCAAGGTGAACGGTCATAGGTTGAAGCACTATTTTGGAGGGGACATACCATCCATGGTTGTCCCGGATCTCCAAACTTTCCCCATGGACAACTAAATTCGGGGATCGAGTCAAGCTACGTGACTCGGTTAACAAAAACAAGCGCTTCGTGGGAGGCACCCCATGCTTATCCATCTATCTTCTTTCTATTTTCTTAATAAAAGTGAGGAGGGGTACCTCTTCCATATTTTGCGTTTCGTGGTTTTCTGTGATTTGTCCAGGATTTGCCCGAATAATGAAGACTCTCGTGCTCGTGGTTTTGGCTTCTCTCCACTCGAGTTTCATCATTCGTTGCTCATCCGATATCCTAAATCTTATCGTCTAACGTTTATCTTTGGCATAATTAATAAACGACCTTAGATTTATGTAGGAGAACCCTTACCTTTAAGACATTGGGGACAATGTCTCGTTTTAGTCTGGGGGGGGTCATCTTTCGATTTGATTTTTGCCTTGCATTTTTTGCCGTTTACTCTCGCAACCCCGTTTTTCCTCCGAAAAAAAAAAAAAAAAAAAAAAAAAAAAAAAAAAAAAAAAAAAAAAAAGTCGAGAAAATTTAAAAATTTTTGCAAAAATATAATAAATTTTGACATTTTGTTGACTTTCCGCTGGTGAGAGTAGGAATAAAATTCTGACTTGATCGGGCGTGTTGAGCCCTAGCTTGTCCCCTTAACCTTTCTTGGCTAAGCATTCGCGGATCTTATTATTTAAGATTTTAAATTTGCGAAGAACGAGAAATGATAGAGTTTATTTAGAAGTTAGATGCTAAGCGTGGAGTAGTTGGTTCTCTTTAGAGCACATCGAAGTTACTTGTGGCCTTTTGCTCCCACAAAATTGTTTCACCATATATAACTGTAAGAATAATTAAAGATGTTAGGTTTTGCCGATGATTAGTTCTTGGTCTTCTTAAAAGAATCCTTGCTTTAAAAATTGGGTACACATCAAGGTTACTTAATAAATACGTTTAATAATAATAAGTTAAGTGCTCTAAGCTACGGATTCGAGATCGGGCCTTGGATCCTTATTTCCGGAAGGCGTTTAGGTCTTGGCTACCCTCTTGCACCGGTCCTTGGACCTCTAGTTCAGGAATGTGTGAGGTCTTGGTCTAACCACCTTGGATCCTCATTTCAAGAATGTCTAGAGTCTTGGAACACTCCGTTGTAACGGCCCTTGGATCTTTTATTCCGGAAGGTGTAAGGTCTTGGAACTAAACCGTGAAGCTCCGTCGTTTAGGGTACGCAAGTGAAAAGTTAGTGATTAAAAAAAATGAAATGAATGATGAAAAATGAAAAAAATGGTGATGAATGAAAAAGAGAAAAATGCAAAAATCAAAAATATAAATAAAAACCTTGATGTGGACCTCATTTTCAAAGCAACGGTTCTCGAGAGAAGATTGAAAACTACTTAGCGTCTTAATTTAGTATCTTTATCGGACTAAAAACCTATCGAAACGAGAAAATATGAAGCAATTCATTTCTCACCAAAAATAAAATAAATAAGAGGCAAATTAGGAAAATGGGAGCAAGAGGTAATTACACAAGTAACTTCCATGGGTAGTGTTGGCATCTAACATGTAAATAACGATGATTTCGTTTTTAAGCTTAGTTTGGGGACTCGTGAAAAATCAAGGACGACGAATTTTATCCGTATGGTCACTTCTTTATGAGTCGTGTTTCCTACTCCGTGATCCTAAAAGTTATTGATAGATAATGATTGTCAACAAAACCGTCACGTACAAAAAGATAAAAATACAAAAATAGAATAAAATGGAAAATCGGGGAGTTTTTAAAACCTTGGATTTCTTAATCTCTTTTGAAAAATTTGCTACTTCTCAAAGTTAGTAAAAAGAGAGTGGAAATTTTTTGTTTCAAAAACGCGTTTTTATAACATTGCGTGAGGACACTGCAATATCTTAGTCTGGGAGATTTTGGTATGTGCTTATTCACATACCTTTATTTGACCAAATTGAGACCAAATCAACCAAAATGCCAAAGATATTTGTGTTTGTTTATATGCAGGCACGGATATTTAGAAATATGGACAAAATCAAGCAAAAACCGACAAAAACCGAGCACGAGATTTGGAAAAGTGTCAAAAGCCGAAGCCGGTGAAGCAAATTGCAATATTGGATCAAAGATATGCTCATTCAGTCAAAAGTCACCCTTGAAGAAGCAAGTCAAAAATAGCCCTTGGATCACATTATTAAAGAATGGCAGAAAAAATCCCTTTAATTCACAACTTGGCAGTGTTTACCCCTAAACATTATACCTAATTCAAAACTAAAAATAAAACCCTTAAACTTAAATCCAAACCCAATAAGTCTAAGCCCAAAACCCGAGCCCACCTCCTTTTTATTAATACCCGTATCCAACACACCACCCATACCCGGTCAACAAATTAACAACCTAGCTCAAAATAAAAAGGGCGCGCTACAAGTTACTTTTTATCTTCCTCCTAACTTACCCTGTTCACCAAATTTACCCATACAAAAATTCACCTGAGCATCTAGAAGGTCTGACAAGTCAGAATGTTGTCATAAATCCTCCACGTTGGCAATCCCACACTCTCCTATTGGTTGAGACAAGCTGGCACATGATCCAAGGGCCATAAATGAAGGGAATGATGACATCTTTCAATCAAGGGCTGATAAGAGAGGATCTAGGAGCTTCCCAGAAACCCTAATCAAGACCCAAGCTCAGCTATAAATACCCCACTCCTCTCCTCACATTAGCATGTAATTTTTAGGTCGTTATTATGCAAATTTAGTTTTCTAGTCTAATAGCTTATAATTTCAGTTGTAATCTTTCAATTTCAGTGTAATTCAGCTTTCTAAATCAATAGAAGTCCAATTTCTTTTAGTTTACTTTGCACTTTAAATTTCCGTTTTTATGCTTAATTAATTTATTTAGTTCATAAGCTCTTGCTACTGTTTCATAAGCTCTTATTTAATTTACTTTTAAGCTTTTACAAGTTAAACTAGCTTACTTATCTGTTTTATTATAAAAATCTCAAAAATCCAAAAAATAATAAAAATCATTAAAAATATATATATATATATATATATATATATATATATATATATATATATATATATATATATAAAATAATATATATATATATATATATATATATGTTCAAATCTTACTTCAAGAGCTTCAACAAGCTTATTTCCTGTTTACTTAAGCTCATTATAGCTTTTATAGCTAGTTGTGAGTTTATTAGAGATCAAATCAATTCAAACAATCAAAGTTATATACCTTTGCATATTTGTGGAAAGCTTTTGGAAGTTGCCTGCAATGGAGGGGCAAAAAGGACTTTACCTAGCTTATCCTTGATAAGCTAGGAGCTTGTAGCTGCCCTTTATTGGGAGCCCTTGTTTAGCTAGGGCCAAAAGTGAGTTTCAAAGTTCAAATTCTAGCTTAAATTTGCATTTTATAGCTTAAATAGTTTAGATCTGTCATTATTAGTAATATTAGCTTATTACTGTTAGTTTAGTGCTTATTTTAGTAGTAGCATCTTATTTGGTCTTATTTAAGCTTGTTTGATAATAGTTGATAGCTTCATTCACCATTTTGTTCTAAAAAAGTCATAAAAAGCCAAAAACAGTTGATTCGAGGGAATCAATACATTATTTTTCCCAAAGGAATACAGCGGAAGTTGTATTCCTGGGTCGTTATCCCCAACGAAGGCGTGAATGGAATTCGTGATCTCGAATCGTGCAACTTGCACTGAATGGTGAATAAAAGTGGGATTTTGGTTTTCTAAACTAAGATTGTTGAACATAAATTAAAGATGATTTAAAAGGCGAGAAAAACAATTTAAGAAAAACAAACGTAATTAAAAACGTAAAAGAAAAACTAAAAAACGCGATTATATAGAAAACGGGACTGAGAACGAACCTAATAGGGGTGTGCACGGTTCGGTTTGGGTTGGTTTTTGGCTAAAACCGAAACCGAACCGAAATGTTCGGTTTTTATAGAACCCAAAACCGAAACCGTTCGGTTTTTGGCGGTTCCGTTTTTTTGGTTTTTTATCGGTTTCGGTTAGTTTTTTCGGTTTCTAACCGTTTATATTTAGCCATGGCAAATTTATACCAACAAACATGTATTACATAGAAAATTGGTTATTCTTATTTACTTTTTTTTTTTGTTAATCTAAGCATAATAATGTTTATTGCATAATTCTATAATTACACACATATGAATGAGACACACACATGCAAGAGAACTTACATATAGTATGATCATCGTCATATATTTATTGGTATATTCTCAAGCAAACACACGACACGACAAAAACGCATATAAACATAAACGTTAAGATAAATATATTATAAACCTACCCACAAAATGAATACGAATTTATAAATTTGATTTATTTAGTTATTTATTAATATTATATTAATTATATATTATTATATAATAAAATCGGTTCTGTTCGGTTTTTACGGTTCGGTTTTTGGACGAAAACCGAAACCGAACCGTATTTTTCGGTTTTTTGAAAAATTAAAAACCGAACCATCGGTTTTTAGTTTCGGTAGGTTTTTTTCGGTTAGGTTTTTTCGGTTTTCGGTTCGGTTTTGGTTTTTTCGGTTTTGTTTGCTCACCCCTAGAACCTAAAAACGTGAAAATGATGAAATATAAACTCTAAGGGTACCAAAATAATTTTCCTACATCCTAAATGATAAAATAAAATTTTAAAAAAAAGAAATATATTTTTTTGACTTTTTAATTATTTACTATGAATTAAAAACTAAATTAAACTATTTAAATGATTTAAAAATAGAAAATGAGAACAGAAAAATCTGGACAATTCTGAGTAAATCTAAAATTAAATTTAAAAGCTAGGAAAAATAAAAGCAGAGCTTATATAAACCTAATAAGCAGAATGGGACAAATAAGCAGTTTGAAAATAAGCTAAAAATAAGCTAAAATTATCCAAAAATTATCAAAAGCTAGAAATCATAAAAGCATACTAGAACAGGCTTAAATCAACTGACCATGACCACATAAACTCACTGAATAAGCCAAAAAGTAGCTGCACAGATTCAAAGTTAAAACAGAAAAACTTGGCTTATCAGCCTACTTCCAGCTGATCTAGAAGCTAGGGGAGAGCTTATTAGGCAAAACCAAAAGCTGAATCTAAAAGCTAGAACTACAGACTACATATAAACCAAAAAGGCCCAAATTCTACAATGAATTGCTACTTCAATTGGGTCAAAGAACAGTAGCTTGTGAAAATAAAAATGAATGCAGGTCTGCAGTAGGCTAAATGGGTCACTTGCAGACTGAATTAAGCTAATCAAATAAGCTACAACTTGAAATCCAAACTCAGTTCCTAAAAGCTGATACTACAAGCTATCACTAACCAAATTGCAAGAACTAAGGACATGAGAATAAGCAGATTTGAAGCAAGCCAAAAAGCTGAGACCAGCACAAAAATGTGCAGGTCTGCTCAGTGTGGATTGGCCAATTTTGGTCTTAACACTTTCAATCTTAGATGAATCTGATTCAAATCTCAATTATACACTACAACAACTCTATAGAACACAAATACTCCAAAAAACTTGGCTGAGATAAGCTCAGCTTGTAAGAAGCTTATTATAGCAGTTCACATCCTAAAACTAGCAACATCCACTCAAAAGCTCAAAAGGCATCAAATTAACTAAAAACCACCCATAAGCAGTCTGCATAAGCTAAACTAAGGTAGATTAAAACTTACCAAGTGCACATGAATAGTGAAGCTCCAGTTTGACCCATTTGACCTTCTGACCCAAACAGACCTTAACTTGGACTGATTGCATTTCAAACATGAACCAGGAAAATATAAGCCAAGAAACCTAAAGCAGATTAATATATAACTAAATTGAAACTTGAAAACTAAAAGAAACTCAAAATAGGCACTGAATTAAGGTGAATACCCAAGTGTTGACTTTATTTGACCTGTTTTTGACTTTTCAAGTTAAAACTGAATTGACTCAAATTACTTTTAACAAAAGCTAAGATAAGCTCATTTGAGCTTAATGAAACAGAACTGAAGGCTTGTTATCTAATTTTACTGACCAAAGAACTTAATTCGATTAAACAGTAAACAATGGAAATTTGAAATTTCATTAAACTGGAACTTGGAACAATGTTGATTAAAATTAAGGACAAGAAGCTTAAATAAGCTCGAATTAATACAAAGAACTTACATTACTACATGAAACAAGTTTTAATAAAGAAATAACTTAAGCTAAACTACAAAGTGGTCTAAAACTGTGACAGCTTCTCTCTTTGTCTTCTTTTTCTTTAAATAACAATCCCATAAGCATCCTTTGACTCTCCTGAACAATTCCCAATCGTTGGATTGGATTGGTTTAATCTCAATCGTTGGTCCCCTTTTTGGCGGGAAAACAAGACAAGTGGGATTTAACTTTCCTGAGCACGTGGGATTGGTGGGAGTAGCTAAGTAGGGGGGAGGTTGGAGGCGTGTTACAGAAAAAGGGTATGGGGCAATGTCAGGGATAAAGTTGAGTGGTATCCTGGTTTTTGGTTTGGCGGGTTAGTGGTAAAGGGGATGAAGGGTTTGACTCTTTTGGTTTCCTCTTTGACCCCGTTTTATTAGCTAAGGGATAAAAGGGTGGGATGGTTTTGGGCTTTGTGGAGTGGGCTTGTGTTTAGTTTTGGATTTTAGGGGAAATGGGTTAGGCAGGATAAGGGTTAAATTGGTTTAGGTTAGGATTAGGTTTAGAGTTAGGTTTAGGGATTAAATGTGTCATTTCTGAAAATTAAGGGACCAAATATGCAACATTCTGAAAATATGTCCAAGGACCAATATTGACCCTTTTGATATTTCTGAGGGTTGACTTTGACAATTTGAGCATAATCCCGGTCCAAACTCGTAATTTCCTTTTCCGGCTCCGGCTTTTCACGCTTCTCCAATCTTGTGCTCGGTTTTGTCTGTTTTTGCCCTGTTTTCGATCCTTTTGTACCTGAAACACATAAAAACACAAACCAAGAATATTTGCAGTATAATATGGTCTATTTCGGTGTTTTTGGTCATTTTCTAGTCTAAATGGGTATAAAAATGATGAGTATTTACACACTCATCAATCCCCCACACTAAACTATTGCTAGTCCCTAGCAATCCGATCATATGAAGTAATGAAAGGAACCAAGTATACCCCGTTTCGACTTTTTATTTGATGCGAGAAATTTAAACTAGAACATAAATAAATAACATACTTGATTTTCAAAAATGGTATCATGGAACGGGATTCACACAAAATTGGTGTCTCCAGGGAATTGTAATCGTCATCCTCTTTTTATACTCCCAACTAAGCTTAAATTCAATGTGCAAATGCTTTTGTAAAATGCTAACACTACTTATACTAATAATCTATGAAAGCCGAAACTTAACTTTTCACTCCCGCTTATATTTAAGTTTAGGTGACTGTGCTCATTTTCAAAATTTTGACCGCAAAAATCGAGGTTTATTATGGTTATTATTCGTTTAAGTCAAATACTAATTTACCGGGAACCTCGAAAATCTAAGGATCAAAAGGGCCTTTTCCATGTAGCGGCTTTCTTCTCGGCACATCCCAAACCAGTTGGTTTTAGGTGACCAGACTTTTGACACCCCACCGAGAATAGTACCGGAATCAGCGGAATTTCGATTTCAAAGATTTTGGATATTCCCACTAAGCTAGTATTAAATACTTAACTAAATAACAACAAACGATCATTTAGAGATTAGAGACTCAAAGACGAGATCACTCCATGTAACGGCTTTCTTCTCGGCACATCCCAAACCAGTTGGTTTTAGGTGACCAGGCTTTTGACACCCCACAGAGAATAATACCGGAGATTTCGAAGCCCTTTGAAATCAACAATCTACTAAATTACCGTTTAACCTTTATACAAAATCGACGAATCCAAGTTCAACTTCCGATTCAAATTTAAGAGAAAGCAATTTTCCTACATTTATTAACACATACATCTTTATTTTCACAACATCAAAACTTATTGCATTTTGCAATATCATTCCATTTTTGCATTTTGCAATATCATTCCATTTTCTTATTTTTTTTTCTTTTTTCATTTTTTTATCATTTTTTCATATTTTTTTTATATATATATATATATATATATATATATATATTTACATATATGCTTTCTCCAAAATTAAAATAAAAAGTTGAACTCGGGCTCTATATCAAAATTGTATAAAAATTTGTTTTGCATAACAACATGATTTTGGCGTTCAAACGTTTGAAAACAGCACGTATTTAATCCGATTAGTTATCTTCTGGGAGGAAAAGCCATAGATTACTTGTATAAGCTCTAAAGAAAACCAACTATTCTACGCTTAGCATTTTCATTTGCACATATCGTAAAACCTTAGTCTAATCGTTAAGGAAGCAGCTAGATCAACACTCTAGCAGAGTCGGGATTCCCTTTGTTCTAACCTAATCAAGACTAAACACTACTTTTTTATTGCAATTTCTTATCTAAAAACGACAAAAATTTTAAAATTTTGGTCAAAAACGGGGGTACTAGGGACTAGAAGGTACACATGTGACAAAATTCGAGAGAATTCCCCCCCACACTTAGAATTGAATATTGCCCTCAATATTCAAAGTACCGGCTATTATGCCGACACTTAGAACGTAAAAAGGTAACACTAATAGCCAAGTGTGGAACAGAAATCTCTATTTTCACAAACATAATTAAAAAGATATCCCTAAATAAACGTTAGTAATAAGATAGGATATTGGGCAGCTGGATTGAAAACAGGCGCGTCAATCATCACTATCCAAGGGAAACCTGCAAACAAGGGCAAACAACACACAAACAAAGCACAGTAGAGGAATCCCCCCACACTTAGTGTCAGAAAATAGAAAGAAGTCAGAAACATGGGCGTTTACCCATGCGATGCTAATGTTTTTGTTCACCGAGTCACTAGCTTGACTCGACCCCGAATTCATTTGTTCTTGGGGAAGCATGTGGAAAAGAAAATCTCCATCGGACTTTCGTTCAAAATGTTTGGATAAACATTGAAGTACTTGAAAGTTCCACTCCGATGAGATACAACCGGCTTAAAAGAATGATAAATTAAGATGCCGGGGTCAAAAACTTTGTCTTCATTCCCAAACGAGAGAATGAGAGGACAATCTACCTTATAGGAGAAGAAAGGTAGAAAAGCTCGAACGACATATGTGAAATCAATATAATGGCGATCTTCAAAGGGCAACGTCACATATGTCGGAGAAGGAAGAATATCGGGATTAATAACTGAGGTCATATCATCAAGTTTATGAGTGATAGAGTCCTTGACCTCATCGTTCTCTAACTCTTCATCAAAGAGAGGATTTTTGTTTGAAAAGTACTCGTCATCAAATTCAAAAAGAGAATTCGAATAGACTTTGAGACTTTCATTTGAAACGTCCTCATCAGAAAGTGATTCGTCATCACTAGAGGAAAAATCATCATTTGAATTGAAGAGAGGGTTAGAAAACGTCCCGGAAAAATCATCAGTAGTGTCAAGAGGATGATCACTACAAATAGACGAATCACATTCACTGTCCGATATATCCTCAGACTCACTTGGGATTGGGACAAGGTTCTCAGCACTAGACTTTATGAATTCGTCCGATTCCTTTTCAGGAATAGTGCTAAGATGCTCATCCCCCATAATAAGAGAGTCCTTGGAGTTCAAAGATGGAAAGAATGATGTGATCGCAATAGACTGAGGGAGTTGAGAAATGATATCGCTCAAAGGAATAGTACTCTCCTCGTCATCATCATCGTCATCGAGCATGCACGCCTGATTAAACAAGAAACGATTGTGTGCAGCTCGTTCTATGATGAGTAATTCTTCCATAGATTCATCATGACGATCATCTTGGGTATGCCTAGCAGCCAAAGCATTAAATGCATTCCTCACATCATGAAGTTTTTGGAATACATCTTTGAAAGCAGAATCCAGAAGATCATTCCTAATATTATGAATTTCTTGGAATGATTCTTGAGGAAATGGCTGAGGCTGCGTTTGAATTGGTTGATACTGTGGAGGTTGGTCATGATACGAATAATCATAATTGTTACAAGGACCATGCTCATAGACAAGCGGGGTCCTTGTTTGACAATCGGAATTATAGTGCGGACCTCTACAATATTCACAACAGTAAAACTGTTGTGGCGGTGAATAATATGAAGATGTGTCAAATCCGGATGATGTCTGATTGTTATAAGGGTTCTGCTCATAGACAAGCACGTCTCCCGTTCGACAATCATATCCCGGATGAGGACAACTTCCACAAAATTTACACAAGTATGTCTCCATATGATGTTGTGGGGGTTGGTTGAAAAGGTCGGGTGTTTCATTGTAGGGATTTTGGTCATAGACAAACCCGTTTCCCGAATTTACAATGCTACAATCGGGGAAATTTCCACCATTTAGAGGTCCCCCATACCATTCACAACCATAGTTGTAAGATGAAGACATAAAAAGAATTAAACGGATAGAGGGTGAGAAAAAGAATTAAACGGATAAGAGGGATACGAAGAATATTTTTGGTTTTTTAGAAACATTTTGAAAAATACAAAGGGAAAGAGGAAAATAATTTTTGAAATAAAAATCTTTTTGGGTTTTTTATAAGACGATATTTAAGAAAATTCAAAACACACAACGATAAACGAGAATTAACAATTCGCTTCAGCCTTCCCCGACAGCGGCGCCAAAAATTGATTCGAGGGAATCAATCCATTATTTTTCCCAAAGGAATACAGTGGAAGTTGTATTCCCGGGTCGTTATCCCCAACGAAGGCGTGAATGGAATTCGTGATCTCGAATCGTGCAACGTGCAGTGAATGGTGAATAAAAGTGAGATTTTGGTTTTCTAAACTAAGATTGATGAACATAAATTAAAAATGATTTAAAAGGCGAGAAAAACAATTTAAGAAAAACAAACGTAATTAAAAACGTAAAAGAAAAACTAAAAAACGCGGTTATATAGAAAACGGGACTGAGAACGAACCTAAAAACGTGAAATGATGAAATATAAACTCTACGGGTACCAAAATAATTTTCCTACATCCTAAATGATAAAAGAAAATTTTACAAAAAAGAAATATATTTTTTTGACTTTTTAATTATTTATTATGAATTAAAAACTAAATTAAACTATTTAAATGATTTAAATATAGAAAATGAAAACAGAAAAATCTGGAAAATTCTGAGTAAATCTAAAATTAAATTTAAAAGCTAGGAAAAATAAAAGCAGAGCTTATCTAAACCTAATAAGCAGAATGGGACAAATAAGCAATTTGAAAATAAGCTAAAAATAAGCTAAAACTATCCAAAAATTATCAAAAGCTAGAAATCATAAAAGCATACTAGAAAAAGCTTAAAACAACTGACCATGACCACATAAACTCACTGAATAAGCCAAAAAGTAGCTGCACAGATTCAAAGTTAAAATAGAAAAACTTGGCTTATCAGCCTACTTCCAGCTGATCTAGAAGCTAGGGGAGAGCTTATCAGGCAAAACCAAAAGCTGAATCTAAAAGCTAGAACTACAGACTACTTATAAACCAAAAAGGCCCAAATTCTACAATGAATTGCTACTTCAATTGGGTCAAAGAACAGTAGCTTGTGAAAATAAAAATGAATGCAGGTCTGCAGTAGGCTAAATGGGTCACTTGCAGACTGAATTAAGCTAATCAAATAAGCTACAACTTGAAATCCAAACTCAGTTCCTAAAAGCTGATACTACAAGCTATCACTAAACCAAATTGCAAGCACTAAGGACATGAGAATAAGCAGATTTGAAGCAAGCCAAAAAGCTGAGACCAGCACAAAAATGTGCAGGTCTGCTCAGTGTGGATTGGCCAATTTTGGTCTTAACACTTTCAATCTTAGATGAATCTGATTCAAATCTCAATTATACACTACAACAACTCTATAGAACACAAATACTCCAAAAAACTTGGCTGAGATAAGCTCAGCTTGTAAGAAGCTTATTATAGCAGTTCACATCCTAAAACTAGCAACATCCACTCAAAAGCTCAAAAGGCATCAAATTAACTAAAAACCACCCATAAGCAGTCTGCATAAGCTAAACTAAGGTAGATTAAAACTTACCAAGTGCACATGAATAGTGAAGCTCCAGTTTGACCCATTTGACCTTCTGACCCAAACAGACCTTAACTTGGACTGATTGCATTTCAAACATGAACCAGGAAAATATAAGCCAAGAAACCTATAGAATATTAATATATAACTAAATTGAAACTTGAAAACTAAAAGAAACTCAAAATAGGCACTGAATTAAGGTGAATACCCAAGTGTTGACTTTATTTGACCTGTTTTTTACCTTTCAAGTTAAAACTGAATTGACTCAAATTACTTTTAACAAAAGCTAAGATAAGCTCATTTGAGCTTAATGAAACAGAACTGAAGGCTTGTTATCTAATTTTACTGACCAAAGAACTTAATTCGATTAAACAGTAAACAATGGAAATTTGAAATTTCATTAAACTGGAACTTGGAACAATGCTGATTAAAATTAAGGACAAGAAGCTTAAATAAGCTCGAATTAATACAAAGAACTTACATTACTACATGAAACAAGTTTTAATAAAGAAATAACTTAAGCTAAACTACAAAGTGGTCTAAAACTGTGACAGCTTCTCTCTTTGTCTTCTTTTTCTTTAAATAACAATCCCATAAGCATCCTTTGACTCTCCTGAACAATTCCCAATCGTTGGATTGGATTGGTTTAATCTCAATCATTGGTCCCCTTTTTGGCGGGAAAACAGGACAAGTGGGATTTAACTTTCCTGAGCACGTGGGATAGGTGGGAGTAGCTAAGTAGGGGGGGGGGAGGTTGGAGGCGTGTTACAGAAAAAGGGTATGGGGCAATGTCAGGGATAAAGTTGAGTAGTATCCTGGTTTTTGGTTTGGCGGGTTAGTGGTAAAGGGGATGAAGGGTTTGACTTTTTTGGTTTCCTCTTTGACCCCGTTTTATTAGCTAAGGGATAAAAGGGTGGGATGGTTTTGGGCTTTGTGGAGTGGGCTTGTGTTTAGTTTTGGATTTTAGGGGAAATGGGTTAGGCAGGATAAGGGTTAAATTGGTTTAGGTTAGGATTAGGTTTAGAGTTAGGTTTAGGGATTAAATGTGTCATTTCTGAAAATTAAAGGACCAAATATGCAACATTCTGAAAATATGTCCAAGGACCAATATTGACCCTTTTGATATTTCTGAGGGTTGACTTTGACAATTTGAGCATAATCCCGGTCCAAACTCGTAATTTCCTTTCCCGGCTCCGGCTTTTCACGCTTCTCCAATCTTGTGCTCGGTTTTGTCTGTTTTTGCCCTGTTTTCGATCCTTTTGTACCTGAAACACATAAAAACACAAACCAAGAATATTTGCAGTATAATATGGTCTATTTGGGTGTTTTTGGTCATTTTCTAGTCTAAATGGGTATAAAAATGATGAGTATTTACACACTCATCAACAGTCATTAATAGGAGTAGCTTATTTAGTACTTATTTTTCAGTTGAAAGTTGCTTAATAGTTGATGAGTAAATTAGATAATCATAGTTTGAATCAGTCCATAACTTAAATTGGCAAGTTCTAGTTTAAAATTTGCAACTTCAGTTTTTATAAGGGTGTTTGGCATTACATGATTTTTGGTCAAAAAGCTAAGCTACTGTTCATGTACCAATTTGTGAGTTTTGATTGAGTTTAATAGGACTTAGATAAGTTTTTGTCAGTAGGTCTTAAGCTTATTTGAGGAATTTTTAGGATTTGAGTTAGTGAGTGAAAAATTAGAACTTGTACTGTGCATATAAGCTTCCTATAAGCCAGAGCTTATTTAGTCCTCACTTTTGGCGTTTTTAAGTGCAATCTAGTGTTTAAAGTGAGATTTTAAGGTTTGATACTGTTTCATTAGGTATTGAGGTCACTGAGGTCAAAAACCCAACTCTGCTACATCAGTAGCCTATTTGCAGTCTGCACAAGTATCCCTAGTGCTCAAATCAGCCTGAGTTGTTCATTTTTTCAAATCTTTAATATAAGCTCTAATAAGTTGAAACTTGGTGTAGTTAATATTTGGTGGCTTGTGAAGTTAATGCCTATTTTTGGAAATTTTAAGATCATCTTTTTTATAGCTTTTTGGGGGCTTAAAAACCACCTCAGACCCACAATAGGGCTGCAACAGTTTGAACTTTTGCTTTTTGAGATTGTGTTTTGATTGTTCTGAATCTTATTTAGTTACTTAGAGTAGAGTTTGATTAATTTAGTTTATTCATTCGTTCCCCATAGCTTATTTCAGCTTATCCCATTTGCTTCTTTGTTTTCCCTTGTTCTCACCCCTTTTAAGTTAACTGCTCAGTAGATAAGCCCTTGTCTGAGCTTATTCCAAGTTACAAAAAAATATTTGCTTTACAAAAAGTGCTTATAATTAAGCACTAATTCAGTTTCAAAAAGAATTAAAAAAAAATAATAAGTTTTAAAAAAAGTGCATAGCTGGGATTCAAACCCTGGCCACCCAGCACACCACACACACACCTCATCCAACTGCCCTAGGGACTTTCTTCATTAGAACCTTACATTAATTTTTATTTAACCTTTTTTTCCATTATTTGCTTATTAAAGCTGTTTTGCTTATCTTCAGCTTATTCATTTTAGCTTTTTCAAAGTTTTTAATTTTCTTATATTCTAAATAGTTTAAAGTATTTACTAGAAAATTTTCATAATTTTCTAAATAGTTTTGCTATTTTTCTTGATTAAATTTCTTTTATTTAGTTTTTAATTCATATAAATTAAAATAAAAAATAAAAAAAAAATATAATTCTTTTTTTCTAAAATTTTGTTTTGATATTTAGAACTTAGGAAAAATATTTTTGCATCATCCGTAGAGTTAGTATTTCATTAATTTCACTTTTAAACTCGGGATTAGCCCGGGTTTTACGCGTTTTTAGATTTCTTTTGCGTTTATAGCTACATTAGCCTTAGATTAATATTTCCCTTGCCTTTTTAATTGTTTTTAGATTATATTTCATCGCTTTAGTTTAAAAATCCAAAAATCCCACTCTTCCACTATTCACAACACGTTTCACGATCCCGAAATCATAATTCCATTCAATCTTCATCGGGACAACGAACCGGGTTTTGCATATTTCTTTTGCAATTCCTTAAACTAAATTGTTAAATCAAAGGTTTTGTAGTTAATGGGGTATTAGTTGAAGAAGAACTTACTAAGCTTTATCTCAAATGGCCAAATGTGTTAGTTGTTAGAAAGATTAGGGCATTATGTGCAATATGCTTATAGTTTCCTAACTTTATGTAACTAGAAGGTTCATTTGTATCACTTTGGAATCCTCGTTTAATCCCCTAAATACTTTAAAACTCAAAATCTAAAAGAAGTTAGAAAGCCCAATGTGCTTGATATTCTTGAATACTCCACTGGCATTTGTATGATCTGAATGAATGAGTTTCAAATGTTGATTGATTGTTGTTAGTCGATAGATGTTTAATTGTTGTTGACGTATTGCTTGTGCTCTTAGAATATGACTTGGTATGTAGCTATTGTGTTAGAATCATGTCCCTAAGATCTTGAGTTGAATGTTGAAATATGTGTGAATTGCCATGTTCATGATTGATGGTTAATCTTCATGCTAAATAGTGGTTTGATTAGGATATGAATATGGTATTATGAGTAGGCAAGCTGCTACGTGGTAGCGAGTAATGAAGAGTGAATCTGTATGTATGTATATCTGTGTTGATATTCTTATGCAGATTCCATGGCCAATATGAATGTGCCAGTTCCCGCTCTAACCATTTGATCAGATGTTCAAACTCTATTGACTGGCTCTGAATTCACCACAACAACAACATCAGCAACAACAACAACAACAACAACAACAACAACAACAACAATGTCTTCACCACCACCACCTTCATTTCAACAAAGCATTACTTATTCTGATCTCGCTAAGTGGGGATCTACAATACTTGGGAAATTCTTGTTGGTGGATGGAAAATTGATGTTGACTACTGACTCTCTCAGAAAAGCGAATGATCACACCATCTGTGCGTAAAGGTCAACATCATCTGTGTCATAACAGTTACTTTGTACATAATAAACAGTGAATAAAATATGGTTGTTATATGCCAGTGTATGATTTTTTTAATTCAAAATCTTCCAAACTTATCATACCTGACACTAACATTCTCCCTCATTGATTGAGGGGGAGCATAGTATCGTTCCATTATCAGCATACATTAAACCTGACTACATTTTCTCTCATAATTTCTAAACTCATTTAAATCAATTGGGATCACAAATCTCAAAAGGTTTGAAATTTTTGATCGGGGGAGAGAATGTGATTTAAATATGAAATCTGATAAAATGTGATCTTTTGGACTCATGTGTATTATTTCATTACGATGTCTCCGTCTCCGTCATGTATTGTTTCATTACGATGTCGTCGGCGTCTTTATCTTTCATTTTTATGGCTTTTCTAGGGTTTTTTATATCTAGGGCACGGTTATGCACGGTTATCTATAATTTTGATCGGTTTTTTGTGAGTTGTGTGTGTTTTTTAAGTGAGAGAATGAATTGAAGTTGTGTGAGTAGCGGGAGTTTAGGGGGTAGATGGTGTCAGGATTAATGACGGTTATACCCTCGTGTGTGTTATTATTTTATTAATTGTTTTTAATCTGGACCGTTGGATGAAATGCTGATGGACTCTTTGGATGCGTCCCTTGATACGCGAGCAATGTTTTATTTGCAATATAACCGCCCTCACTATTAATTTGATGAATTAACTAAAAAGATAAGAAAACATAAAAAAGAAATATAAAAAAAGAAAATTTGACTGTAGCCGATTACAAGTAACACACGTGACTTTCTTATAAGCGCACACACAAAAGTTCACTAAAAACAAAACTCCTTATCTTCTCTAAAAACAAAAGTTCACGTGACTACATCTTCATAACAACTTCCGGCAAGTCATAACCACTCCTCTCTACCGTTTCCTAGATAAGGAAACGTGACTTTTTGGGCCAAAAATGTTTCCCCAAACGTTTCCTAGATAAGGATCGGCGTACCCCAATTGAAGAAAGGTTCCACTTTTCCCGGGGACGTTTCCCAGACGCTTCCTGGCGTTTCCCGTCGTTTCCCGTTTCCGGTACGTGGTACGGCATTCCGGCGGCGTTTCCGTGTATCCTATGTTACAGAATAGATAAATCAACTCCTACTTATTTTAATACATGTTATATGTCAATTGTTTATAAACTTATTCTCACTCTCTCATTCACTGTTAGATAGTTACACATGCCATAGAAGGATAAGTAATATATATGATGAGTAAGAAGATATAACATTTCTCATGAAGTATTAATTTTTATATATGTGAAGAATTTAGAATCGAAGAACCCACAAAGCAGATTGTGAGGTAGAGTCGAGTATGTTATGCGTTAACTACTTAATTGTGAGTTAAACTTCTAACTGAATCATATGACATACTTGTATTGACACTTAATGTTTTTAGCAGTCTAGTGCTAAATTCAAAATTTCATGCAATGGCATTTGTGTCACGTTAACGTTTTGTGAAGTTCTTGCGTTTGAAAAAGCCACTTTGCTGTGATATCAACAAGACGATGATAAAGTTGTTCTAGGCACACATGAGCGATGCTGAAATATTCTTGGATGAGATATGAGATATACTACATGATGACAAGTCACACATGGAATATGTAAAGTTGGCCTCACAAGGTTTTTATCACTAAGATGATTTGAAACAATAAATTCCAAAGCTGTTATGTATAACACGGACGTGAATCATATAAATCGAATCATATGATCACATATATAGCTAGCTATATGTGTGTATGTACGTAGTTGCAACGACGAATCTATAACTAACAAGTCAAAAAGCTGGTTGGTTCTATTTTATTCAACAATTATGGTTTGAATTCAAGAACATACTACCAAACATTAAAATGACAAAATTGAATAAGCCATGTGAGGATCGTCATGATTGATCGTAATTAAGAATCACTTGTGGTCCAAAAGTCTATTTGCTTCTTGAGATATTTATGTTTGATAAAGGAATCAACCATCGATCCAGAAGATATTCTTGCTGTTTGTTTAAGTATGTCAACCTAGTCACTCGAGGAGCATGATCTCAATCTCTATAACTCGACATGACAATTTCATACTAAACAAAATTTCGGGAGACCATGCACGTTCAGGAAGAAATTGTCTCAAATGACACCGGGTCATTATCATTTAAGAATCTCGTTTGCATCTATCTTTGTTGGACCATTTCTCATATATTGATTCTTGATAAAATGTTCTTACAAAAGAAAAGTATTTTGTTTCCTAGCAACTAGTTGTTACTTATTCCGACTCAAGAAAACCTAAATAATGGCAAAAGAATTTCAGATATTTTGCTTCAGGATTGCGTTGACCAAAACAACAAACTACACGTATCACATAGATGACCGATAACACAAAGTTAAAGTTCACAAGTTTGTGAATACAACTCCTGGTCCTTTGATAGCTTTTGAACTTGTGTCTTTTTATAGCATCCTTGAAGTTGCACTTGTAAATTTTCTCACAATCTACAACGAAATGTTTCGGTTTTATTGGGTGCGTTTAGTTGGAGAAAAAATTCTCTTGTTTTCTATCTCTAGTTTTGTAAGAATTTGTAAGGGAAATTTATCTTCACAAAACACTTGAAAATATAAAAAACGCGTTTAGTTGATGTTTGTATTTTCTATTTTGAAGAATGAATGGAGGGTTGTGGGTTACAAAAAAAACAAGGAAAACGACTAAATTTTGTTTTGTAATTTTCCTTGTTAAGTTAATAAATAAGTGATTTTGTGTTTTGCAAAACATTTTGTTAGAAAACGCTTATTTGAACGCGATCTCTGTTTTCCTTATTTTTCACAAAACATTTTGTAGAAAACAAGAGTGTTTCCCCAACAAAACGCACCCATTGTGTTTCTTAGAAAACTTATATTTAAATGCGGAAAAACACACACTTTACACTAACTAGCCATTTAAGTTCCGCTAAGCTACAAGTCCATTGGATTTTTCTTTCAAAACTTAATCCCCATAAGTGTAGGGCTGAGCAAAACCGACCGAAACCGAAAAGTCCCGAAAAACCGACCGATCCCGAGTAGTCCTGATACCGAAATGATACTAATTGGTCGGTACTCGGTTTTGAAAATTAGTGTTTCCCGGTTTCGGGTCGGTTCGGGCCGGGAACCGAATTTAGCCCGAATCTGCCCGCCAAACCCGAACATTTATTAGGGTTTCTAAAATCTAAAAAACCCGCCCCTCTTTGCCTCTTCTCACTTTCTCAGTCGCTTTTAATCTTTTCCCACCCTCTTCTGGAAAAATAACCCGCCCCTTTTAATCTTTTCCCATCCATTCTTACTTCCTTGATTCCTTCAATCAGTCACTCACTCACTCAAGAGTCAAGAACACACGAACATATGGATTTCCGAATACCCGAATCAATGGGATCTTCTGTACCTACGCGTACAAATGAATCTGTAAGTGTAAATGATGAGACCAATGCAATGGAAGTAAGTGTTTTATTTGTTTTAATTATGCTTGCATTTGTTTTAGTTATACTGTTATATTTGTTCTACTTTTAATTTATTAAGTAAAGTTCAATCAGTTATCAGCCATATAGTTGTTTATTTGTTTTAATTATTCTTATTAGTTTTAATGTGTTTGCTAAGACATTTACTAATTATAATGTGTTTTAATTATTCTTATATGGCTGCTAAGCATTTGTTTTAGTTATAATGTGTTTTAATTATTCTTATATGGCTGCTAAGACATTTACTAATTATATGTTTTAATGTGTTTGTTTAGGATCAGACCATAGATGTTGAGACAGTTGATGCTAATAAACGCAAAAGGAAAGCCCCACCGAAACCAAGGAAAACTACTTCTGAGTGTTGGAAGTACTTTGAGCAAAAGTTTGAAGCTGATGAAGATGGGGTGTTGATTAAGATGGCCTACTGCAAATGGTGTGACGCTGTTTTCAAAGCCGACTCCGTTAAGCATGGTACGAGACACTTGAATACTCATTATCAAAACTGTGATAAAAACCCGGATATTGAGAAAATTAAGAAACAGAAAAAACTTGCATTTAAAAAAAGTATTGGTGAGAACGATGAGGGTGGTAGTAGCATGGGGACTTTAGAAACATGGAAATATGATGAAAAAGACATTAAAAAGTCGTTGATTAAGTTAGTTGTTCTTGCCGAGCTTCCGTTTAAGTTTGTAGAACACCCGGCATTCATTGAATATACCACGAAGTTGCAACCTAGGTTTCATTTGCCCTCTCGTTTTACTATTACTAGGGATATTTCTAAGTTTTATATTGATGAGAGGAAGAGCCTTTTCAATTTCTTAAGCAACAATGCCACCACAATTCATTTAACCACCGATACGTGGACTTCTAGTTGTCAACGAGTGAACTATATGGTTTTAACCGCCCACTTTATAGATGATGATTGGGTAATGCACAAAAGAATTATTAATTTTAGACCAATTCATAGCCATAGAGGGGTGGATATTGGTAGGGCAATTTTGGAATGCATAACCGGATGGGGTATAAAGAATGTTATGACCATGACGGTTGATAACATTACTTCAAATGACAAAGCTATTGAATACTTGATAGAAAATTTACCAACTAAATATGATAGTGGTAAACATTTTCACATAAGTTTGGACTTTGGACTTTTGAACTGTATTTGTAGAATTGTAGTTGTAAAACTAGACTTTGGACTTTGGACTTTGGACTTTAAACTGTATTTGGAACTGGGCCATTATTTGTATTTTGTAAAACTGGGCTTGTAATTCTTTTTTGAGAAGCTGAGAAAATGTGGCTGGGCTTGTTAATCGGGCTGTGGCCCACTAACCCGAGAACCGACCGATTAAACCGAATAATACCGAACCGACCCGACTAAAATTCGGTTCGGTATCGGTATAGAAATATGATGCTTCTCGGTTTCGGGTATTTTCGGGACGGGTCGGGTCGGGTCGGTTTTCGGCCCGATGCTCAGCCCTATTCAAAACTTAATCCCCATAAGTGTAAGTCTTTGAGAGAAAGCACACGAATGAATAAAAACATGTTATACAGTACTCGGTAAATTAATAATCTCGATAAAATTAAAAATTTGTCCAGTCCCAACTTGGGACCGGTACAAAGTTAGACACCAATCGATAAAATAATAAGATACTGATTTTTTTAAAACCCCAGTGTATATATATATTGGTTCCAATAAAAATATAAATTAATAATTAGTAAAAAATTCTGCAATTTCTTCAATGCCTTGAACCTCGTAATATTAATTAGTATACATTCATTAATTTCTTCAATGCCTTGAATTCATAAAATGTTAATTGAAACTTGTTTTTCTAATTTGTTTTTCATTTTTAACTAGTATACATTGTAACTAGTATATTGGACTTGAAAATTTAAAGGTCATATGTAAAACCTTTTTAAATTAATAAATTATTAATTTATCGATATAATAATATCTCGCTAAATTAATATAATATATCGGTTCCAACATCATTAATTTATAGAGGTTTTACTGTACATAACGAAAGTGTCGCTACTAAACTGTTAGCTTTCTTCCCGAGTCTCGAATGTGTATACTTAGTCGCACAAATTTTATTAAAGCTTTTATAATCCACTCTTTTATAAAGTCAAGCTAGCAAAGTTGAGCTTTTAGAAATGACTATTGATTGTAAGTAATCAAATTACTTAAACCCCCTTTTAAAATATTGCGGATAAAAACTTGAAATATATATGAATTTAATTTAATGCATTTTCAAGTCATATTACGATAATAAGCTTTAACTACAACTTATTCGCCAAACACTTATATAAAAGGGAGAGGTATGTCACTATAAGTGCTCACCATTCCTACATGACATCACCAATGGCGGCGCCATTTGCTACGTTACCACACAACAAGTGCTACTCGCCATTTGCTACGTGAGTATACTCACGCCTCGCCAAAAGGAAAAACACTTTGAATTTTTTGACCGTTTAATTCAAACGGCTACTTTTTTTTTTTTTTTTTTTTAAACTAAAACTTTTAAATTTTAACACACCCAAACATACAATCATTTTACACACAATTACTTACTTTCCACTTTCATTAAAATAAATAAAAATAAAAAAAAAAAAAAAAGTCTCAACAACCTACCGATCATTTTTTTTCAAAATCTTCTTAATATGTCGCAATAATCATCCTCGTCTAACCCAAACACTCCTTCGTCCGGGTACTCGACATCTTCTCAATATCCTTCGTTTGGTACCCAATTCTCTATGCCTACATTAACCCCCGAACAACTACATCAATAGTTCCAAACACAATTGCTTAACCAACAATTTCAAAATCTTCAACAAAATCCACCATTACAAGAAACACAATCGTCACAATCAATGACAGCACCAACCGAGCCCACGTCGTCCTGCAGCGCAAAAAAATCCACAACCAACCGCGGCGGAAGAAAAAACCGTGTCGCAAAACGTAGCACCATCGACATAACCGACGAGGAAAGTCAACCAGAACCGTACGGTCTCATTCTCGTTGGACGGAGGCGGTGGAAACTATATTAGCCTCGTGTTATGTTAGCGTTTCCGAGGATAACCGAACCGGAAATGACCAAAAGGATGGCTCGTTTTGGAACAAGGTTCTTTCCGAGTTCAACAAAGTTTCTCATCACAAACGTACGAAGGATATGTTGACGGGAAAGTGGGCAACTTTGAACCCTAATTGTCAGAGGTTCAACGCTATATACAAATGTTTAAAACCAAGGCTATCAAGATCGCGTGTAAACTCGTAGGATCGTATGAGTTTACATGTTCACTAACTAAAACCGTGTAGGATTGTCATAGGATCGCATCTGAGGTAGGATCGTAAGTAAGATCGTAGGATCGCGTGTCAACCCGATTTTACCTAGGCCCAAATCCATTTTTTTTTTCCTAATCTTTTAGGCTTTTAGCTCATTTTTTTTCTTAAGCCCAAAGAAAATAGACAAGTAGTAATAAGTCAATAACTCGTGACGTCTCATTTACCCCAAATCAAATTCTAAGAGATAATTATTGAAGTCTTCTTTTCATCTCATCACTTGATTGGAGATCTTGTATTTTAGCAGCCAACAGGTAATTTCGTAATTATTTTTGGTTCTTGATTTTTATGTATACATTTTTATTAGTTAGAGTTTACACTTTCCATTTAATAGTTAATTTAAATTAAATGTAGGCAATCTTTTTTATTGATTCTGATATGTGTAATATGGGGTGCACGACATTTCATATTGTATGTCTAATGCTCATTCATAGGGTTGTAAACGAACCGGACGAACACGAACGGAGCTTTGTTCATGTTTGTTCATTTAAATTTAACCGGAAAAATAAACGAACACGAACGCTTAAACGAACGAATTTTCTTGTTCATGTTCGTTTATTAAGAAAATGAGTTTTTTATGTTCGTTTATGTTCGTTCATTAAGATACTAAACGAACCTAAACGAACATAAATGAACATAGACAAACAAAATAAGTTTTATTTAATTATGCATCTAACATTATTTTATAAGTGTTGTTTTGTTTAAACAAAATAATTTTAAAATTATACAATTAAAAGATATGATATACGAACATAAATAAATAAATGAACATAAACAAACGTTAACGAACGCATAATCGAACGTTCACGAACATAAATGAACAGACACGACTTTTGTTCATGTTCGTTCATTTAACTAAATAAACGTAAAATATTGTTCATGTTCGTTCATTTAATAAGTAAACGAACATAAACGAACTTTTTACCGAGCGGTTCATAAAATGTTCACTGAACGTTCAGTTCGTTTACAACCTCATTCACATCATTTTCAAGAGGATATTATATGAATTTATCTTTGCCGTTTAATAGAAATGTAAAACAGTTTGACTCGTTTATCCTTTGTTTACAAAATATGACAAATTGGTATGATCGTAGGATTTCGATCCGATCTTACGATCTCGCTCTTGCAAAGACAAAAACGATCTCGGGTGGGATCGTGATCTTGACAGTCTTGTTTGAAACGTTTGGGTCAAAGTGGGGAAAACGACAATGATCTTTTGAAGCGAGTTAGGCAAGCATATCATGATGAGTCCAAATCGGGAGTTCAACCGTTTACTCAAGACGGGGCGTGGGAAATATTGAAATGACACGCCAAGTGGGATTCGCCCAACCCCGTTGACCCGGTTGATCTCACCAGACATGTCGAGCTATTCGGCGATGATCTAAGACCACGTCCCCCGGGCAAGCCACATGCCTCAAAAAAAACAAAATCCGAAACCTCGTCAAGCACCGCGAGAAGTAACACACTGGAATTTGTGGGTGCTATGCAAAAGGAGTTTTGACTCAAACGAGAAGCCGCTCAAGCGGCGTACAAGGCCTCGAAGAGAAAACACGATGCCATACTAAAAATTGAAGAATTGAGGTTTCTTAATATTCCAACCGACCCGAATTTGTCACCGGACCGAGCCTTGTTCATCAAAATGCTAAAAGATGATATATTGAAGAAATATCGACAACAACAAGATTAGTTATTATATATATATATATATATATATATATATATATATGTATATATATATATATATATATATATATATATATAATATATATATATATATATATATATATATATATATATACTTTTTAAAGTTTCATATGTGTTTTTTAATTTTACTAACATTTTTTATTTCGTATGTTTTATATTTAATTTCGTATTGTAATCTATATTTTTATTTTTATGAA
This sequence comes from Artemisia tridentata subsp. tridentata, assembly GCA_021014915.2. NCBI lineage: Eukaryota > Viridiplantae > Streptophyta > Magnoliopsida > Asterales > Asteraceae > Artemisia > Artemisia tridentata. The sequence goes on from CP139501.1 coordinate 189,695,225, forward strand.
TGAAAATTTAGTTTATTTGAAAATAAATAAAAATAAAAGTGGTGAGGCCCAAAAATTATAAAACGGCACGCAAATGACTCAAGCTATGATAAAGGAGGTATTTTTGGTGTGTAAATGTGAAATGTAAAATGTAAAATGTTGAAGCGGCGCTTTGCTCTTTACCATACCTCTTGCTCTCAAACTTAAAACTTGCATCTCTTGGCTTATCTTTTATTTTATATAATAAAACAAAACCCCTAGTGGGGACTTTTACATTTAAAAAAAAATTAAATCATACCTTATTAAGTAATAATCAAATTATTATTATTATTATTTTCTTAAATATTAAATAAGAAAAGCCTAAATACTTCTAAATTTATCCATATTCTACAAAAAAACAAATGTGATTTGTAATCATTCAATAAAAACTTACAAAAATATATGTGTCAAAATATAAAAAATTAAAACTTGAAAACGGTGGAGCAAGTTTTTCAAAGATTTGGGCTGAAACTTAAAATTCGGTATCATTCCCACTAAATATTTGAAGTCCCAACATTCTCAAATTCCTCCTCCATCAATCAAACTCGATCTCTTATCATTCATTCACGCACAATCATTGACACAAGAACGTCTCCTCCAAATCTAATTAATATTAAAACTCACTACATTCGTAAATAACCCTAATTCAATACCTCAATCAAAGTACAATGGTTTTGAAGGTCCTGTTATAATAATTAAAACCCGAAATTAAAAATAATAATTTATTTAAATGATTAGAAAAAACCCCGCGCGTGCGCGGGCATTATATCTAGGCTTATTATATAAACGCCAAACACTCTTTTGTTCAAACTTCAAACCAAGTCTATTAGAAAAGGTAAGGTCTTTCATTGGGCTTAAAACGAAGAGACACTATTGGGCTTTAAATCTTATGTAATTCAACAACAAATAAAGCCCTAAACTAAACCGAGGAACATATATAAACATCATTAGGGTTCTTGTGCCTTCGTTCGTTGGCCATTTTGTAACTTCGCAAATAGCAGCAGCAGCCGCTCAGTCGATCTCTCATTTAAGCTAGGTAAATATTGTTTCTCAAATCCCTCTTTTAATAATCAACGTTTTGATCTTGTTATCTGATGTTTTTATATTTTAGTTAGTGAAAATGAAATTTGTTGCATCATTGTGATAACTTTAATTTATGTTTTTAGCCTATTGTTTGTCAGTTGAGCTTGAACGTTTGATATTTGATCTTGTTGTTACATGTTTATGAGATTTTTATGCCTTTTATAAACTAGTTTATGATGTGTTTTGCTTTGTGAAATATAAATACTTAGAGGGTGTTTATGATTGCTTATTTTTTCGCTTATCTGTTTCTTAAGCAGTTAAGGCGCTCCTTTTTGTATTGTTTATTCGATATTAAATTAAAATTACTGTTTACACTTGCATTTAACTTAACTTGAAAGTTTTTATAAATGAATTTGAGTGAACTTTTATATCATTTTATAAATTTTATGATAATTATTGCGTTAAAGTAAGCAAATTCAAACACTATTTTTAGAAGCAACTTACGTCAAAGCAGCTTATAGGAAGCAGAAAACAGTAAGCAACCCTAAACACCCTCCTAGATTAAGCACCACTAGTTGAGTCAATGTTTTGTTGTTATACTATACATACATCATGCTATTTGTTTATTCATTGTTGGTCTGTGCATATCATTTGCTACAAGTTTTTGTCTAGTTGAGATTGGTTGCTTTGTAAAATCTTATTTTAGCTAATGAAAGTTAAAAGTTTGTTTTAATTTATACCTGTAATGCGAGTCTATGTTTAATCTATTATTCGTTGTTTGATCTTGAAAATTTGCTTTTACTTTCTGTTGTTACTGAACTTGTTTTGAAATGTTTTTGATGTTTACATGCTGTTTGGTAAACTTGAAGTTCAGCTAGCGAAAGGTTTATTTTATATCAAACACCAACTAGTTAAGTCATTGCTGCAATTGATTAATCTATTTGTTTGTTCATGATATATAAACCTTTGATCTCCTTTTTATGACGATTGGACGATTTGATATTTTTTTTTGCATATCTGGTTCTTTTTACTGTTAGGACATTTAGTTGCAATGGAATTAGTGAATCTTAGTTGGTAACATTGTTTGTTCTTCGGCTATAAATTATATACTTGATCTTGTCATTTAAAGTTTGGATTGTTTTGCATTGAATATACCGATTGAACATGTGGTTTACTTTGTGAATTTGACTTGCAGCTAGTGAAAGATGGAATCCCAAATTAAGCATGCAGTTGTTGTGAAAGTGATGGGAAGAACCGGATCAAGAGGGCAAGTGACCCAAGTGAGAGTAAAGTTTCTCGATGACCAGAACCGTTTCATCATGAGGAATGTCAAGGGACCAGTCAGAGAAGGTGATGTCCTTACCTTGCTCGAGTCTGAGAGGGAAGCCAGAAGGTTGCGTTGATTTTGTCTTAGTTTGCTGTTGCCTTTTGATTTTGATGTGTGAGACTTGATTAATATTTGGTATTGTTAAATGTTTGGATCTGGAAGCATACTTTTGATCAAAGTTTAGTAGCTTTTGTTGTCGGATTTTGAATGGTGAGTTGATCAAATGCTTAATCTTCTATATTCTTGCTGAGTTTGGTTTCTTGAAAATCTGTTTCAACATGAATGGTAGTTTTTTTTTATTTAATTGTGGGCTACATACGAACATAATATAGTCTAGTGATGGCATTATTTAATTTACTTATACGAACTCAACTCAAGCTCTCGTTAGCTCAAGTTTAGTGCTCTATATACAGAGCTTTAAAAGCTTGATAATAGTCCGGCTATTGTCTCCAGAAAAAGTTGGTATCGTTTTTCAGTTTCCTGAAAGGTATTGACTATTTTTCCTACGTTTTGGATGTTTTCTTCTTAGTTTGGGCGGTCTAGCTATACATATAAATCAATAAGTACCGTGTTTCTTGTTTCTTGACTCAATATTTGTGTAGACGTATATGATGTTCTCTGAGGTGAATTATTGTGGAATAGGTATTTTGTAGCAGACAATGTTCTTGATGAAGTTATATTTGGGTTGCCGAGACAGAAAAGTGACCAAAAGGATAGAGAACTTATTGCTAGAAGCCTTGAAAGAGCTATCACTGGGGTACTATTTCCCATAGTTTATGTTGAAGTTTTGTATTTCCATGTTTAAAGTATTAACTTGTTGACACATCAGTTTATCTAAAGAAGCACCAACTCAATTTGGCTATCCATTTTCAAACTTTTAGGTTGGTCTAAATGGTATTCCGTTGAATAAAAATCCAAACTCCTGAGTGGTGGCTACAAACGTCGTCTTGCTCTTGCTATTCAGCTGGTAAGGGTCCGACTCTTTTGGATCTTTAAAGTTTTTTCTTGTGACTGTCTACATAAACTATAGAGGTGCAAGTTCGGCGGTGTAGGACCGAAAATATACAAGATTTATGTGGTTCGGGAGGTCTAAGTTGATCAAAGAAGATGAAAGGCTTCATCTTTCTAGTGAGAGAAAGAATAGAGAGAGGGTGAAGAAAAGGGTTTTATTAATAAGAATGAAAGTTACACAATATTCTACACCCCTCATAGAGAGTCATGAGGGGTATTTATAGGCTCATTACTACATAAGTTTGCCTATTGTACATTAGTAGTCCCTGCGGGCACTACTTACTACGAATCTAGTCCAATTCACGTGTAAGACGTTATCTTTATAAAAAAGCGAGGCTAACAATCTCCCTCCAAGATATCGTCACACGTGAATGGTTACAATGAGACCTATAAACAAAGTAAGTTACAATAATAATAAACTATGTTAATGTTGTTGAAGCGCAGAGTCTCTGTAAACTAGATACTGAGGCAGACTTAAAGTTCTCTTCCGATGATCTCGGCATTTGGTCTTTGGCGCTCTGAACTTTAACTGTAATGGTCTAGTTAGGTTATTACTCCCTCCTAACTAGTGAGCCATTTTTCTTACTTTAATTAGCTCCCTCCTGAACTGACAATTCTCTTTCATCAAATCTCTTTAGTCTTCTAACATGCAGCGGAGAAAGTAGACACTAGACTGTAGCACTATGGTTGTCATTCGGGGAGCAACATAACAACATAACTCACATAAATTTGCATCCAAGTTGGTAATAAGCCCTGATGTACACATTTTTTGGTACTTCTTCAGTTCCATATTAAGCATAGTTCCTTCAATCAACCAAATTAATTATGGAAGACGAAACACTACTTTTTCTTCGTGTACTTCTCCCTCCTGATGGCTGCGAGTTATCGGAATCATCATAATGTTATCTACACGCCATAAAATCACCTTGTACTTGATGCAATATTGAAGCCATAGTTTAAGCATAATTCCGTGAGAATATGGCGAAAAAATACTCTCAATACTTCTCTTAAACCAACCTTTAAATGAACCTCCTTTTAATTCACCGGCTAATAGTAATGACCACAAATGGAGACAACCCGATATGACCAACTTGAAAAAGAAGTAAACACCCCAACTTGTGACTTGATGCTTGTACGAAAGATAAAATGTGACTTAGACCTATACTGAGCACTACAACGTAACTCCTTAAAGTATGAGGTGCACATCGGATAAATGCCCAAACAAGTTATCTTGAGACCTACTACATATCTCAAAGATAAATAAGTACACCCGTGAAACGATACTTCAAATTCAAATCAATAATACCGTACAAAAACTCCGTAGTCATTTTTTGTTAAAAATAACAATTCTAGCCGTGAAATATGTATCCCCCGTGAAAATTATATGTCCAAAATACCACTCTTTTACCAATATTAAAAAATTGTATCCAATGTTTTTGTAAAAACAATTCGGATAACAATTTCTTTTGTATATACATTTCAATCATATCAGTTCAATATACGGATCCAAAAAGAAATACGATGCCCAGTCCAAACGTTTATGTGATATAACATTTAAATCATTGACACATGCAATCAGTCTTGTTTCAGCCAAAATAATTTCTTATATAGACAAACCATTCCATTAGCAGCCCATTAAATAATAAACCCAATCCAAAATCCAAATGAAATGCTCGGCCTGCTACCAAAACAATACCAATCGTATGAAAAGCCCAAAGAAAACAAATGTATGATAAATCCTTATTAGTAGGTATTATTTGAGTAACCCTAAACCACATTTCATTCAAACAATCTGCCTACCACCTAACATTTTCTCTCCAAACTCAGATCTCATCAAACTCAAACTCATCTCATCTCCCCTCATCAAGATCTGAGTTTTGTCATCACAACTCCCAGCTCCTTCATCTTTAAACCGAACACAAAACGCTTATCTTTCTTTCTGTTGGTTAAGCACGAGTCAAGAAGATATCTTAAAGGCTTCAAGATCCTTTTAAAAGGGTCTCGAGTAAGGTGTAATTGTTTTGTGTTTTTCATTCTAGTGTTTTCATTAAACGAACGAGAGATAGAATGATATGGATTCGTGTTGTTCTTTCTCAAAATGTTCGGATATTAAATCAAGAAGCTTGTCTTCTAAAGGATCTATGATGATAATGGTTCAACTCAAAAATATCTTGTAAAGATTAGAGAAAAAGAATGAACCGGTTCTGAGATCTATCTATCTTTTGTTTGAGTCTTGTGTAGATGTAGGTGAGAGTTGGGGAGTGATGGTGAGGGTTTATGGTGGTGTCATAGATGTAGAATTGGCTCTTGTTGGTTTTGGTTGTTATTTACTTCTGTGTTTTGGTTTTTCTTTTCGTGGCTCGACTTGGACTGATGATGTGTAAGATAAAACTGAGGTTCAATGAGTCGGCATTATGGTTAGTGGTCGTGGTCTTCTACTTCATCTTTTTCTTCTTTTCTTTTTGCAATTTCGATAACTGGTTATTGACACCAATTGCGATAACAGGATATTGAAGTAATTGCGATAACTTTGACTTTTTGACCTGACCAATTGCGATAAGTCCAATTTCGACAAATCCAATTGCGATGGGTCCAATTGCGACGGGTTCAATTGCGACAATTGCAATTGCGATAAAACCCAATTGCGATGAACCCTAATTTCGATAAACCCCTGGGCAATTTCGATAAACCCTTGGGTAAGATCGATATTATCTGTCTAGTTTATAAAAGCTAGCAGATTTCCCGTAAGTCGAAGTATTTCTGGTGCTTATACAAGCAAGAGAATACCGAGTAGTCGTTGAAAACGTTTTTCGTCCAGATTCAGTTTACATTTTCCGTCCAGATTCCGACTACTTTTTCTTACCATATAAAGACCACTCCTTATTTGATCACAAGATTCATGAGTTTGGTACAAAAAATAGTCGCAAGATGATATATACATAAAATAGTTAACTTGGACTAAAAAGAAGCGCAAAAAAACTTTTTTAAGAAAGTGTGTAAGACCACATGACTCTTTTTTACCATTTTTTATACAAGAAACCTTGTATAAACTGTTAAACTGCCATATGATAAAAGTGTTTGGTCCGGATACAAAAGTAGTAAAACAGCTTAACAACAAGGTTCGAACACCACACAAATCACCAAAAATAACACCGTAGCTCTGATGCCAATTATAGGACCGAAAATATACATGATTTATCCGGTTCTGGAGGTCTAGCTTGATCAAAGAAGATGAAAGGCTTCATCTTTCTAGTAAGAGAAAGAGTAGAGAGAGGGTGAAGCAAAAGGGTTTTATTAATAAGAATGAAAGTTACACAATTTCCCACACCCCTCATGTACACTCATGAGGGGTGTTCTCAAGTATGTTTTTAGAGTGAAATGGAAGTAAATGAAATGGAAGTAAAGAAAATGATGTGAGTGGAAGTAAATGTAGTGAAAATAATTGTGTTCTTAAGTTTGGAGTGAGAGGAAGTAAAGTAAAGTAAATGAAAGTAGGTGGTCCCATTTTATACTTTTTATATTTGTGAAATTACTATTATAACCTTACTCTATAATAAATATACATTAAAGACAAAGGGTATTTTTGACATTAAACTCTTTTCAGTTTTGTCTTATTCATTTACTTCCTTTTCATCCCATAAATGGGATGAAAGTGTGGACCCAAAAAAACAAAGAGACTTTCCTTCCTTTCATGTCTTTTACTTCCCTTTACTTCTTTCCAAAAACTTGAGAACATGCTTTTTTTTTCATTTACTTGCATTTACTTCCATTTAAAAACTTGAGAACATAGTGGTAGAGTCATGAGGGGTATTTATAGGCTAATTATTACATAAGTTTGCCTATTGTACATTAGTAGTCCCTGCGGGCACTACTTACTACGAATCTAGTCCAATTAACGTGTAAGACATTATCTTTATAAAAAAGCGAGGCTAACAGGCGGGTTGGGTCAAGGGTGAAAACGGAAACGAGAATTTCTATGAGTAGGAACCTGTCAGGCCAACTTAACTCAAAACAACTTATCCTAAACCTCTTATGTTTTCTGTCCATATATTGATATAAAAATTAGATTTTGTCAATTAATATGCACTAAAAGTACACTCTGGGTGATTTTCTACCTATTTGATCAATTTTCTGTTGAGCTACCGAGTATTTTTATTTTAGCTGTTTGACCAGAGATAAAACACAGTCCGAATAGAGCCATTTCTAAGTAAATTGGTCGAAAATACCACCTCTAATAGAATACTCGTATATTCGATTTGACTCCTTGACATTTCTCAGCCTCGCTCAGGTACAAACGCCAGAGTTGCTAGTACTTGACGAGCCTCTAGCCGGTCTTTGTAAGCAAATGAATTGATCAACCGTATATTAATAAATATGATTGTCTTATAACTGATTTTTATTTAGAGATATCAAGATATGCTCTTTGATTCATGAATCATACACCTAGACGTTAAATTCAAACAATGATCTCATACAGCTATTATGATTACTTTGAAGGGCGTGTTTGGCAGGAGCTTTTTAATGAGCTGTTAGCTTTTTGTTATAAAAATAATCTCCTCTAAAATAAGTAACTCCGTTTGGATACATTAATTTCAAGCTTTTATTTCAAACAAATAGCTCCTAAATGAAAAGTTGATTCATGAAGCTTTTTAAACATCTTTGAGCTGTTAAAACTGTAAATTACTGACATACCCTCCAAACATTTGTTTACAATTATAAATATGTCATTTTATGTCATTTTACATCTTATAATTATATTTAACAGCTAACTTACCAAACACTTTTATTGAAGAAAAAAAAGATACAACTTGTAGCTCATGTTAACAGCTTTGCAGTTAACAGCTTACATCTTACAGTTAACAGCTTATAGCATACAACTTACACCTAGTTTTGCCAAACATACCCGAAGTCCAAATAATCATTGACCCATAGATGTCTTCTTAAAAGTATCAAAGATGCTGCTTAGTGACTTTTAGCTTGCAAGTATCCTTTCACAAATAATGATATAACCTGATGAGAACTAATGTACATTTGTAACTTAGATTGGAAAGCACGTGCGGATGTTGTTAAGCTGCTCAAGGATTTAAAAAAGCAACTGACTATACTCGTTGTAAGCCATGACCTTAATTAAGTAGTTTTCTCATTTCTCTTTACTTCTAGCCATGATGCTTACCACGTAGCATATTTGAAAACAGAATAATAATATCTCCTGGTGTTATAATAATTGTGTTTCTTTAATCTGTCAACCTAACCATACTGAATGTAGTTATCTCTTGAATCTAGATAACAAGTAACACATTACTGTAGATTATTGGCCTCCATTTGTTGAGTGCTTGCATGAATTATTTGCTGTATTTTAGATGAAGGGGGTAGTATTTAGTCTTATTGACATGTGTTTTACTGCAAAATAATTCTTCAACCTGTCAAGAAAATATTTTTCCTTGAATCATCTTACTGTAATTCGCCATTCCAGTTTGTTTAGACTTCAGTATATAACAGTGCTGATTGTCCCATACTGATTTGGTTTGTCGTGTGAAACCATATTTGCCATAAATGCAAAGAGTTAGCACCTCTGGTTGACAGATCATGGAGGATGGATGTAGGTGGACTGCTGAAAGAAGAGCCGCTACCAGTATAATCAAATTTCTCATTGTGTTGCTCCCACTTGCTGATTTGATGCCTGCCAGAGGTAATATTTGTTGGAAAATTATAATCCCATTAATCTTTGTTAAGGTTAGTATGAAGAATAAATCCATGTTGCTGTGTCGACTTGCAGCCCAAACACAGAAACTATGGATTTATGTGGAACTATTCATCTTGTGAGTATCCTTGGTTTATGGATCCATACACTGATAATGTTTTCTTAATGTAGCCGCACTACATAATGCTTGATGTAGCCAGACACAGCTTAAAATGGTGTTGCAAAGATTTATATATGTATATTTTTTTGTAGTTATAGCAGTACGCTTGTTTTTGTTGTTAAAACAGGTCAACATAATAAGAAATATAACTGAACTGATAAAGTGATAATGCAATCAAAAAATTAAAAAAGTATAATCATTTTAGTGCAATAAAGTTACCCTGTGTCTTTTACGCTTCATATAAATCAAACTATGGACAGACTTTTTTTATTCTTTGTGGAATCATATCTTAGTTTTTCACAAACCAAACTAAACCGACTTCAAATGACATGCAAAAGTAACTCAACCCTTTTGTGACCCATAGAAAATTGGGCTTGTGATGTGGCACTTTATTCTACATAAAGAATATACTTGTGTGAAATACTCCGTATAATGGTTTGAAGTTCCAACTAATCTTCAAATTCTTATTTCTTATATTTTTGAATTGTGTTTTTTTGAAGCAAAAGTACTTTTCATATTTTTTTCTTAGTCAAAACGTTAATGCCCTGAAAAAGAAATTGGTTGTTTACAGTTGATTTGAACATATACCGAATAATATAGTGTAGTACTTAAGTCCTAAATTACTACAATATTCTTTCCGCGTTCCCTACATGAAACTAGGCAAATACTTTAGTACTAAGAGTGTTGGGTGTCATGGTGTTGGAGAGGCGCCATCCGACGTGGTCAGGCGCCATGGTACCGGGGGTGACAAGCGGCATGGCTTGAGCCAATTCTCTGGCGTCCGCCAAGGCTCGTATGTATTTTATTTATTTATTAATTTTATTTTTTTTTTGGGTTTTATATATATTGTGTTTGTGTTTGGACAGTGCACTGTGTGTGCAACGGTTGAAGATGACCATTTTTGTTTTTCTTCTCTTTATCTATTTATTTATTTATTTATTTTTTAAGTAAATAATTTAGAGTTTAGTCCTAGAAGTTATAAATATCAGGTTTAGTCTTTATGTATTTGGTTTTGTTTAATGATAAATCCAAAAAAATGTAAAATTTAGTCCCTGGTTATTTTCTTTGTTATATTTTTAGTCCTAAAAATGTTAAATTATTTATTTTGTATTTTTATTTTAATAAATGAAAAATTAGTTGGTTTGAAAAAATCGAAAAGAAGTTAAAATGGTGGGTCTCAAAAGGGGTGTTTTGGTTTGAGCCACGAGAGAGGGTGTTTTTGGGTGTGTGAGGGTGGAGGGTGTGGTTGCCTCCTTTCCCTTGCCACATCAGTGTCAAACTCAGCAAGTTCTCCCACCTCAACTTTTTCCTTCAACATTCTCTCAACCTCTGTAGCACCTTTTCTCTCATCCTCTCAAATTTTACTATTTTTTTTATTATTTACAATATTACTTAATATAAAAACCACAATATATAAAATTAAACATTCATTCATTAATTTAAAATAAAACATTACAACTTAATAAATATTCATCCTGTGCATCAAAAATACTTCCTAGTGCCAATTGACGAATTGCCGATGTGCATTTTTGTAACGCCGAAAACCCCAACTTACCTCTAGCATCTTGCTTTTGTTGAAAATATTTCAAACGACTTTCGATATCGTGAACAATTCGTAAGAATAATCGTCTACTCATTCGGAATCTTCTTCTAAAAACTTGTTCATCATAAACGGGATTTTCGGAAAAGTAGGCGGCAACAAGACGATCGTGTGCACCATAATAATCACATTTTTTGGGATGGTTTCTATATTTTTTTGGGGATCTCGAGCAACCGGCTAATTGTAGCTCGAATCTTGTTTTAGTAAACAACGCCGCTTGTTTTATTGTTTTAGATATAAGAAATTTTCGATCATCGGAAGATGAAGAAATTATTGAAGAAGGTGTAGATGATGAAGAAGATGATGACATTTTTTGAATTTTTTGAGTGGTGAAAGTTTTTGTTAAAAAATATGAATTTTATTGTATAAATGTGGGGTATTTATAAAGATAAAGTGAGATATGAGGCTCGGGACTTAAGTCCCGCTAATGAAGAAAATTGCAATTTCCCGCATGGGGAGGTGTGGAATTTTGTCTTTTCCCGCATGATAAATGTCTTTTCCCGCTAGTATTCCGGCATCACACCCTGGGCCCTGAGTGAAAAGGAATGTGAAATGGGAAATAGCTGACGTGGCATGACATGACATCAAAAAGGGGTCATGGCTTAAGACACCCAGTGCTCTAAGAGCATGGGGTGTGTTAACCTTGGGTTAAACTTTCACCCACTGCCACGTCAGCGCCACATCAGCTATAACCTTTTCACCTTTAACTAAAAAAAAAACACCCCTTATCATAACTTAACCTTAACTCAAATATTTTCAAATTCAACTCCTAAATTAAAACTAATACTTCATTTATTAAAAAACATAACATTAATTCTTAAACATATTACAATACGAAATAAAAAAAAAAAAAAAAAAAAAAAAAAAGGTGTTACAACGAAAATAAAAAATAAAAAAATTACGAAATAAAAAAAACACAACACAAAGCAAACTACAACATAAAAGACATTACGAAAATACAATTAAATCTAGTGACGAGGTTGCAAGTTATATTTTTTGATGATTCGGTCATTTTCTTCATTGATCCAACACACAACGTTTGGATCCTTGCCGTCAGTGTCAATCATCAAAAAATTCATCTCTTCCAACCTTGTTATCATTTCATCTTTTACTTGGGCCGCCCGATACGCCGCTTGGGCGGTTTCCCGTTTGATACGATACTCGGATGCCTTAGCCTCCCCGAATTGGCTAGACGAGCTCGTTCCTCCGGTACTCGCTCCCCCGGTACTTGTCGTGCTCTCGGATTTGGCTTTCTTCGAAGCACGCTTTTTTCCCATGGGACGTGGTTGTTCATCATGACCAAACAATGCCTCGTTTGTTTGGCTTGGGACATCGCTGGTTAAATCAAGCGGATCCGGCGCGTCCCATTTCTTATGACCACGCAAAACCTCCAAAGCCTCCTCGTTGTTAAACGACGCAGTTTTGTGCTCGTCACGATGCATTTTTTTCGCCCGTTTGAGGATATCCATCTCACTTTCCCCACTTTTTTTTCACGTTGCGAACGTTTGTAATACGCGTTTAACTTTGTGCAATCACGGTTCAACGTTTTTCACTTGCCTTGTATCATATCTTTGTTGCGTTTTTGAAAATTGAGTCTATTGAACTCATTTATTACCCATTGCCAAAACGCATCGCGAGCTTGTTGATTCGCTGGAATCAATATATAAATATTTCCAAGGAATACAACGCAAGTTGTAATCCCGGGTCATTATCCCCAACGAAGGATTGAATGGAATTTTGTGAATTCAAGTCGTGATTGTGTGTGATGAATAGTGAAAAGGGATATTTTGGATTTTTACGCTAAAATATTTGAACATAAATTAAAAGCGACTTATGAAGCAATAATTAAACTAATAACAATTAATTCTACAATAATAAACATAATCTTAAACTAGGTATTTAAACTAAAAAATGATAAAAAGGAATGAGATTAAGACCCGGTGATTTATACGAGAGAATTACCACCCGATCTTATAAACTAAATAAATTATTAAAGTTTATTTCTCTATTAACTTTAATTTTACTAATTTGTTAATAAAGTTGAAAACTTTGTTAACTAAATAGCTTAATAAAAGTTATTAAAGTTGTAAACTTTAATGATTTTTATGGTTATAAGACCCTTAAGCTCCACGCCTTAGGTCGCGAAAGATAAGAGATCAAAGAAAAACACGAACTTTATTAAAGGTTAGCAATAATAAACAATAATAAGCAATACTATTATATGAAATAAGCTAAAAGTAGTCTAAAAGGTAAAAAGAATAAAACTTTATAACTAAAAACTATTAGATCTAAGTCCACCCGAAGCTAAGTTGCCCACTCCGAAGAATAGACGCGAATCGGGTATGTTTAAGGACTAGATTTAAATGAACAAGCTATTAAATAGCTTATTGTTCAAGAAAAAACAAGAAAAATATATAAACTTTTATAAAAAGTAAAAGTGTAAAAGAGTGTGTGTGACCAATGTGTAAAACAAGATTTTACACCTACACCATCAAAAGAGCTCTTTTATCACAAACAGAAATTAAATGCTAAACATAAAGTTAAAACATAATATAAATTGAAAGTAATAATTGTTGCAGAAAATTAAACTGAAGAGTGACTACTGTTATTCTAATTCAAAGAAGTACAAATAAAAAATAATGAAGAGAAAATTAAAAGATACTTGAATACATAAAGAACTGAACTTAGTAAAATAAATGTCAAAAGAGAATTATAAGCTAAAGACAGCTAATGAAAAATAAAAATACTGAAGAGAAAAAAAAAATAAAAGCTATCTTAAAAAAAAACTACTAATAAAACTAACTACTGCTAAAAAAAAATAAAACTACTCAAACTTCGGATCATGCGCTTCGTATTTATAGCAATCGGAGTCGGTTACTTTTCCCAAGCCAGGCCACGTGTCGTCTTGTGATTTGCTGAAGAAAGATAGTAACCGAGAGTGGGAAAGCAAATGGCCCCCATGCACTGTCTTGAATTATTTTGGGCAGTTGAGGTACATGCACCAACCTTTTTTTTTTTTTTTTTTTTGTAGGATTCCAAGAAAATCCATTATGATAATCCTTGTTAATTAATAATAACCTCGACTTACAGTTTACCAAAACCCATTTTTAGGGGAAAATTTAAAATTTTATTTACTATATTATTTTCACCGCGTCACGACATCACAACAATTACCAATGTAAACATTAGACCCCGACTTATATTACGAAACGTAACCACTTCACAAATATTAACATTCATAAACCGCAATGTACACAAATCTCACTAATTACAAATTATCCAAACGAAATTATACAATAATCACACTTTATATTTTCACTAATTCACTAACTACATTTAATTCTACAAAGCCAATTGGGCTGCTAAAATTTCAGCCCATTGTCATCACCATTACACGATCCAAGCCCAACTCCAACTCAATCATTCTTTCTTTGTTATTTCCTGCATGAGTCGACCAGCCAAACAGCACCAAAAGCACACCTCGTACGCTCGAATACCAGAAGTGACATACCCATATTTTTACACCGTCCTGATCACCACCCATTAGACTCTATAGGTGCAAACTCACAGCCCAATATATCGAGTATTACTGTGAAATCCAAGCTCGTTTCGTTTGTCCCATTTTACCCGAATTGCACATCTAAAAATCTTGAAACTCAACCAAATAATTTTCCGATTGTTCCCATATTCTTTTAATTATATTCCTAGCACAATGACACATTTTAAAGGAAGTTAGGACAACAGTAGAAATCATGGCTCACTAAACCCTCTTGACTCTTGTTTAAAAATGTAAACTAGATGCATATATACATTACAAAAGAAAGGGATAAGATTTCCCATGTTACCTCATCTAGTAAATATCTTAGTATGTCAGAAACCAAGTGTATGTGTCCATCCATATACAGTACCACTCAATGATTGCTAAGAAGCGTGTGAAACCTTCTATATATTCTACCCTTCACTACTCACCTCACCATCTCACAAATCCACCTATTTCATCTCCCACTAAACACCTTAGAACCCAGAAAAACATATGACACCCCTTTAAGGAAGATCGGGTAAGAAATAAACATGTTAACCCATAGTTCGAACTAGGCGGGTAAGCTACTGATTTCGTCCTTGTGATGTTCGAACACCACTGACAATCCCCCAACTCTCACCCTCACCTCCTTACCTACTCATCTCAGCCATCCTTCACACTCACTAACCACTCCAAAAACCTAGCAAACCTTCTACCTTAATATAAAGAACAAATCGAGTAAGAATCTAAAACACATAAACACGTATGGCTTGACTAGCGAGTGGACTGTTTTGGTTCGTGTTCTCCTTCGAAGTTTCTCAGCGCCTTCACCACCTTAAGAGGTGTAGTAAGTACCTATCTTCCTCTTACTTCCATTTCTCACAGACACAACCCACACATGCATGCATATTTTATTTTCGAGCGCATCATACTACCTAACGTTTATATTGCATGAGAAAACTACATAAAACCCACATATATGTAACCCTCACTGTGAACTTCCTCAAACTTTTCTTTAACCTATTTAACACATATTAACGCATGAGAATATCCCATGCATGATTCTAAAATTATATTCATTCGCATATCATTTTTATATACGTTTTATTTCCTGCATATAGTATACATGCACATTTGACATACTCCCACTTAACATTAGATAAAATAAGAACCTCTTTCTTATTTTACGACTTTACTCACAAGTTCATCTCGACAGTCTAAAGGAACCATTTTAAATACTACTCGACAAAGTGTAAAACACTTAGAAAATTTTAGAAGTTTTATATGCAGAAAACAGTCCCAAGTAGCTGGAAAAACGAATCCATAACTCCCGAATCTACTTAATAACTATACGTTACTAGACTTATTACACCACATAACTAACTACCCTTCTCGTTTAGAAACCTTGTGAAGACAAACGAGTTACAAACATTTAAAACAACCACGCTAGTCACAGAAACACTAGATTGTTTTTAGAAAGTATAACCCAAAAACCATTTTCGGTAATGGACTAAGCTAAAGCCCATTAAGCTTTGACGATTAAACAGCCCAACAGGCCTGATGTGCTGCGTGTGTCGTTGCGGTTTAGCAGTTTTAATGCCTAATCAAGTTTTAAATTTATATTTAGCCGACTTATCAATAACACACACACCTAATGAGCAGTGTACCCGTCAGTATGAATATAATGGTAAGTAGAGTGCCGATCACTAAGAGTGGAACGTATTATCTAGTTATTCTAATCAGTATTTTAATATATTAAGTTAGCTATACAATCTAATCTAACGCAAGGGGGTTTCAGCCTGAGAGACTGGCACGATTTGGTTGCAATTAAATAATAAACTAAACCAATAGGCACGAATCAGCAAGTAGCACACACGTACACAGATAAATACTCGAGACAATAAGAGGGCTGTCCTTATGATAAGTAGTTTGTCACTTGTTTTATTGCTAGTGTTATATGAAGTGTATAGTTCGATGCAACGCACCGAGATTAAGTCCTTTCTCGTTGGTTCTAATCTTATCGGCGAGTAAACCCTTAATGATTACTTATGACTATCCCGTTTATCTTTCTCCTACTTTTCTACAGACCATAGAATACATAGGCATCTAATAAACAGGCGAGGGCAGAGGCATGGCGACCCGATCAACGCTCAGCTAGCCACAGAGGTTATCAATGCACTAATAAAAGTCACCAATGACACTAACATATAAACTTTAATTGATGAGAAAGCAGTTTTAAGGGAGTGCAACCTTTCCGTTGTCACATTACACAAGCCACCAATCTTGATGAATTAAAGTTTACTAACACAATAAAACAAAACTACTTAATGAATTAAACACATGCAGCACCTTCTTACAGCTCTTGTATCTTTGATTTGGGTGTGTCTTGTGCTACTGCCTTGACTGAATTCGTCCTAGGTTTCTGGTCTTCGGTCTCGTATATAATATATGTCACATCGAATTCGTCTGGTCTTGGGGTATTTATAGTTTCTGTCTGAGGGTGAGATGCGGCGCATCTAGTAAGTAGATGCGGCGCATGTACTTAACTTCGCGTGGGGTCCAAGATTATAATATTCAGGAATATTCGTACACCGCCAGAAGATGCGGCGTATCTTCATCTTTGGATGCGGCGCATGTCCTCTTGTGTCTTGGATCGTATCTGGTGAAATATTGATAGTGATGCGGCGCATGTAATGAGTGAGATGCGGCGCATCTGGAGCAGAACAAGATGGTTATTCTTCGTTGACCAAAGTTTCATATGCGGCGCATGGGATAAATACATGCGGCGCATTCTTCAAAGTCAGGCAGTGGTCTTCATTCTCTTCATTCCAACAACCAATTCCAATCTTGATCATTTTACTCCGTTTTTAGTCCATAATCGCTAAGTTTCACCAAATGCTTGTTTTTACCTGAGAATTACAAAAGTAAACGATTAAGTATCAATCCTCATACATAATATAGTAAAACAAGTCAAATTAATAGGATAAATGATAGTAATAAAATGTACTTATTTGAGTTCATCAAATATCCCCCCACTTGAATTTTACTTGTCCCCAAGTAAACCTTAGAATTAATCTTATGAAAATGTATCCTAAAAGATATTAGGATTTATTTTTATATTTAAGCATGTATTCGTTTTTGTCATAATCACACAACTAAACACTTAACGAATTAGAAGTAGAATAAAAATATTTCGATAAAAGCAAATCTAATCGTTTAACTGTCCAGTCGCGATGAATATTCTATTATAAGCTTGGCAAGTATACACATCTCCTCCACTAAAGCCAAGGAATAACAAGTCTAAAGCGGTAAAAAGGGTTTTTAGGCTTAAGGGTTAGTTATTCTTAATCTCTATCGATCTCAAATTCCAGAAAAGGCGACAAAATCACAAATACATGATCGAATCCACGAACACGATACTTGCAATTGCTCAAATCCTTAACTCGAATAGGCTAAAGATAGGTCCAAACTTCACCAATAATAATATATCAAAAAGGGCGACAAAATCATAAATACATAGCCGAATCCACAACTACGATACTTAAGATTGCTCAAATCCTTAATCTCAATAAATCAAATGTTTGGTTGGATAAGGAATAATAAAGGGTATGGATAATTTTTGGGATATAAATTGGTGTAAAATGAAAAATAAACAAAACAAATAAATTAAAATCCTAAGTGTGGTTAATCACTATCCCAACCATCCCATGAATAAGACTCATATCATTGAATAACTCACGCTTTAACACTTGAAACACACGCTTTAGGTAGACACGAATTATACTCAACAAGATCTTAATCAAAGAATAAACCTTAGTTGACGTTCCCATAACTGCCAACTCCCATTCAATCCATAGATATAATATACAACAACTAGTGGTGATATCGACCACTTACATAACTTTACATAAGTTGGTTTAATCAAACATCCAACTCTTCTTTTTCTTTTTCTTTTCTCATTTTTTTTTTTTTTTTTTTTTTTTTTTTTTTTTTTTTTTTTTTTTTTAACTTTATAATAACATAAACATAGATGTGTAAAATTTCACCACATCACCAAAACAATAATTCTGGATAATTTTTCCATACTTTTCATAACTTCAGAAATAACGGTAATAGTGAAAGTAGTAAACACACGAAAAATAAACTCAAAGATATACAATATTTACTTTCACTCCAATTGCATTGTGCAATTTCCCGACCTAACCATAGATAATGAATTACGCACGCGAACACAGGTAATGTAAGGAAACACACTTTGCCTAAAGCAATTAACCAACCACGGATTTTAATCTACAGGGTAGACTAAGGTTTAAGGTGTAACGAAACATTTTAAACATAGGTGTAAGAAACGAAAGGAATGGCTCTGAGTGTTTTTCTAGGGGTATCTTACTCTAAAAATGAGAGTAACAAAAGGGTTTATACGGGGGTTAACTAACCAGTGTAGTTAGCTAATAACACATAACATATAAAGGCTATTTGGGTGTAATCCTAGAAATTTACCAAATTAGACAAGTTATTCCAATTATATAAATAATACTTATTATGGTGGTCTCGAATAGTATACAAGCCAAGTTCTAAAGTTTACAAGTCACCGGCACACTCATAGATTTGTGAATTTTGAAAAGTCACAATTTTTGGAAATAACGTCATGTGTGCAGCTATGCAACTTAGACTCTAAACAAAAACATGCAAAAAAATTTTAAATTTTGATATATTAAGCACATTTTAAGCATATTTTGAAAAGTTTAGGACAAGTAAATGTACAAGTAAATGTTAAGTGTTCTAATTCTCCAATCCCCCCACTTAAGTTAAACAACGTCCTCGTTGTTTGTATTAAAGGTTAAAAACTGGAAAATAAAAGAATTAGAACAGAAAAACTCCCCTGAGATTTGCTCGGTATGATCCTCCATTAGTATTAGAGCAAAAATCATCTTTCTTGTAGATTAGAACGTTTAAGCTTCATATAAGATGTATCCACAGGAAATGCAGGAATCTATAATACCACCAAGGCTTCAAAACACACCTAAGATAAGATAGGTTCAACTTGCATAATACATTAGTAGTTAGGTAAAAATAAAACATAAAAATAAAAAATGAAAATCATCAGGTCAGTCGATGCGCCGTATCTTATGGAAGAAGATACGCCGTATCGAGCCTGGAATAAATACGGATCAGAATAAAAGATGCGCCGCATCCTTAACCAGGGATGCGCCACATTTAAAATAAACTGATAAAAAGTTTTAAATTCGGAAATAAAAAATGCAGAAAAATTAAAATAAGATATGACCATTGCAGGAGATGCGTCGCATCTCAGAATTGAGATGCGCCGTATCCTCTGTGGCCTGACTGACTCGACACAAACAGAAAATTAAAAGATAAATCCGGGTTGTCTCCCGGTGAGCACTTGTCTTTATTCCAGAGTCTTCAAGTTAGACTCACGTTCAGCTCTTTAGCATCGATCATTGAAGGAGTCGGAAACATCGCGCTCCCTTATTGCCAATTTGGTAATATTGAACACTCCTTGCTCGTCCATGATTTTGTTGGTCCCTTTACACGATTAGAGTTAACTAGAAAGTTAATCTATTTCGTGTTATGACTAATACAATGTTTAGGATTAATTCTAACAGTTATAAAACGTGAGTATAAAAACAACAATATTTTTCAACGTTTAAATTCTTATTAGAAATAATTCCAAGAATCTATACCCAAGTGTTTTGCGGAACAAACACTTGGGATTGAATAGACAAGGTATGGGGTGTCTTCCTATCGAAACTCAAGTTTTGCTTGAGTGGTAACAATATACCCACTGAGCTATCTCAGTGAGTTGTATACTCTTTGTAGGAGAGAAGTTCCTTTGTAAAAGTTCAAGACTTTAATTATACAAAGCACACTTTAACTTCTCTCACATCTGCTCTATTTATACACAAGTAATCTAAGTATAAGTGATTAAATATAATACAACTTGTTGAGGTTGCGTGTCTGACAATTACAAATAGTAATTGTCATTTCCAAGAACCAATAGGAAAGGGCTAAGAAGACTTTAGGAGTTTTTGGCTGACACTCCATGACTTTTAGCCGCAATAGAGAAGGTTGGATCTGACAAGAGAAGAGTGTTGGGCTTACACTAATATCTTCTCAGATCTTTTCCCTATTGTTCCCGCCTTTTCTTCAGGCGTTGGTTCCTCAGTCCTTCAATCACTTTGTTGGTTGAGGAGACTGGGGTTCAGTGAGTTCTTGTCCAACACTCACTGAATCCATCATCTTCTTCTTTGGCTTAAGTCCTACTCAGGGAGTACCGCCTTCCTGAGTAGTGAATCCTTCTTCTTGAATTCGCCTTAAGCATCCTGAAGATGACTCACTGAGAGGCTGTTCTCTCAGTGACTTGAATTGTTCTCGGTTTAAGTTAACACTTAGTTAATTTGTGTCCAAATCATGTTTGAAGCATTCTTGGGTTATACATGACCCAACAATCTCCCCCTATTTGGATATAAATTATTCCTAAGTGTTTTGATCAGATATGAGTGAGCTAAGGAATTCTGCTCATACTGAATGTACTAGAATGTAAATAAGGACACTGAAATAATAAAAACATCATCTTATTAATATCATTTACAAGTCCTAACAAAACTAAGTACAAAAGGGATAGTGGTGGGTATTCAGGCAGGTCATCAGTTCAACTTGATTCCAAGGGCTTCAAGCTTGGGCTTCTTTGACTGCAGCTCATGTTGGTCAGGTTGTTCATTGATTTTTCTTTTCAGGTCTTGACAAAACCTCACATTCTCAGGACTCTTGAGTGGAGAGGCCATCATTAGAAAGCCAAGCATTGCTTTAATTCCTGACAAATCTATATACTCCACCTCTGGAAGGCTTTGTCGCCAAACTCATCAATGAAGAACAAACCTCTTTCAGGCTGTTCAATGACCATATTGTTCCTGAAAGGAACACCTTCAGGGAGAGCCCTATTGCAGTCAAGACCAGGAATCTTGATCTCAGGCTCAGTTTCTATCTTCTTTCTTTTCCTTGAAGAAGACTGAGAGGAAGCAGGTTGTGCAGATTCAGGAAGAAGAGATCGAATGCCAAGTTCCTGAGGTGCTGCTGCCAATCTTTCATACCTCAGACTCAAAGACTTCATCAGATTAGGGACCACAACATTTGATTTCTTTGCTATTAATGGACCCAACTCGTCCAATTCAGTGATCCCGAAGTCAGCGAATCTGAAGGGTTTATGAACATCAAAGTTTCTCTTGTCAGCACCTCTGTAGACAGTGACAACAGCAGGATTGGTATTTCTCTGAATATGAACATCAGTGATTGGTTCTGGTTTTAACCTTTCAGTCATATACCATTGATATTTCTTAATCCTGTTTTGTCTGATCTCTTCAGCCCGTTTTTTCCTTTCCTCCCTTTTCTGCCTGAGTGTAGTCATCTCCTCAGACTGAGCTTTCACAAAGGTCATACCACCTTCTCTTCCTGAGAGATCCTTAGCCTCAAGACCAATTTTCTCAGCCTCTTCATGAACAACCTTGATTAAGGCAGACTTGCTTGCCTTCTCCTCCTCCTTTAACTTCTTCTTTGCTTCCTCTTCCTGAAGATAAGCACTGAGTTCATCAGCTGAGAAGTGGTGAAGAACTCCATCAATTTCATATGGGATCCTGAGTGGTGATTCAGGATCCTTTGCAATCGTGATGGGTGCTGGTTGAGGCTTAGGTTCAGTGAGGATGCCTTTGCCTTTATCTTGATGGGAGGAAGAGGCTTCAGGAATCTCCCCCTTAGTGTGAGAAGGAGGTTGTTGGCCTGAGACTCCAGTGTCTTTCTCCCCCTCAACTGTTGCTTGAGGCATGGTGATAGCAAGAGTTGGAGTCACTGGAGCAGTAGGACCTTTGAAGGCCTGATAGATCTCAGTCATCATTGATTTGATGTCCGAGGTGTCTTTCTGAAGACTTGAGATCTGATCCGCCAGAGAAGCCTGAGAAGCTTCGATGCCTGACATCCTTGATCCAAGAGACCATGCCAAGGATGTTGAAGATTATGCCCAAGTACCAAGATGTTTTTCCTGAAGACCCATGGAAGTCCTGATTAAGTCCAAGGAGGTAGTAAGACCCTGAAGTTTAGAATCCTTCAGTAAGCTGAGGAGATCATGGATTTCAGCTGACTGCTTCTGATAAGTCTCAACAGCTTGAAGGATCTTTTCAGTGAGTATGGGGTCATCCTTGACAGCTGACTGAATAGTTCCAAGGCTATTGGTGATGCCTTCAAGAGTAAGATTGAACTTCTGGAAATGAAGATCAATAGCTGTCAGGGAGTGGTTGGTACCTGATTGGATTTCGATCACATCATCATGAAAACTTTCAACATCTGCCTTCAGGTTGGCATAGTGAACAGCTGCTTCAGTGTGATGATCAAACATCTCATCAGTGAGACCAGTGAAAAGAGCTCTGTTGGTCTTCAGTAGGAATTTGACCAATGTTCTTTCAGTGAGGGGAAGAGAGTTATCATACTTTTGGAGGATGTCCCCAGTATCAGAAGAATCAGAAGACTGAGAACCTGACTTTTCACTTTGGCTTGGAGATGACTGATGTGAATGGTCAGGTTGTTCCGTGTGTACATCAGTTTTCATATCCTCTCCTGCCTCAAAAATTTCTTCTTCACTCTCTTCCCTGAGCTCTTCATCAGACTCCATAATAGCCTGAAAGTCCCCCATGGACTCAATACCCAAAAAATCAACCGGCTCCTCTTTATAAAAAGATTTGCCTTTGGTTTGGTCAGGTCCTGACCCCGTTGTCATAATAACTGAGTGGGTTTTCTCAGCCTGACTAGCCATAATAACTGGGGTAACACCAGCCTGGCTTTTGGGGGCAGTTCCTGAAAGACTGGATCCGCCTGAGGGGTTGATGGGTTCCATATCAGCGGGTTGTTACTTTCCCTCTGAGTCTTTGTCCCCCTTAGCACCTTCAACTACTGATGGGTGCTTTCCAGTAGTATCACTAGGTACTGATTGTGAAAGTTTGTGAACCCCCTTCCTATCAGGATTGTACTGTCCTTCAGGGGATTTAGGGTCCTTTTCTACCTGAGATCCTGAGGGTGATTGCTCCGGAACGTTAGCGGGATGTGAATTTTTGTGGGTCCCCTTCTCAGTAAGGTAGTGCTGCCTTACCGAGGATTTAGAACCCTTTCCTCCCTTGGGAACTGATTGTTTTTTGACAGCTCCTTCATCGGGATGTGAGGGGGTGTGGGTCCTCTTCCCAGTAGGGTGGTGCTGCCCTACCGAGGGTTCAGGACCCTTTCCTCCCTTGGGCACTGATTGTGATTTATCAGTACCTTCATCGGGATGTGAGGGGGGAATGCTTCCTGATCCTTCTGACTTGTTTATGTCAGTTGAACCATGTGGAATGGGTGTGCCCGAGGTCACTGAGGATGATTGCTCAGTGACTTCCGTTGGCCTTTGTTTTGAGGTCAAGAGGGTCTCAGAAATGGGTGTCTCAGAGGTCTCGGCCTTTTTCAACCCCTTTTTAAGGTTGAGTTGGTTTTGAGGATCAGTCTCAGTGACGAGTGGCTTGGGTCTAACCACCTGGCTGGACTGACCCTTCTTTGTCTTCTTCACCTTTTTGGTTGGTGAAGGAACTGGAGAGATAGCGTCATTACCCTGAATGACTGATTGCATGTATTCAGTCAGGGCAATATGTGTAACCTCACTGATGCCACTAGTGAAATTTGACTTGTGCAGTACCTCAGGCTTCGTACCTTCTGCATCAGTCCTCACATAGTCAGAACCGAGTAGGTCCTGAAGCACACAGGAAACAAATCTAGGATAGGACATGTGCCTTTGCCTATGTTTTCCTGAGAGCTTAGCAACGAGGTCTCGGAAGATTATTCCTCCGATGTCTATTTTTGTACCCTCAAGGAGACTGAACAACATCAATTGTTGTGATGAGTTCAACTGTTCCGTAGAGGATTTATTTCCACCCAGGACCTGAATGACAAATGTCATCAGTATCCTCCAAATAGGGTGGAACCATGTTTTGACTACTGGAGCCTTTTCCAGTAAGCCTCCCACAGACATTGTTGGACGTCTGGGGTCATGGGGTGCAAGAAAGATCAGTTCATTCTTTATGTCCTGATCAGTAGGGTTGGGAGAGAAGGCTTCAGCAAAGTCAAGGCCTGTGGCTTTGATGAATGCTGAGTAGTCAAAGGAGAGGGTTCTACTCCCATTCATCACCGTGAAGGTGATGATTGACTCTTTGGTGTCTTTGGGGCTGGTTGCCACAGCCGTACACCAGAATTCCCTCAAATAGTCATGGTAGATGACTGAGGGAGAGTGGGTGAAAGCCTTTGCAAGAAAACAATTACGAAGATATTTCATAACGTTCTTGTAGGCTGGGTAGATTTGTGGATATGAGAAATTTCCCACCACATTATTTTTGGTTAGGTCTACACCCTCCATTGTGAAATCCACGTTGGGGGCATATTTTACAGCTTTAGAAGAAGCCATTTGTGGGTAAGTCTGGGTTTGACTAAGGTTAAAGGGGTTCTAAAGCTTAAGAATGCACACACAATTTGTTTTTGAGAATAAAAAATGGCAGAGTTTTGCTTAAAATTCTATAAAAACATGTGTATGTATTCTTCTGGTTGGGGTATTTATAGGAAAGAGGAGATGGGGGTGTTTTGGTCATTTGAGCAAATCTTAATTTATTCAAAAAGAATTATTTGGAAATTGTTTTGAATAATAAGTTTTGGGATCCGCATTTAATGCCAACACTCCACTTTCCTGGTTTGGCGCAACAGTCGAGGTGAACAGTTGAGCAGTTCTGCAAAAGTGCAACTTGCAGAGATGAGTCATCACATATTTGAAATGTGATTGGAGAGGCATTTAATGCCAAGTGGGAATGTGGTGGCCCAGAGGTGGAAGCCAGAAAGGCAAAAAAGAACAATTATTCTTGAATTAAATATTGTTCAGTTACCAACCTCGGACATTTACTAACTAGATACTTAGAGCATTTAAGTCAGTATTTAATGTCCTTTTCAGGGCCCTGAATGACTCTTCATTCATTGATAGGTTTTTCAGGGACTTGGGATTAGTCACTGATGATTCAGGAATATGGAAGGATTCCTGAGAAGCAAGGATTCAGAAACTTGGGTTTAGTTTCTGACCCATCAAGATTTCAGGAACTTGGGTTTAGTTCCTGAGGTGATGGATTTAGTGAAATAATTCACTGATAAACACATTGAGTCAGGGACTTGAGATTTCAAGAATTTACACTTTAGTTGGAAATAAAATTAGTCAGTGGACTGATTCTCTATATCCAACATTCCTAATTCAGCTATCAGTCTTGTGAAAGTTGGTTCATCCAAAGGTTTGGTGAAGATATCAGCTAACTGATATTCAGTAGGAATGAAGTGCAATTCAATGCCACCATTTATGACATGGTCCCTGATGAAGTGATATCTGATATCAATGTGTTTTGTTCTCTGATGAAGAACAAGGTTGTTAGAGATTGCAATTGCACTTGTGTTATCACAAAAGATGGGTACCATCTTGTACTGAATTCCATAGTCACTAAGTTGACTTTTCATCCAGAGTACATTTGCACAACAACTAGCTGCAGCAACATATTCAGCCTCAGCTGAGGATAAGGCAACTGATTGTTGCTTCTTAGCACTCCAACAGACTAATTTCCCACCAAGAATTTGGCAAGAGCCTGAGGTGTTTTTTCTATCCATGTTGCATCCAGCATAGTCAGAGTCTGAGTATCCTTTGAGATCAAGTCCTGAGCACTTTGGATAGTATAATCCAAGGTTAGGAGTGCCCTTCAGGTACCTGAATATCCTTTTCACAGCAGTGACATGAGATTCTCTTGGGTCAGATTGATATCTGGCACATAGACATACTGAGAATTGGATATCAGGCCTTGATGCAAGTAGATACATCAGTGATCCTATCATTCCTCTAAAGAGAGTTTGATTTACTGGTTTACCAGTTAGATCAGGACCAAGGTTGTTTGGGGGAACCATGGGAGTTTTGACTGAGGCACAGTCACTGAGATCATACTTCTTCAGTAGATTCTTTACATACTTCTCTTGACTGATAGTGGTTCCTCTATCAGTCTGCTTGATCTGAAGACCAAGAAAGTATGTCAGTTCTCCCATCATGCTCATTTCAAACTTCTTTGCCATTAGTTTTTCAAATTGTTTGCAAAGTTTGAAACTTGTTGAGCCAAAGATGATGTCATCAACATACACTTGTACTAGTATGACATCATTATTTGTCTTATAGATAAACAATGTGTTGTCTATCTTGCCTCTGACAAATTTGTTTTGGATTAAGAAGGCTGAGAGAGTCTCATACCATGCCCTGGGAGCTTGCTTCAGTCCATAAAGGGCTTTGTTAAGCTTATAGACATGATCAGGAGACTCATGGCTTTCAAATCCAGGAGGTTGCTCAACATAAACTTCTTCTTTCAGTGAACCATTTAAGAATGCACTTTTAACATCCATTTGGTACACCTTGAAGTTCATGTATGTAGCAAAAGCAAGGAAGATCCTGATGGCTTCCATCCTTGCTACTGGTGCAAATGTTTCTTCATAGTCAATGCCTTCTTGTTGATTATAGCCTTTGGCAACAAGTCTGGCTTTGTTTTTAATGACTATGCCATTTTCATCAGTTTTGTTTTTGAATACCCATTTCATGCCAATGACTGAGACATTCTCAGGACATTTGACCAAGGTCATTACCTTGTTTCTGTCAAATTGTTCTAGTTCATCATGCATGGCCTGAACCCAACTTGGATGTTTAAGTGCTTCTTTAACACTTTTGGGTTCAATTGTGGAAATGAAGTCCACAAATAGGCATTCACTGGATGAGGCGCATTGCTCTTAGTTCAGCAGCCATGCTTCTTGTAAGCATGCCTTCAGAAGGCTCACCAATGATATTGACAAGTTCTATATCCTGAGATCTGGTCCAACTATCCTGAGGTCTTGGGAGTGGGTTAGAACTTGTAGAAGCCTGATGGGTATGATCAGGATTAGACACAAGATTACTATTTCCTTGTGTGTCTAAGTGGGTTGAGTCATCACTGAGATTGTTTGGGTCCTGAGTATTTTGTTCAGACTGAAGGATATCATCAGTACTTGTATGTGCTTCAACAAACTCAGTGATGGTTGGGTTTGGTAGGTTGTGAGGGATAATGTAGTAGGAGAGGTTAGCATCATCTTGATACTGAGTAGAAGGATTGTTCTCAGACAGATATTCATCAGGAGGATATCTTGAAGAATTATCAATTCCTATCTCTTCTACTGAGGCAGTTGAGAACCTGATTGCATCAGTGCTCTCATCAAAGGTAACATGAAATGTTTCCTCAGTCTGCTGTCTCCTTGTGTTGAACACTTTGAAGGCTTTTGAGACAAGTGAGTATCCCAGGAAGTATCCATCATCAGCTTTTGCATCAAATTTCCCTAGGTGATCCTTGTGATTATGAATAAACACAGGACACCCAAAGACATGAAAGTAGCTGATGTCAGGGATTCTTCCTTTGAATAACTCATATGGGGTTTTCCCATGTCTCTTGACAATTATGGATCTGTTTTGTGTGTAACAGGCAGTTTTGACTGCATCAGTCCAAAAATGGTTGGAGAGGACTGATCCACATAGCATTGTCCTAGCAGCTTCAATGAGTGTTCTGTTTTTCCTTTCAGCAACACCATTTTGTTCAGGTGTGTATGGAGAGGAAAAGTTTTGGGAAATGCCTTTCTCATCACAGAAACATTCAAGTTCATTATTTTTGAACTCAGTCCCATTGTCAGTTCTAATTTGCTTGACCTTAATGTCATTTTGATTTTCAATGTTCCTGACAAAGGACATGATTGTTTCAGCTGCCTGACTCTTTTTGATCAGGAAGAATACCCAGGTGTATCTTGAGTATTCATCCACTATGACCAGAGTATACTTCTCATGGTTAATAGACCTTGGACTGACAGGTCCAAATAGATCCATATGGAGAAGATGTAGGCAGTTCCTGATGGAAAAGTTGGTTTTGGTTTTAAAGGATGCTCTGTGATGTTTACCTTTTTCACAAGCTGAGCATGGTTTATCCTTAGAAAACACAAGTGATGGTAAGCCAAGGACCTTGTTTTGTTTTACAAGATTGTTAATGTTCTTAAAGTTCAGGTGGGTTAGTCTCTTATGCCAAAGCCAATTGAGTGTATCAGTGGCCTTAGCAAAGAGACATGTTCCATCCTGAGTTAGACTTGACATGTCTAATACATAAACATCTTGTCTTCTTGGTGCAATGAGGACAATTTCCTTATTTGCATTGAAGATGGTTCCTTGCTTATCATCAAACTGAACTATGTACTTTGCATCACATAGTTGACTGACACTGATCAGATTATACTTAAGACCATTTACATATGCTATCCTAGTAAAGACAATACCATTGCAGTTAACTGAACCATAACCTTCAGTGAGACATGATGAATTATCAGCAAATATCACTTTGGGTCCTGGTTCTTCCACATATTTGTGCAGACACTCCTTAACACCAGTCATGCTCCTTGAACATCCACTATCTAGATGCCAAACAGGATCCCTAGCATGTTTCTGCACAAATAGTAAACTAGGTCAGTTCTTTCTAGGACTCCATTTCATGGAGGGTTTGGTATTGTAGGTCTTTATGAAAGTATTAATTGATTCATGGTCAGAGGTTGAGTGGACTGAGCTACCACATGTTTTGCATTTGGTTGTAGGGGTAGCCTCAGTAGTCTGAGAGGATTGTTTCATTCCTCTTCTTGACTGAATGACCTTCTCTTTTCCTGAGGATTTCTGAGTGGAACTTCCACTAGATTCACAATGTTTGTCATATTGACAATCCTCAGGGTGGTGGTCATTGAATCCACACAAAGGGCAGGGAGGAAAAGGTTTGGCCTTTTGCTTCTGTTTCTGCTTAGAATCAGAAGGGTAGTTCAGGCACTGAGCCTTGAGTCCTGAAAAGTTTGACATGACTGAGCATTGTTTATGATCAGAGGTCCTGTGATCTTCCTTTTTGCAAATCATGCAATAAAGGACTCTATAACAATCATCAGTGAGATGATTTGTATAGTTGCATAGCTCACATCTTTTCAGGGGTTTGTGGGTTTGGATTTGGTCTTTGAGGAAGTAGGTTTTTGTTCCTTCTTGGATTGAGAAGATTTCTCAGAAGATGCAATCTTCTCTCCTAGCTTCCTGACCATTTCAGCCAACTGATCAAATTTTGAGTCAGGGCTTTGGGTTGTTACTTCAGAAGGGACTGAAGTTGATGAGTCATCAGTATTTACTGAGACATCAAGGTTTGCTCTCTTCAGGATGGTTGTTCCCTTTCCTGATCTCTCCTTTGGAGAGTGTGGTGAGAAGACCATAGGTGGGAGGCCTAAGTTAGGTGTAGCACCCTGAAGGGTATTCAGTGGAGGAAGTGGAGGGTATGATTCTGATTCAGACTCATCCAAGGACTCAGTGAGTGGTTCAGTGAGTTCAAGCTTACTGAGTTTTTCAGTGAGTCCAAGCATATTTTTCAAAGCCTGACTTTCAGGAAGCAAGATCTTTCCAGTCTCAAAGTTTGGTAACTTACTGACTGGGTTGTCCCTGACAATCCAGTCATTTGACTTGGGAAGTAATTCTTGCTCAAAAGATATGCCAGCTGGAACAAAGTTCATTTCATTTTGACACACAGTTGGATCAACCATAAGAGGGTTAATACCAATGGTTTTCTGAGAGATTAATCCCACATTGTCAAAAACCTTATGGTTCTTCTTGGTCCAGCTTTGGATAATGGCCTTTTCTTTATTAAGTTCAGTTTGAAGGACTTGGTTTTGTTTCAAAATCTCAGTGTTCTGAATTTGTAGAGTTATTGTTTCTAGTTTGGCTTGCTTAAGTACAAGCAGTTCATCTCTACATTTGTTCAATTCTGACACAATATTGTTATATTTTGAAAGCAAGTTAAGCCTTTGTTCTTCAACAAACTTTAAATCAACACAAATATAATTCATGTAAGATTGCCAATCAGAATCATTATCCATAGAAAGTAAAGTAGTTACCTTCTTCATGGTGATGTTGACCCACTATCCATTTCTAGCATGACCTTTTCCCACAGCCACCTGATCCTCTTCTGAAAGTGCCATCAGTGCACTAACTCTTATTTCCTCATCTGAGGAAACCTCTTCATCATCCCAATCATATGCTTCAGCTATTAAAACCTTGTTCTTTGTCTGAATAGGTTTAGATGTTTGAGGAGCCTGAGACAATATGGGATTAGTTTCAAGAAGTGCAAGTTTAGCTTTTATATTCCTATATTTTGTTTCAAAATCCTTTTGACCCTTGTTTTGGAATTGTTGGGTGGACTGAAACATTTTAGGTTGAAACTTGCTAGTTCCTGAAAATTTGTAAGAGGGTTCTGAGATATTTTTAGAATAACAGTCCCTAGCAAAATGACCCTTTTTACCACATTTAAAACATTCAGTGGTCTCATTTGCTTTTGATTTTGTAAAGTTGGACTGATTCCTTTTGATGAAACGTTTTGAACTAGCAAGGAGTGCCCTTTCTTGGAATTCCAAGTTTAGATCATTCAGGTATTCCTTATCAGTTCTTTCATCAATTTCTTCTTCAGAATCCTCTTGAGTATCCTGCACAACACCATTAGAATAGAAAGCAGTTGATATGGGTGTGGAGGTTAAGGCCTTTTTGGACTCAAAAGCTTTTGAGTCAGGATATCTCCTTGAGATCAAGTTGTCTTCATAGACAAACTTCCCATAAATTTCAGGGAGCTCAAGGGTCTGAATGTGGTTAGCATTCCTCAGGCCTTGTGAGAAGTTGAGCCACTTCTCAGGGAGACTGTTGACAAAGCCAACATTTGTCTCATGTTTGGTCAGTACAACACCATCATTTGATAGTTCATTTATCAAAGTTTTGTATCTGGTGTAAGTCTGTGAGAGACTTTCAGAGTCTTTTGACCTGAAAGTATTATACTCAAGTTTAAGGTCCATGACCCTATTTTCCTTGGTATCTGAGGGACCCTCAAAGCTGTTTACCAAGTCATCCCAAGTTTGCTTGGCTGTAAGACAGTTGATGACTGATTCCATTATATCGTCAGGAAGACATGATATAAGGATGCTTTTCAGGCGTTGGTCTTGATTGACCACCCTCCTCTCATCAATGGTCCATTGGGCCTCAGGCTTGTTTAGCCCTGTGCCAGTCTTTGGGAAAAATGGGCCATCCCTGATACAGGTGATGTAGTAGGGTTCCATACCAGTAAGATAGCAAATCATACGCTTCTTCCATTTGCTAAATTTCCCAGCTTCAAGTCTGGGTGCAACAGCTGAGTAGCTGCCACCCTTTTTGTCGACTAGCTGGGGTACATTGATATCAGTCATAGTAGGATCTTGGTTTTAAAAACCTAGAGCACTCTTGGTTATTTTAAAAGATTTTATAAACCAGAGGCTCTGATACCACTTGTTGGTCCCTTTACACGATTAGAGTTAACTAGAAAGTTAATCTATTTCGTGTTATGACTAATACAATGTTTAGGATTAATTCTAACAGTTATAAAACGTGAGTATAAAAACAACAATATTTTTCAACGTTTAAATTCTTATTAGAAATAATTCCAAGAATCTATACCCAAGTGTTTTGCGGAACAAACACTTGGGATTGAATAGACAAGGGTATGGGGTGTCTCCTATCGAAACTCAAGTTTTGCTTGAGTGGTAACAATATACCCACTGAGCTATCTTAGTGAGTTGTATACTCTTTGTAGGAGAGAAGTTCCTTTGTAAAAGTTCAAGACTTTAATTATACAAAGCACACTTTAACTTCTCTCACATCTGCTCTATTTATACACAAGTAATCTAAGTATAAGTGATTAAATATAATACAAGTTGTTGAGGTTGCATGTCTGACAATTACAAATAGTAATTATCATTTCCAAGAACCAATAGGAAAGGGCTAAGAAGACTTTAGGAGTTGTTGGCTGACACTCCATGACTTTTAGCCGCAATAGAGAAGGTTGGATCTGACAAGAGAAGAGTGTTGGGCTTACACTAATATCTTCTCAGATCTTTTCCCTATTGTTCCCGCCTTTTCTTCAGGCGTTGGTTCCTCAGTCCTTCAATCACTTTGTTGGTTGAGGAGACTGGGGTTCAGTGAGTTCTTGTCCAACACTCACTGAATCCATCATCTTCTTCTTTGGCTTAAGTCCTACTCAGGGAGTACCGCCTTCCTGAGTAGTGAATCCTTCTTCTTGAATTCGCCTTAAGCATCCTGAAGATGACTCACTGAGAGGCTGTTCTCTCAGTGACTTGAATTGTTCTCGGTTTAAGTTAACACTTAGTTAATTTGTGTCCAAATCATGTTTGAAGCATTCTTGGGTTATACATGACCCAACAGATTTCCACGCCGTTCTTTTTCAGTATCTGTATAAACAAAGTTCTGTCCCTTTCGGGCAGAGATGACAAAATGATAGACGGGAAATTCTTATTATCATATAGGCATAAATAAGCAAGGTGGGGTGGTAGTTCAATAAACATATCATTATTCAAATAGGTTTTCTCAACTATTCTCCTACGTTTGTTAATTACTACGCAATCATACCACTCATCATCGGAATCATTAACAACATCGCGTCTAAGTTCGGTAGGTACATTTAGGTCAATAAATTCCTCAAAGTTCTCATCATTAGGATTAGTTGAGTTGTTTTGAATCAATGTTTCCCCCATAAGCCTAGCTTCAAGATATAGGTCCATACGCTCTCTTAATCCTAGCATGTAGACACCTCTAATTATGCTTTTAATAGGATCTTGGCACTTATAGACCAGTTTATTATTCCCTACCCTTAATGAGATTTTTCTTTTAAACACATCAATCTTAGCATGGGAAGTAGACAAGAAAGGTCTTCCAAGGATTAAAGGAACCTTAACATCCTCGGGCATATCTAAAATAACAAAGTCTACAGGGAAGATAAACTTCTCAATCTTGACTACCACATTATTAGCAATCCCTTCAGGTCGTTTTACCATTTTATCAGCCAATTCAATAAGTAATTTAGTTGGTGTTAATTTACCTAGTCCTAGGGTAGTGAATGTTTTAAGAGGCATAACACTAACACTAGCTCCTAAGTCAGCTAACACATTATTGAAAGATATATCATTAATTGAACAAGGTAGAGTAAAACTTCCTGGGTCTTTTTCTTTATGAGGCAAGGCATTTAAATCGGTTGCAGAGCTCCCTTCTTTCATTGTAGCCTTGATCTCCTCTTCAATCTTTGTCTTTTCTTTTAGTAATCTTCTTAAACTGATTGAAGAATTAAAGAAAAATTCGGGTCTTGCACCATCATTACCATTCATCGATCTTCTCGGTAAGTTAGGAGTGACTTCTTCAGTGGTGCTTATGGCCTTGACATGATCCCTTGGGTTGGTTTCAGTTGAGCTAGGTAAACTTCCATATCCCCTTTCTTGAAGAACTTTGCTCATTTGACCAATTTGTTGTTCCAGTGCTTTGATCGAAGCTCCTTGATTTCTTGTAGTAGTGTCCGTTGAAGCTCGGATTTCTTTGATCATAGCAGTATTCTCTTCATGTATTTTAGCAGCATCGGCCATAATTTGCTTTAGAGTGTCATCTAAAGTCTGCCTCCTTTCTTGATAAGCGGGATTGAAGTTGTTCTTTTGATAGAATCCCAGGGTAGCTTCCCTAAATCTCCCTGAAGGTCGGAATGGTTGTCCAAATTGGGTGTAATATGCTTCTTCAAATGTCTCACTTTCATTCTTACTCGGGCAATCTTTAGTGTAGTGAGGTCCTTCGCACTTTTCACATCCAACTTGGGCAGCATACACTCTTTCATCACGCTTCTTCATCTCTCTACTTATTTTATCCAATTGAGCTTGAATAGCAGCAATCCCGTCAAAATTAGTGCTGCTCTTAGATCTAGTAGAGGTCCCATCGTGCCATTTCTGAGAATGATCAGCAGCTTCTTGGATCGTTTTCCTAGCATTAGTTGCACTCATTTGAGGTACAGCTCCCTTAGCATCCAAAATCTGTCTAGTAGGCACGTCCAATCCTTGATAAAACAATATTATCTCCTGCATAGGGGTTAGATAGTGTTGAGGACATTTTATTAGTAAATCTTTAAATCGTTCCCAAGCTTGATAAAGAGTTTCATCAGGCTCTTGCTTGAAACTGTTGATAGCCTCCATTTTTTTAGCAGTCTTAGCAGGTGGACAATATCTCTTCAGGAATTTGCTCTTCAAACCTTCCCATGTAGTGATTGAACTAGCAGGTTCATTCCTTAGCCACTTGTTAGCAGCTCCTTTTAGTGAGATTGGAAAGATTCTAAGCATGAGTTGATCGTCAGTGACTCCTTCTGAAGTAAACAAATCTGCAATCTCCAGGACCTTTTCAACATGCTCATTAGCCTCCTCATGTTCCGTCCCACTGAAAGCATTCTCTCTAAGATCTTTGAGAAACTGACCCTTCAACTCAAATTTTGACTTATCATCAAACTTTGGTCTAGCAACTCCTGAAGTGTAATCAGCACGGGTACTGTTCATGTATTCCTCCATAGTAGTGTTTTCGCCCATTGTTTCTGTTTCAACTTCCTCTTTTTCTTCAGAAAAGTAATCAAGCTCGAGTGAACTTGAAAGATCAAAGCTTCTTGTGTTGAAAAGCCTTTTAAGCGAATGTAGGGTTCGTTCAGGATCTTCGAAAGGTTGAATCAAGTTCTTAGTCGAACTCCTGGTCATGCACTTCCTGAAATCAACACAAAAGCATCAGTAGGGTATGCTCAAGAAAGTAATATAGCAGAAAATTAACAACGAAAACGGAATACGAAAAATTAAAGTTACTGATATCTGCAGACGATGCGCCGTATCCAAAAAGTTGGATATGCCGTATCTAATAATCGTTAAAATTAAATCAGACTTTATTCAGAAAATAGATACGCCGCTTAGAAATTTGAATGCGCCGTATCAATTTTAATAATCAAAAATCGATATTTATAAAAATTAATTGCGTCGTATTAACAAAAGTTAATGCGCCGTATTTTCGTTACGTTTCAAAATACAAGATTTTTGATTCAGAAGATGCGCCGTATCGATAAAAATCGATACGCCGTATCTGTTTAATTAATCGAAAACTGTTTTTAATTAAAATAATAGATACGCCGTATCTGCAAGAGCAGATGCGTCGTATGGCGTTAACGTTTAGAAAAAAATTTATCAAAAACAGATACGCCGTATCTTGGGGAAAAGATGCGTCGTATCGCTTTATCGCTTAAAAAAATTTTCTTATTAAAAACAGATACGCCGTATCTTGGGGAAAAGATGCGTCGTATCGAATTAATTAAACGCGTTGTATTTTATAAAAAATTGAACGCAATACGCCGTATCTGATTTATCAGATGCGCCGTATCGTTCGATTTAGCTCAGTACAACGATAGCAGAAAACAAAAAATACAAAAAAATTAAAACAAATAAAATCACACGAAAATAAAAACAAAATAAAAGCAAACAAATAACACACAAAAACAGAAAATATGCAAAATAGTACAATGAATGCAAATTAAACTAATACACAACAAAATTAGCGGTTAGATAAAAATTAAAAACCTAATTAAAATACTAATCAAATTAACAGATAATAACAATTCACTCCCCGGTAGCGGCGCCAAAAACTTGATGTGCTGCGTGTGTCGTTGCGGTTTAGCAGTTTTAATGCCTAATCAAGTTTTAAATTTATATTTAGCCGACTTATCAATAACACACACACCTAACGAGCAGTGTACCCGGTCAGTATGAATATAATGGTAAGTAGAGTGTCGATCACTAAGAGTGGAACGTATTATCTAGTTATTCTAATCAGTATTTTAATATATTAAGTTAGCTATACAATCTAATCTAACGCAAGGGGGTTTCAGCCTGAGAGACTGGCACGATTTGGTTGCAATTAAATAATAAACTAAACCAATAGGCACGAATCAGCAAGTAGCAAACACGTACACAGATAAATACTCGAGACAATAAGAGGGCTGTCCTTATGATAAGTAGTTTGTCACTTGTTTTATTGCTAGTGTTATATGAAGTGTATAGTTCGATGCAACGCACCGAGATTAAGTCCTTTCTCGTTGGTTCTAATCTTATCGGCGAGTAAACCCTTAATGATTACTTATGACTATCCCGTTTATCTTTCTCCTACTTTTCTACAGACCATAGAATACATAGGCATCTAATAAACAGGCGAGGGCAGAGGCATGGCGACCCGATCAACGCTCAGCTAGCCACAGAGGTTATCAATGCACTAATAAAAGTCACCAATGACACTAACATATAAACTTTAATTGATGAGAAAGCAGTTTTAAGGGAGTGCAACCTTTCCGTTGTCACATTACACAAGCCACCAATCTTGATGAATTAAAGTTTACTAACACAATAAAACAAAACTACTTAATGAATTAAACACATGCAGCACCTTCTTACAGCTCTTGTATCTTTGATTTGGGTGTGTCTTGTGCTGCTGCCTTGACTGAATTCGTCCTAGGTTTCTGGTCTTCGGTCTCGTATATAATATATGTCACATCGAATTCGTCTGGTCTTGGGGTATTTATAGTTTCTGTCTGAGGGTGAGATGCGGCGCATCTAGTAAGTAGATGCGGCGCATGTACTTAACTTCGCGTGGGGTCCAAGATTATAATATTCAGGAATATTCGTACACCGCCAGAAGATGCGGCGTATCTTCATCTTTGGATGCGGCGCATGTCCTCTTGTGTCTTGGATCGTATCTGGTGAAATATTGATAGTGATGCGGCGCATGTAATGAGTGAGATGCGGCGCATCTGGAGCAGAACAAGTTGGTTATTCTTCGTTGACCAAAGTTTCATATGCGGCGCATGGGATAAATACATGCGGCGCATTCTTCAAAGTCAGGCAGTGGTCTTCATTCTCTTCATTCCAACAACCAATTCCAATCTTGATCATTTTACTCCGTTTTTAGTCCATAATCGCTAAGTTTCACCAAATGCTTGTTTTTACCTGAGAATTACAAAAGTAAACGATTAAGTATCAATCCTCATACATAATATAGTAAAACAAGTCAAATTAATAGGATAAATGATAGTAATAAAATGTACTTATTTGAGTTCATCAAGGCCCATATGGCATATTTTTGGAATCATAAAAATAGCCCAAGTCCAAGCCCAAAACTATTTTCACGCCCTCGCCTCTAAATTTATTAACGGGCCATAGATCAATTCGTTAACTGGCC
The DNA here is from genome assembly GCA_021014915.2 of Artemisia tridentata subsp. tridentata. NCBI lineage: Eukaryota > Viridiplantae > Streptophyta > Magnoliopsida > Asterales > Asteraceae > Artemisia > Artemisia tridentata. Next base: position 189,732,854 of record CP139501.1, read on the forward strand.
CATTAGTACAAAAATAAGCTCTTTTCTGGAATAAGCACTTGGAATAAGTTAAAATGAACTAAATAGAGTTATAGAAATTTTCAGAATATTTTCCCCGTCATTTTTATGCAAAAAGGACTAAAAATGTAACGCAATCTAACTGGAAGGACTAAAGCTGCCAATCTGTGAAACTTATGGACTGAAGCTGTGAAAATAGTTTACAGAGGACTTAAATTGATATACCATTGAACTCCAAGCCTTATGTGGACATATGGACAAGATTTGGACTATTATGGACTTTGGACTTAACCGAGGACTAACGACGTAACGCAATCACAGTTAGACTAAAGAATATAAAATCTGAAAAGGACAAGGACCTATTTAATTTCACTTGACATTCTTAATTATTTTCTATTTTCACCCTTCATTTCATATGCATGTTTCATTTTAAGTTATGCATTATTTGAGGTTTCGTTATTAGAAATTTAGTAACTTCACTTGCATATTATTTCAGCATATTTCAAGAGTGTAACACCCCCTAATTTGGTTTGTGGCAGCGGAAAAGTAATTAGGGTGTTACGGTGAGGATCGAAGTTAAAATTTCAGAAAACGGCCCGGAAGGGGCGTTTTGAAAGTTATATGTCATTCAAAATAATATTTTTGTTAAAATTGAAATATTTGATTCAAAAATCTCTTAAAAATGTGGTAGTTTGGAAAGAATGTCATATTTGATTTTACACCTTTTTGTTTATCAGAGTAAAAGATGCCCGCTCCGTGTCTTGTCCTGCTCCGTTAATTACCTGAGATAAACATGCTTAAAACGTCAACACAATGGTTGGTGAGTTCGTGGAGTTTGATAGAAAATATTTCTCTTTGAAAGGTGTATAGTGATAATAGTTCTTCTTGAAATAATTAAAGAGTTGCGTTGTATAAAATTCACAAGTGAATAATGTATGATCTTCAAAATCAGCAGTTTCATATTTTAAATGAAATTGAGCTACGTTGTTATATGCTCGAAATGGGATGTTGAGTCAGCTTTTAAATGTAATGACATACCAAACATTTTGGGTTGCCTTGCAGAATTCTTATTTAAGTCACATATGGTAACAGTTAAAGTTCAAGTACAAGATTTACAATCATATCATATAGTGGGAATGATAATCTAAAATCTGAAGTCTATCAGTGTAAAGTGGTGGTCTTCTAAATACAGCTGTATCCTAGGATATATATGAAACATTCATATATTCATAAAGTTATATTGCCCTAAGCCTCATGACACGCAAAACGTTAACAGAGTACCGTAAAACGGAGTGTTCACCAAATTAATGACGAAAGTTTATGCCCTCGTGTAATAGGTGATTTGCCACTTCCTATTTTTCTCAAATATAGCGCATCGCGACTAATACGACTAGCGATTAAGCATTCCGTCACAGTATTAGTGGGATAGGTTGTCAGTCCTCCAACAGGTTTCGAAGCTGTTGCTATATTCGTGCTCACCGCAGTGATTAATGGCTCATGATAAAGGGTCTTTTTGGCAATAAGGTGTGCTTAGGCAATATAGGTCTAAAGGTTCATAAAATACACGTATTCTGATCTTGGCAATTATTTCCAGTGGAATATAGAAATATTATAATAAGTAACAGTTCATTCATTTGTCACATGAATGCATACAGTAAGCCTCAGTATCATGTTACATCAAGTAGTTCAGAGATGTTATGTTTCCAGTTCCGTGTTTAAGCTAAACAGACAATTTGCACATATATTGAGCATGTATTCCTTTCAAGTATAATTCAAATAGGTAAAGCGTAGTTGATAGTTTTTGAGCAATTCATGAGAGTTTTCAAGTAATATAAAACAGTTAAAGCATGTATCTCCCCCAAATGAGTTATTAAAAACAAGTGTGAAAAGTAGGGGCCACGACTCACCTGGAGCGTATCCGGCAAGACGAAATTATAAGATTGAGTAAACGATCACGAAAACTTCTTCAATACAAGACCTGAGTATAAGCGAAGTCTAAGAGTCTAACTTATGACTAATAACGAATGTGGAAAGGATAAATCGTATAACGATTTGATCGGTGATGTGAGTGTGTGATATGCTTAAGATGCCTCAAGTTAAAAATATAATATATATCTATAATAGTATCTCGGTTCCTATCTCAAGCAACCCAAAATATTACTTTCTCGAAATATGATGAAATAATATGCAAGTGAAGTTGTTAATATTCCTAATAGCGAAACCTTAAATAATGCATACTAAAATGAAACATGCATATGAAATGAAGGGTGCAAAATGAAAATAAACTAAGAATGTCAAGTGAAATTAAATAAATCCCTGTTCTTTTCAGATTTCATCCTTCTTAGTCTAACTGTGGTTGCGTTACGTCGTTAGTCCTTGGTTAAGTCCAAAGTCCATAATAGTCCAAAATTTGTCCATATGTTCATATAAGGCTTGAAGTCCAGAGATATGTCAACTTAAGTCCTTTATAACCTGTTTTAACAGTTTCAGTCCATAGTTTTCATAGTTGGCAGTTTTAGTCCCTCTAGTTAAATCGCGTTACATTTTTAGTCCTTTTCGTACAATAATCATAGGAAAAATTATCTAAAAATTTATGGAGCTTATTCAATCTTATTAAAGCTTAGGTCAACTGCTTATTTCTGAAAACACCTTATTTTTAGCTTATTGGGCTTATTAACGAAATGTACTTTAGCCCGTTAAGAAATTTAGAGGCGAGGGCATGAAACTTGTTTTGGATTTGAACTCGGGCTATTTTTGTGGTTCTAAAAATGTATCGTATGGGCCCAGTAGGCTTATGGATCGTTAACTCTTGTTGGGCTTTAAATAAGCCCAAATTCGGAATAGTAATTTCTAAAAATTTTACTTTCTGAAATTAAATTATATGGTTGGTGGTTTTGTCGATCAAAAGGGGTGTTTTTAAGTGTAGAAACGAGATCATGTGATCGATGTAAAAACACCAAATATGTAGCCTTCTAGCTCATCGTTCGAGATATGTAAAAACATTAGGTAGTTGTTCATTTTAATATGAAAATACGAGATCGTTTTATAGGCATGTTGAGATAGTTTTCATGTTTAAAAAAAAAGACTTAGAATTTTTCTAAGTTGTAAACTTGGTTTTTGAATAGCGATTTAAAATGGGTCTTTTTTACGTGTCGAGATGAGCTTATTTTTACGTGATGTTTAAACGAAAATAGTAATTAGTTGAGAGTTCTATTGGGTCGTATAAAAGTAAATCGTGGTCATTAGATTAGATTGTAAGTTATGGGGTTGTTTTAGAGGCTACTGGTGACTGTCTCATATGTATAAACATTTGAATTAGTTCTAGCTGTTTTCATTTAGGTTTCTACGCGTGATATACAATCTTTTATACATTCGAATGATGCATGATATGCTTGTTTAAACGTGAGTGGGATGAGTGAGGTGCCTTTCAAGGCCTCCCATGAGTGAGTTCGACACATGTGGGTGAGTTGCACTAAGTGGGATACTTATGAAAGAAAACGTACATATATATAGTGACATGAGTGAGCATGCAACCTAGGCTTTCAAACATGTTATTGAAGTGAGTTGTGACTTATCCACCTTCCACAGTGGAGGCATACTCCATCCTGGTAAACTTGTCATGCATGCGTACAAAAATAAAAATACGTTCGAGTATGAAAGTAAAAGGGAATATGCATGCGCGATGTAGTGATGTGCGATATAAAAACAAACGAGTTACTAGGGACTTACCATACTTTTAGGAAGGTGGGAAAAGAGTTGTGGCAGTCGAGTGCAACACAAGAGTATGGCAGTAAGTTTCTTTTCGAGCTTGGAAGTGTTCTTACACTTTGGATCCTTCTATTCGACTTGCATCACCAACAGGGATATACATGTTTCTTGGTTTTTGAGGTGTTGGGTGAGAGTAGAATGAGTGAAGAGTGAGCAATGTGAGTTGATAATAGTGGTCGAGTTATATAGAAGAATGCTATACACACTTGGACTATATTACCCTTGCAACTCAATGATTGAAGTCTACTGTTTGTGATCAGGAGAGGTGGCATGTTTTGGTGGATAGAAGAAATCTCTTAGATAACATTTGTCTTTTGCTGTTTGTTGGTGTAGATTCTTCATACGTTTGTACTCTTATTGTGTTTTAAAAATGGAACTAACATACTAGTTTAATCTCTTGTTTTCCCATTATATACGTGTCGACATTCTTAACATGTTAAAGTGTACCCTAGCTCGTCTAATGATTCTTTTAGTTTGATATTAAAATGTGTATGTAACCTAGAAGAGAGTCGTATGAAGTCTTACAAGTAAGCTCGAGTGAAATGAGTTTGACATAATGGCATGTACTGTGGACACAACCTACGACCCTTGAATTCTCTTGACAGTAGCTCTTGATATAAATATAACTTAGTAGGTTTGAAGGGAACTGAGTAAGCTTCTTTCATTCTATATTGTGGCTCGATAGTAAGTACAACAAAATAACTATATTTGTTTTTGAGTTTTTAAATTGTGGTGATTGTAACTGTGTGAATGTGGGCTGAATATATGCAACTTACAGTTGTTAGTGATGGTATTTTGTGTTGGCCAAATGAGAGAAGGAGGTATGTAGGGGCTAGGTGAGTGTCGAACCAAGAAGGAATAGTAGGCATGTGTTTTAGTTTTGAGGTCAGTCAATGGAAAAAAAAAAGAAAAAGGAACCAGTCTATGCTCAGTTCTTAGGAAGCATGGGTTGAGTGGTCGGATAGGATAAGACATGCTTGCATGGCATCTTAGTGTGTTTTTGTTGATTACATGGAGATTAAAAGGGTTATGTTTCCTGGTCTTTGTGGTGATCGAAGGGAGTAATGTATTAAGGGATGATGCATGCAATTGGTTAAATAAGAAAATGTCGAATCAGGACATGTTTTAAGAATAAAATGTGATATCGGGTTATATATGTAATGAATTAGTTTTAAGTTGGGCTTGTGTGGTATGTATGGTGGTGTTGGGCTGAGGGTCCAGTTGGGATGTAGCTTAATTAGTTTAGTGCATGAAATAGAACATGTTTAGAGTAAATTTTTGGGTAGTAACATTGTAGTTAGTGAAATTTTTATAATTAGGGTAAGTTGTAAACAAGTATGAGATAGTTAGAGTAACTGGCGATTTTGTGAAATTTAAGTCCTTGTGAAGTGATTACGTTTCGTAATTTATGATGTGGTCTAGTGTTGACATCCAGTAATTATTATGATATCGCGTTGTGGTGAAAATGGTATAACAAGAAAATTTAAATTTCCCCATAAAAATGGGTGTTGTTATATGGTAAGTCGAGATTATTATTAATTAACAAAGATTATTAAGACGAATTTTCGTGGGATCTTACAGTATCTACCCCTCAATTTTGAACTTCGTCCCGAAGTTCAGTCGTGATAGGTGTTGAAAAGTGTGATGTACTGAGGTGAGAGTTTATGGAAGATGTTGTCGAGATATTTCTTACTTAAATATCAAAGAAGTGAGATTCCAACTAGATTTATTCATTCCAGACGAATTAAATTCGAATGTTTGGTCTATAATTGAATTCATAGACTACGAATAGTGAAAATAACGGTCGAGAGTAGGGAGTATTTATTACTGAATGTCTAGTGTTCTAACGGTCGAGACTAGGGGATTTTTAATGGTAGCGGTTTGAAATTTAATGATAGTGAATAGTAAAATAGTGGGTATTTTCTTCACCTACTTTTCCTATTTAACTTTCTCCTTTTTCCTTCACTTTATTCCCTTTTCACCTTTTCACCTTTTCAATTATTCTTCTCATTCAAATTTCATCTCCTTCATTCAACCTCTTCTCCGAAAAGATGTCGCCGATCGCCATAGTGTTTGCAGTCATGTTCATCATTTTCGTCGTCGTTGGTTTGGCTTTTCTTCCCGGCGAAGATACCAGCGGTTGGATCGGATACTTGTTGGTCATCGTACCTCTCACAATCCTAGCAATTTTTGCGGATAATTTTTGGAAGTGAGGGTCGTGCGTGGTTGCTTAGAATGTAGCTTTGTTGTGTGTCGATGTAATGTGGAATAAATTCTCGTTTAGGTTTTTGTTAAGTTGTTATGTTTAACGGTTCGTTTTTGTGTGTCTTCAGAATAATTAAGGTACTTCATCCTATGGTGGCCTTGCTATGGTTGGGTTGGTGATGATTTTTGTTTCTATAGTAGGCCAACCGATCGAAGGTTGTATGTTTTATGTTGTGTTTTATGTACTGTTAGCACTTTTGATGTTAATCATCTCGTTATGTATTAACCTTCATGGTTTCTAATAAAATTTATGTTATTTGTGTTTTCAGTAGATTGTTGTGAATTTTTAAAGTTTCTAATTTTCGTAATTTCCTCTTCCTCGTATAGTAGTGAAATGAGTGATGAGTGTAGCCCTGACTGGGGTTGATTAAAAAGTAAAGTTTATGAACAATTTATTTTGTTTCAAGACTCTGCTTTTGGGAATGAACATTGTTATTAACACTTTGAAAGGATAACTGTTCCATTTATAACATGATTCTTCCTAAATTATACATAGGTAGCTAGGCTATGTATAATTGAGGATCAAATAATGTAACTCTTGGTTCAGTACTTATGTTTCTTCAAAGAGTTTTCTATGGTTTAGTTGTAATAATTTCGTCACGAAGTCAGACAATTTCTGATTTAAAAATATATATAAAGTTTTTATTCATTTTTCGAGGATAAGTCAGAATTTTCTAAGATAACATTTGGACATCCTGGGTATAAATTTAGGATTTTAAGTGGGATTTCATTGCAATATGATAGCAACTTAGTGTTTGATCATGATAAAATTAATTAAATCCTTGAGGTACTATTAGTGTATTTGTTACATAACGATTATGAGTAGAAAGGTGTAATGGAAATGGAAATAGATGTAGATTTTTATTATCATGGAAATATTACAAGGTAGATTTTTCACACGGTAGGACGATAACTTTTACACTTAGGTTACATCCATCGTACCTAAGGTAAATACAAACGAAAATACAACTTAGATAGTCCTAAACTAGAGTTTATTTATTTTACAGCAGGAATCCATTCATCTGCTTAACCTAGAGATCATTCTTTGGTACTACTGGGATCTCTTAACGAGTCTTCATTCTTTTGCATCCATCTTGGCCTTCCAGTTGGCATTGTAGTTTGGGCAATGACTCTTGTAATGCCCTATTCCACCACATCCGTGGCATCTTATGGATGACTGCTGTTCCTTTCTTTCCATAACCTTGCAGTCACTTGTCTTGTGGCCTGTTTTCCTGCACCTCCCGCATTTTGCAGTGCAATATCCGGTGTGATGCATCTTACATTTTAGGCACAGAGGTTTATTTCCACGGTAGTTGTTTCGGTTGGTAGGGGTGGTGACGTAGTTTCCTTCCATTTCTGGGTCGAGCCTTTGCTGGCGAAGATAGTCAATGCGGTCTTGTAGATGATTGCGGATGCAAACATCGTTGTGAAACTCACATTCGTTGATGATAAAGGGTCTTTTCTCCTCATGTCCTTGCTTTTGGTTATTTTTCTTAAGTGCAATATCTTGCCTAATTCCTTGAGTACACATGCGGATCGGTTTAGTTATTGTCCTTGACTTCTTTAGGCATGCTGGCCTACATCCCATGAAATGTTCATGGTTATGCTTACAAGGTATAACCTTCTTTCTTTCTTTTCTTGTCATGTCATTGTCATTTGGACTGACTATTGAGGTTACTTCCATTACTACTTCAACGATTTTGTTTACCATTTCCTCGATGGTTTTAGGGGTCATGATTGTTGTGGGCACCACACTGTTCATATTGTCCATTCCCTATGAACATTACACGAAACGTTGATTTAGTATTCACTTTATCGTTAGAATAATTCAAATAGTGAGATATTTGTATATTAATGCTAACAATGTGGTCTCAATACGAAATCAAATCAACCGAGGATCATAGAAATACGATGTGTCTAGGTAGCATTGTAAAATAACGATCAACTCTTGATTTGAGATCGTTAAGGAACACTTGAATTTATCTACGAAAGCTGAAGTTCAACAACCTTTTCTTTATTCATCGAGTTTCTTCTGAATATTTGTTCTTAGAATTCTATGTTTCATTGATTCATGTGAATTTTTTTTTTTTTTTTTTTTTTTTTTTTTTTTTTTTTTACTCAAGAGAGTAACAATTAGTGAGGTTTTGCATGACTCTTTGCACTTACAGCATCATGATAAGGTTTGATGAGAGGAATTTGTTTCCAACAGAAAAGTATACGAAAGGATAGTTATTATACATTACAAGTCGATTACAAGCTCTGGAAGTTACAGAATTATTGGAACTACATGAACTACTAACCAAAACTATTTGGTTTATTTAGTACAACAACGATACTTAAGATCAGTTACGTCTCTGACGTAAACGTCTAACTTCTGCCTCAAGATCCAGTTGTGCAGCTTCCATAGCCGAGAAACGTTCTTGGCATGCATTCATCTGATTAGCTAACATGTTTTCCAGGGCTGCAATCTTTTGGCTTTGGGTTCTTGCTGTGTCTCTAGCTAACCATAATGCTCTTTCAATGTCTTCAATTCTAATGTGGGTTTGAGTATGGCCTCTACCTAAACAGCGGGTTCTGGCATCCAGGTTTCTAAGTTCTTGTTCATAGTTGTCCTTCATGTTACCAATATTCATTCCTAAACCAAACACTTCTCGTCTCTCAGCATCGGTCCTCTTGAACAGGGTATCAATGTTACGGTCAAACCATTCAAATCGTAATGGATGTAACTCTTTTAACTGTTCAGAGTGAGCGTTTAGTATGCTGGTGTGTTGGTGAAGGCGAATCCATATGGAGTCTCGGGTGTCAACATTGTAGTCAAGAGATTTGGGTGGGGACACATCGTTCGGGACATCTGGCATGGAGAAATCTGAGGTATTGGGTAAGGGAGAATTTAGGTTAATGTTTTCCCAGGTCATTTCTTGACGTGAACTTTGTCCAATTTCAAATGTTGGTTGGCCACCAATCGGATCTGAATAGGATTCAGTTGCTCTCCTAAGTTTGTGACGTGGAGGGGAGTGAGTAGGTGATGACGAAGATGAGTTTTGAGTAAGTTTTATGTCAGGTTGAGGTTGTGACATTTGTTCATAAGGATCTTCAGTATTTGGTGTAATATGATAGCTAGGCGATACATGGGTAGTAGGAGGGGTTGTCTTAGCGATGTCAACGGGTAGTGAAGTCATGTTACTGTAGCAATTGAAAATAATAATTATGAGTATTTATACGTTTAAGATGTAACGTCGAGTGTGAAATAATATGGTGTGTAATGTGTGAAGAATAAACATTAAGCATGTAAAGATCAGTACAAAACAATCTTAATAGGTAAGGTATTGAGCACGGCAGTCTGCAGACACGGAAGGCATAAGATGATAAGGTGTAAAATCATTTATTTTGAAAATGTGGTTATAGTTCGATGTTTTAAAATGTTTGATTCTCTATAACCATAGGCTCTGATACCAAACTGTAACACCCCCTAATTTGGTTTGTGGCAGCGGAAAAGTAATTAGGGTGTTACGGTGAGGATCGAAGTTAAAATTTCAGAAAACGGCCCGGAAGGGGCGTTTTGAAAGTTATATGTCATTCAAAATAATATTTTTGTTAAAAGTGAAATATTTGATTCAAAAATCTCTTAAAAATGTGGTAGTTTGGAAAGAATGTCATATTTGATTTTACACCTTTTTGTTTATCAGAGTAAAAGATGCCCGCTCCGTGTCTTGTCCTGCTCCGTTAATTACCTGAGATAAACATGCTTAAAACGTCAACACAATGGTTGGTGAGTTCGTGGAGTTTGATAGAAAATATTTCTCTTTGAAAGGTGTATAGTGATAATAGTTCTTCTTGAAATAATTAAAGAGTTGCATTGTATAAAATTCACAAGTGAATAATGTATGATCTTCAAAATCAGCAGTTTCATATTTTAAATGAAATTGAGCTACGTTGTTATATGCTCGAAATGGGATGTTGAGTCAGCTTTTAAATGTAATGACATACCAAACATTTTGGGTTGCCTTGCAGAATCCTTATTTAAGTCACATACGGTAACAGTTAAAGTTCAAGTACAAGATTTACAATCATATCATATAGTGGGAATGATAATCTAAAATCTGAAGTCTATCAGTGTAAAGTGGTGGTCTTCTAAATACAGCTGTATCCTAGGATATATATGAAACATTCATATATTCATAAAGTTATATTGCCCTAAGCCTCATGACACGCAAAAAGTTAACAGAGTACCGTAAAACGGAGTGTTCACCAAATTAATGATGAAAGTTTATGCCCTCGTGTAATAGGTGATTTGCCACTTCCTATTTTTCTCAAATATAGCGCATCGCAACTAATACGACTAGCGATTAAGCATTCCGTCACAGTATTAGTGGGATAGGTTGTCAGTCCTCCAACAGGTTTCGAAGCTGTTGCTATATTCGCGCTCACCGCAGTGATTAATGGCTCATGATAAAGGGTCTTTTTGGCAATAAGGTGTGCTTAGGCAATATAGGTCTAAAGGTTCATAAAATACACGTATTCTGATCTTGGCAATTATTTCCAGTGGAATATAGAAATATTATAATAAGTAACAGTTCATTCATTTGTCACATGAATGCATACAGTAAGCCTCAGTATCATGTTACATCAAGTAGTTCAGAGATGTTATGTTTCCAGTTCCGTGTTTAAGCTAAACAGACAATTTGCACATATATTGAGCATGTATTCCTTTCAAGTATAATTCAAATAGGTAAAGCGTAGTTGATAGTTTTTGAGCAATTCATGAGAGTTTTCAAGTAATATAAAACAGTTAAAGCATGTATCTCCCCCAAATGAGTTATTAAAAACAAGTGTGAAAAGTAGGGGCCACGACTCACCTGGAGCGTATCCGGCAAGACGAAATTATAAGATTGAGTAAACGATCACGAAAACTTCTTCAATACAAGACCTGAGTATAAGCGAAGTCTAAGAGTCTAACTTATGACTAATAACGAATGTGGAAAGGATAAATCGTATAACGATTTGATCGGTGATGTGAGTGTGTGATATGCTTAAGATGCCTCAAGTTAAAAATATAATATATATCTATAATAGTATCTCGGTTCCTATCTCAAGCAACCCAAAATATTACTTTCTCGAAATATGATGAAATAATATGCAAGTGAAGTTGTTAATATTCCTAATAGCGAAACCTTAAATAATGCATACTAAAATGAAACATGCATATGAAATGAAGGGTGTAAAATGAAAATAAACTAAGAATGTCAAGTGAAATTAAATAAATCCCTGTTCTTTTCAGATTTCATCCTTCTTAGTCTAACTGTGGTTGCGTTACGTCGTTAGTCCTTGGTTAAGTCCAAAGTCCATAATAGTCCAAAATTTGTCCATATGTTCATATAAGGCTTGAAGTCCAGAGATATGTCAACTTAAGTCCTTTATAACATGTTTTAACAGTTTCAGTCCATAGTTTTCATAGTTGGCAGTTTTAGTCCCTCTAGTTAAATCGCGTTACATTTTTAGTCCTTTTCGTACAATAATCAAAGGAAAAATTATCTAAAAATTTATGGAGCTTATTCAATCTTATTAAAGCTTAGGTCAACTGCTTATTTCTGAAAACACCTTATTTTTAGCTTATTGGGCTTATTAACGAAATGTACTTTAGCCCGTTAAGAAATTTAGAGGCGAGGGCATGAAACTTGTTTTGGATTTGAACTCGGGCTATTTTTGTGGTTCTAAAAATGTATCGTATGGGCCCAGTAGGCTTATGGATCGTTAACTCTTGTTGGGCTTTAAATAAGCCCAAATTCGGAATAGTAATTTCTAAAAATTTTACTTTCTGAAATTAAATTATATGGTTGGTGGTTTTGTCGATCAAAAGGGGTGTTTTTAAGTGTAGAAACGAGATCATGTGATCGATGTAAAAACACCAAATATGTAGCCTTCTAGCTCATCATTCGAGATATGTAAAAACATTAGGTAGTTGTTCATTTTAATATGAAAATACGAGATCGTTTTATAGGCATGTTGAGATAGTTTTCATGTTTAAAAAAAAAGACTTAGAATTTTTCTAAGTTGTAAACTTGGTTTTTGAATAGCGATTTAAAATGGGTCTTTTTACGTGTCGAGATGAGCTTATTTTTACGTGATGTTTAAACGAAAATAGTAATTAGTTGAGAGTTCTATTGGGTCGTATAAAAGTAAATCGTGGTCATTAGATTAGATTGTAAATTATGGGGTTGTTTTAGAGGCTACTGGTGACTGTCTCATATGTATAAACATTTGAATTAGTTCTAGCTGTTTTCATTTAGGTTTCTACGCGTGATATACAATCTTTTATACATTCGAATGATGCATGATATGCTTGTTTAAACGTGAGTGGGATGAGTGAGGTGCCTTTCAAGGCCTCCCATGAGTGAGTTCGACACATGTGGGTGAGTTGCACTAAGTGGGATACTTATGAAAGAAAACGTACATATATATAGTGACATGAGTGAGCATGCAACCTAGGCTTTCAAACATGTTATTGAAGTGAGTTGTGACTTATCCACCTTCCACAGTGGAGGCATACTCCATCCTGGTAAACTTGTCATGCATGCATACAAAAATAAAAATACGTTCGAGTATGAAAGTAAAAGGGAATATGCATGCGCGATGTAGTGATGTGCGATATAAAAACAAACGAGTTACTAGGGACTTACCATACTTTTAGGAAGGTGGGAAAAGAGTTGTGGCAGTCGAGTGCAACACAAGAGTATGGCAGTAAGTTTCTTTTCGAGCTTGGAAGTGTTCTTACACTTTGGATCCTTCTATTCGACTTGCATCACCAACAGGGATATACATGTTTCTTGGTTTTTGAGGTGTTGGGTGAGAGTAGAATGAGTGAAGAGTGAGCAATGTGAGTTGGTAATAGTGGTCGAGTTATATAGAAGAATGCTATACACACTTGGACTATATTACCCTTGCAACTCAATGATTGAAGTCTACTGTTTGTGATCAGGAGAGGTGGCATGTTTTGGTGGATAGAAGAAATCTCTTAGATAGCATTTGTCTTTTGCTGTTTGTTGGTGTAGATTCTTCATACGTTTGCACTCTTATTGTGTTTTAAAAATGGAACTAACATACTAGTTTAATTTCTTGTTTTCCCATTATATACGTGTCGACATTCTTAACATGTTAAAGTGTACCCTAGCTCGTTTAATGATTCTTTTAGTTTGATATTAAAATGTGTATGTAACCTAGAAGAGAGTCGTATGAAGTCTTACAAGTAAGCTCGAGTGAAATGAGTTTGACATAATGGCATGTACTGTGGACACAACCTACGACCCTTGAATTCTCTTGACAGTAGCTCTTGATATAAATATAACTTAGTAGGTTTGAAGGGAACTGAGTAAGCTTCTTTCATTCTATATTGTGGCTCGATAGTAAGTACAACAAAATAACTATATTTGTTTTTGAGTTTTTAAATTGTGGTGATTGTAACTGTGTGAATGTGGGCTGAATATATGCAACTTACAGTTGTTAGTGATGGTATTTTGTGTTGGCCAAATGAGAGAAGGAGGTATGTAGGGGCTAGGTGAGTGTCGAACCAAGAAGGAATAGTAGACATGTGTTTTAGTTTTGAGGTCAGTCAATGGAAAAAAAAAAGAAAAAGGAACCAGTCTATGCTCAGTTCTTAGGAAGCATGGGTTGAGTGGTCGGATAGGATAAGACATGCTTGCATGGCATCTTAGTGTGTTTTTGTTGATTACATGGAGATTAAAAGGGTTATGTTTCCTGGTCTTTGTGATGATCGAAGGGAGTAATGTATTAAGGGATGATGCATGCAATTGGTTAAATAAGAAAATGTCGAATCAGGACATGTTTTAAGAATAAAATGTGATATCGGGTTATATATGTAATGAATTAGTTTTAAGTTGGGCTTGTGTGGTATGTATGGTGGTGTTGGGCTGAGGGTCCAGTTGGGATGTAGCTTAATTAGTTTAGTGCATGAAGTAGAATATGTTTAGAGTAAATTTTTGGGTAGTAACATTGTAGTTAGTGAAATTTTTATAATTAGGGTAAGTTGTAAACAAGTATGAAATAGTTAGAGTAACTGGCGATTTTGTGAAATTTAAATCCTTGTGAAGTGATTACGTTTCGTAATTTAAGATGTGGTCTAGTGTTAACACCCGGTAATTGTTATGATATCGCGTTGTGGTGAAAATAGTATAACAAGAAAATTTAAATTTCCCCATAAAAATGGGTGTTGTTATATGGTAAATCGGGGTTATTATTAATTAACAAAGATTATTAAGACGAATTTTCGTGGGATCTTACATTTCGAGAAAGTAATATTTTGGGTCGATTAAGATAAGAATCAAGATAATATTATAGATATATCATATTTTTAACTTGAGGCATTTTAAGCATATCACACACTCACATCACCGATCAAATCGTTATACGATTTATCCTTTCCACATTTGTTATTAGTAGAAAGTTAGACTCTTAGACTTCGCTTATACTCAGGTCTCGTATTGAAGAGTTTTCGTGATCGTTTACTTGATCTAATAATTCTATCTTACCAGATACGTTCCAGGTGAGTTCATGGCCCCTACTTTTACCGGTTTTCTAACTACTTTTGGGGGAGATACATGCTTTAACTGTTTTAAGTTATCTGTATAAAACTCTTATGATTTACTCAAAATCATCCACTATGCTTTACATGTTTGAATCACCTTTGAGAGGAACATATGTTCATTATATGTACAAATGGCTTGCTTAGCATAAACACTGAATTTGAAAGATAACAACTTTAAACTACTGGATGTAATATGATACTGAGACATTATTGTATGCATTCATATAACAACTGAATGTAATGTTACTTTATTGTGATATTTCTACATTTCACTAGAAATAATTGCCAAGACTAAAATTACGCATAATTCATGCACCCTGAAACCATATTGCCTAAGTTTACTTTATTGCCATAAAGTCCCTCGATCATGAGCCATTAATCACTGCGGTGAGCGCGAATATAGTGAACAGCTTCGAAACCTGTTAGAGGCTGACAACCTATCCCACTAAATACTTTGACGGAATGCCTTATGGTTAGTCGTATTTAGTCGCGATGCACTATATTTGAGAAAAATAGGAATTGGCAAGTCACCTATTAACATGAGGGCTTAATCACCCATCAGTAACCCTGGTGGGGCACCGCCGTTTTACGGAACTGTTAACGTTTTGCGTGTCATGAGGCTTAGGGCAATATAACTTTATGAATATATGAATGTTTCATATATATCCTAGGATACAGCTGTATTAGTAAACCACCACTTTACACTAATAGATTTCAGATTTTAGATTATTATTTTCACAATGTGTTATGATTATGAATCATGTACTTGAACTTTAATTGTTACCATATGCGACTAAATCGTGAATTCTATAAAGGACAACTCAAATTGCTTAGTATATCATTAATACTAAAAGTTGATCCAACATGTCATTTCAAGCGTATAACAACGTAGCTCAGCTTCGTTTAGAAACTTGAAACTTATGATCGCCTGAGATCATACATGAATTATTAGTGGATTTTTATTCAACTCACCTTATTACTGATTTTATGAAAAACTATTATTCATTTCGACAACCGCTATACACTTTTTAAATTCATTGAAAGAAGTTATTTTCTATCAAACTCCACGAACTCACCAACCATTGTGTTGACGTTTTAAGCATGTATTTATCTCAGGTTCACAATGAGCACGGATGGCACGGAGGAGCACGGACAATTTTGAAGGCTATAAATATCATTCGAAAACCTATTTAATAAACTTTGAAACCACGGGGACCTTACTTTGTAAACTCTGATATTCGAATGATAAATCTTTTAAAACGACCAAATTGGTGATCGTTTTCTACTATTCAACTGTTGTGCCATGAAGTAACACCCAAATTGAATTCCGCTGCACATCACGAAATTGGGGGTGTTACAGATTGGTATCAGAGCTACAGTTATAGAGAAACGGGTCTAAATGAGGTCCAAACTATAACTACTTTTACAAACAAAACATTTTATAGCCTTTCGCTCTCCGTGCTTACCATCCGCCAGACGCTTATGTGACTTCTAGATAGTTTTGCTACACCAAAACTCTAATATAATGATGTATATACTCACCAACTATTTCGAGTACCGTACCGACCACCTTTAATTATCTTATTCATATCTTTATAGATACGTGAGAAATAAATTTTTCTGTATTTCCGAAAAATCCGCGCATGGATTATTGTGTGGATTGGTACGAATGTTAAATCAGAAATTCTTAAGTAGGATGGTTTACAATGTCTTTATTTGAATGATTGGGATGCCTTTTATTTAAATAAAGAAATTGTAAAGCGCTGAACCATAAGTTTATATTTCCTCATTTACATTGTTTGGGACGCCTCTCTATGTAAATAATGAATTATAAATAAGTGGGCTTATTTTTATCTGTAAGAGCACTAGTATGAAACCAATAACCACGAAAATTCATCAAACACACGGCATAACTCTCATTAGAAACCATAAATATTGATACATAATGATATAATTAGCATTGGTAATGCTAACATTACAAATATCACTAAGAAAGGCATAACATCACCAACCAATTAACCTGCTATACCAATGAAGAACACCACTACACCAGCAAGAGCAAGAACCACGGCTGGATTTAACACCTCGAATATCCGGTACAACAAGAATACACAAGTTATTAATGCAATGAAACATTAACACATGATGTTACTATACGGGTTCAAAGCAACACTCTATTGTAATGCTATCTCTTACTATTCTAGCCACTTGCATTAACCATTTCTCACACAAAGACAAACAAGATTTCCATCCCCTAAAAGCCGGGATTCAGCAATTTTCTCTACATACACCAAATCCTTATTCGAATATCTCTGTGTAAGAGTCTATTATCAACAAAACTCTTTTGTTTAACGGGTAGGTTACCCGCACAGATCCTTGTAATTGGAAACCATGTGAAATTTCATAAAAGAATAACAATAGTTATTCCAAAGGAAAATTTTCCAAGTTGTGTTAACTAGGAAATAGCAAATTTCACATAAGATTACAATAAATTCATCCACTATTAAGACACTATGAACTACACAATGGTCCTATTCATTCCTCTGATGTTGTGAATTTCATGATGCTACCTCTAAACTCCCAGACATTGTAGGTACAATGGTCTCAAAATTTCTTCGTAACCTTACCACTTTGAATTTATCACAAAACCCTAGTGGTCTCTATTTTCTTAGCAGATATTGTGAGTAAATACAGTGGCCTCTACTTTTCTTGAACACTGTAAGTGATACAGTGATCCCTATATTTCAATCTCAGGCACTGTAAATTTTACAGTAATCTCAATTAAATTCAAACACCATATTATTCAAATACTTAAACATTACAAACGATACTGGATTAAAACATCACATAAACCTAAACCTAAACTTCAAAGGTAGTCCGGATGATCCCAGGTCTGAGAGTTGTTGGAATAATAACCGTCATCATAAGGATCAAAGCTCGCCAACTTCTCTTCTTCCCATTGAGCTTCCAACCTGCTCAGATCCCGCTCCATGTCAGAAGTCCAACCACCATCATCAACTGCCACATTCTCCTCGAAACTTGGCTGGAAATGATCCAGATGAGGCAAATGTTGTTGTTGCACAACCACCCTTGGTGTAGATGAACTTGATGCACCTTGTTGAAGTTGTGGTTGTTGTTGCGTTGTTGTTGTTGTTGTTGTTGTTGTTGTTGTTGTTGTTGTTGTTGTTGTTGTTGTTGTTGTTGTTGTTGTTGTTGTTTTGTTTTGTTGTTGTTTTTGTTGTTGTTGTTGTTGTTGTTGTTGTTGCTGTTGTTGTGTTGTTGTTGTTGTTGTTGTTGTTGTCGTTGATGTTCAACCCTAGCAGCTTCAACATTCTCTTCTAAGCTCCAACGGACCTTGTTGGAAATCTGGTCATCTATCGGATGAACACAAGCCCACAGCGATTCGATGGCAGCAACATCCTTACAAGATTCATCATACAAAAATGTGTCGATCACATACTTCCTACCATCTGAAATGTCTGTACACATGGCGTAGTTTTCTCTAAGTCGTCGTTTCAGTTGTTTCGTAGCCTCAAACTGCAAAATGACCTTCACAATAGCATTCTGACGATCCACGTCACTACCCTCAGTTTCTGCCTTGATATACAGTTGAATTTGTTCAGCGGTATGTGGTAACTTACAAGCCATTGATTGTGTGTGTATGGATAACACAAGCATGCCAATGGTATTTATAAGGGTTTGAAAAATATTTTTCAATTATTTTATTCTAAGAAATATACCCGTTTGTATTCAAACGGTAAAACTTTCAAAATTTTGTGTCTATTAAAACTAGCAACAAATCGCGTTAAACACGCCACACCATGATTTAAAAATCATGAACACGCCACATATACAAATAACACTTTCTGTACGATTTGACTACTCATCCTCTAGAAGATTGTGAACCTCCTAACGTCCTCTCGAAACTCTTAAGCATTATACGAGATTTTGATGATCTAGAAACTACCTCGTAACCATATATGTCATGAAACGTGTGTTCAACATTTCATATTCGCCAAACCAAACTTACCCTTGAAACGTTTGGGCCTCAGCCCATGGCTACAATAACCTAACGCACCCTTGTTTATCATTGGACAAACTTGGAACCGATTCTGTGTTGTCACTAAAAACTTTATCTAACAAGTTTTTCTTTACAAAAGTTAAAAGTTCAACAACTATCTTTACATTCAGCAAGTTCTCATCCGAAACCCTCATTGTTAAAAATCTATTATTTACAAACTCTTTGTTTAACGAATAGGCTACCCCATAAATTTGTGATTTTCAAAAATTATGAGTCATGTTTATTTTTCAAAACACGATGGAATAACAATTTTCATTCCCAAAAACAGAATCTCGAGACAAAATAACTTGTTCATAAACCTCACTTTTAACCAACCCCAGTAAGATTCTACACTTATTACCCATCACTCTATTATACGAAGTCGAGAACAATACGAACTTAGAAACTATAAGAATTCACAACAATCTATGGAAAACACAAATAACATACATTTTATTAGAAACCATGAAAGTTAATACATAGCGAAACGATTAACATAAGAAGAGCTAATAGTACAATAAACACAATATAAGGCATATAATTTTCAATCGGTTGGCCCACCATAGAAACAAAAACCCCCACCAACCCAACAATAGCAAGAGCCACCATAGGATGAAGCACCTTGATTATTCTGCGTCATAAACATAACGAAATATTAAAAGCTATATCGAGACTTATAACTAAACATAAAGACAAACGAGATTTTATTCCACATTCATTAAAGGTTACATCGACACACAACAAAGCTATATTCTAAACCCACTAACTCGAGATCCTCACCCCAACAATTTATCCACATTGATCGCTAAAATGGTAAGAGGAACGATGAACACCAGAGATGCGATCATGTAATCAGAGTTTTCATCAGGGAAGAAAGCCAGATAAGCAGAGACAAGAGTGATGTACACGGTGGCTACGACAATGGTGATCGGCGGCATGGCGTATATTTTTCGGAGAAGATGAAATTGAATGAAGAAGATGGATTTGAATGAGAATAATAGTTGAGTGAAAAAGTAGATAGGATATTTATAGGAAAAGTTAATTAGGGAATATAGGTGGAGAAAGTAGCCGTTATTTTACTATTCACGATCATTAAAATCACTACCATTAAAAATCCATTAGACTCGACCGTTAGGACACTGAATGTTAAGTATTAAATACTTCCTACTCTTGACCGTTATTTCACAGCTTGTGAAATATTTAGTTGATCAAACATTCAAATTCCCTTTGGTTGGTACGAATAAATCTAATCGGATTTTGTTTCCTCGATGTTCAAATAAAAATCCCTCGACAACATTTTCCATAAACTCTCACCTCAGAACATCACATTTCTCCATACCTATCGCGAACTGAACTTCGGGACGAAGTTCAAAATTTAGGGGTAGATACTGTAGGATTCCATGAAAATCCATTATGATAATCCTTGTTAATTAATAATAACCTCGACTTACTGTTTACCAAAACCCATTTTTAGGGGAAAATTTAAAATTTTATTTACTATATTATTTTCACCGCGTCACGACATCACAACAATTACCGAATGTCAACATTAGGCCCCGACTTATATTACGAAACGTAACCACTTCACAAAGATTAACATTCATAAACCGCAATGTACACAAATCTCACTAATTACAAATTATCCAAATGAAATTATACAATAATCACACTTTATATTTTCACTAATTCACTAACTACATCTAATTCTACAAAGCCAATTGGGCTGCTAAAATTTCAGCCCATTGTCATCACCATTACACGATCCAAGCCCAACTCCAACTCAATCATTCTTTGTTTGTTATTTCCTGCATGAGTCGACCAGCCAAACAGCACCAAAAGCACACCTCGTACGCTCGAATACCAGAAGTGACATACCCATATTTTTACACCGTCCTGATCACCACCCATTAGACTCTATAGGTGCAAACTCACAGCCCAATATATCGAGTATTACTGTGAAATCCAAGCTCATTTCGTTTGTCCCATTTTACCCGAATTGCACATCTAAAAATCTCGAAACTCAACCAAATAATTTTCCGATTGTTCCCATATTCTTTTAATTATATTCCTAGCACAATGACACATTTTAAAGGAAGTTAGGACAACAGTAGAAATCATGGCTCACTAAACCCTCTTGACTCTTGTTTAAAAATGTAAACTAGATGCATATATACATTACAAAAGAAAGGGATAAGATTTCCCATGTTACCTCATCTAGTAAATATCTTAGTATGTCAGAAACCAAGCGTATGTGTCCATCCATATACAGTACCACTCAATGATTGCTAAGAAGCGTGTGAAACCTTCTATATATTCTACCCTTCACTACTCACCTCACCATCTCACAAATCCACCTATTTCATCTCCCACTAAACACCTTAGAACCCAGAAAAACATATGACACCCCTTTAAGGAAGATCGGGTAAGAAATAAACATGTTAACCCATAGTTCGAACTAGGCGGGTAAGCTACTGATTTCGTCCTTGTGATGTTCGAACACCACTGACAATCCCCTAACTCTCACCCTCACCTCCTTACCTACTCATCTCAGCCATCCTTCACACTCACTAACCACTCCAAAAACCCAGCAAACCTTCTACCTTAATATAAAGAACAAATCGAGTAAGAATCTAAAACACATAAACACGTATGCTTGACTAGCGAGTGAACTGTTTTGGTTCGTGTTCTCCTTCGAAGTTTCTCAGCGCCTTCACCACCTAAGAGGTGTAGTAAGTACCTATCTTCCTCTTACTTCCATTTCTCACAGACACAACCCGCACATGCATGCATATTTTATTGGGATAATTACTAAAATAGCCCAAAACCCAAATGGGATATTCTACCCCGGTTGCCCTGGGCAATGCCCCCAGTTGCCCCAAAAAAGGCGATTGTTGCCCAAAAAATACACTGGAAATCCTTCGGTTGCCCAAAAAATGCCGGTTGCCCTGGCAACACAATTATTTTCGGATTTCGGGTTAGATAGGGAACCGCCCATTTGTGTTTGGGCTATTTTGGTAATTATCCCTATTTTTTTCGAGCGCATCATACTACCTAACGTTTATATTGCATGAGAAAACTACATAAAACCCACATATATGTAACCCTCACTGTGAACTTCCTCAAACTTTTCTTTAACCTATTTAACACATATTAACGCATGAGAATATCCCATGCATGATTCTAAAATTATATTCATTCGCATATCATTTTTATATACGTTCTATTTCCTGCATATAGTATACATGCACATTTGACATACTCCCACTTAACATTAGATAAAATAAGAACCTCTTTCTTATTTTACGACTTTACTCACAAGTTCATCTCGACAGTCTAAAGGAACCATTTTAAATACTACTCGACAAAGTGTAAAACACTTAGAAAATTTTAGAAGTTTTATATGCAGAAAATAGTCCCAAGTAGCTGGAAAAACGACTCCATAACTCCCGAATCTACTTAATAACTATACGTTACTAGACTTATTACACCACATAACTAACTACCCTTCTCGTTTAGAAACCTTGTGAAGACAAACGAGTTACAAACATTTAAAACAACCACGCTAGTCACAGAAACACTAGATTGTTTTTAGAAAGTATAACCCAAAAACCATTTTCGGTAATGGACTAAGCTAAAGCCCATTAAGCTTTGACGATTAAACAGCCCAACAGGCCCATATGGCATATTTTTGGAATCATAAAAATAGCCCAAGTCCAAGCCCAAAACTATTTTCACGCCCTCGCCTCTAAATTTATTAACGGGCCATAGATCAATTCGTTAACTGGCCCATTAGTACAAAAATAAGCTCTTTTCTGGAATAAGTACTTGGAATAAGTTAAAATGAACTAAATAGAGTTATAGAAATTTTCAGAATATTTTCCCCGTCATTTTTATGCAAAAAGGACTAAAAATGTAACGCAATCTAACTGGAAGGACTAAAGCTGCCAATCTATGAAACTTATGGACTGAAGCTGTGAAAACAGTTTATAGAGGACTTAAATTGATATACCATTGAACTCCAAGCCTAATGTGGACATATGGACAAGATTTGGACTATTATGGACTTTGGACTTAACCGAGGACTAACGACGTAACGCAATCACAGTTAGACTAAAGAATATAAAATCTGAAAAGGACAAGGACCTATTTAATTTCACTTGACATTCTTAATTATTTTCTATTTTCACCCTTCATTTCATATGCATGTTTCATTTTAAGTTATGCATTATTTGAGGTTTCGTTATTAGAAATTTAGTAACTTCACTTGCATATTATTTCAGCATATTTCGAGAAAGTAATATTTTGGGTCGATTAAGATAAGAATCAAGATAATATTATAGATATATCATATTTTTAACTTGAGGCATTTTAAGCATATCACACACTCACATCACCGATCAAATCGTTATACGATTTATCCTTTCCACATTCGTTATTAGTAGTAAGTTAGACTCTTAGACTTCGCTTATACTCAGGTCTCGTATTGAAGAGTTTTCGTGATCGTTTACTTGATCTAATAATTCTATCTTACCAGATACGTTCCAGGTGAGTTCATGGCCCCTACTTTTACCGGTTTTCTAACTACTTTTGGGGGAGATACATGCTTTAACTGTTTTAAGTTATCTGTATAAAACTCTTATGATTTACTCAAAATCATCCACTATGCTTTACATGTTTGAATCACCTTTGAGAGGAACATATGTTCATTATATGTACAAATGGCTTGCTTAGCATAAATACTGAATTTGAAAGATAACAACTTTAAACTACTGGATGTAATATGATACTGAGACATTATTGTATGCATTCATATAACAACTGAATGTAATGTTACTTTATTGTGATATTTCTACATTTCACTAGAAATAATTGCCAAGACTAAAATTACGCATAATTCATGCACCCTGAAACCTATATTGCCTAAGTTTACTTTATTGCCATAAAGTCCCTCGATCATGAGCCATTAATCACTGCGGTGAGCGCGAATATAGTGAACAGCTTTGAAACCTGTTAGAGGCTGACAACCTATCCCACTAAATACTTTGACGGAATGTGTAAAACCCTGAATTCCGAATTACTAATTTTACGTCTAAATTAGAATTTTCCCTAAGTTGTGAATACGGTTAATTAAAAAAAAAAACCTAAAAACTATATGTTATGAATATAATTGCAATGAATTACAACAACCTAAAAATACAAATGACGTTTGAACATTTGAATAAGAATATAATCTAAAGTTTAAACACTTACGCTATGAGTTAAGTTACAAATAAATCGACACAACTTAATGTCCTAAGCATATATCACACATTAATATGTTAAGTTTGGACCTTTACCTAGCCCTTGTAAATATGGTACACAAATTTTCATTTATAAAGAGTTAATACCGAAATAAATTGAGAAGATTTTTAAAGAATAATTCTCCCCAATCAACCCTATAATTCGGCACTAACCACCCTCTAATTTCCCTAAAATTTCGACTAAATCATCTCCCAAATCTACGACTTCCCTAAGTTGAAATTTTCCCCTTAACTCATTTTATTAAACGATAATTGTGCATCCACTCTCTTCCATTCTGACTTCTTGAAAACGAAAACTCAAACAAAGGTTGCAAAACCAACCCTTTGGTTCTCTCAAATAATAAAAAGCACAGCAAGGGTGGAGAAGAGTATGGTCGAATGTGGTGTGGATTCGTGGCTTGGTTTGATCGCATACTCTTCTTGTTCCTGCGTCATTCGACTTAGATCAAGAAGTGCGACGCGAAAAGGAGAAGATTTGGATGATCAAGTAACGTTCAAGCTTTGTTTGATCGTGGGGCTGTTCAGTGGTGGGGTTTGTTCGAGTATGGTTCTACCCTCGTTCTTGTCTCATTCGTATAATATGACAGAAGGTACCCCTCCATCGTTCCTGTTTTGAAAGCCTACTCGATATTTATGTAATCTACATGGAATCATGTTAAACGTAAGAAATAAGTAAGTTAATATAGTCATGAATGTCTCGTACAAATCTGTGAATGAATGCCATATAAATACTCGACATAAAATCATAAAATACGAACAATTATGTATGTCGATCCCATTGCTGTTTTGGGATCCTCCATATCTGCTTGGATGTACGTCTTTAATCTGGCTTTTCGACACTCATTTTCGATCTAGAATATACGTCCTGAAACCTAGAACATGAACTATGTAATCAGTTGTGAGAGTATGGCTTGAAATTCGTGAATTCAATACATGTTTTGGTGGCCATACGCAGCATGTGTTGCATGAAGTATATAAACCATAAAGTGAGTAATATACATTAAATAATGTATGGATAATGTGGCTGGAAATCTTTATGTATAACTGAGAATGTTTAAACAAATATAAAGCTTGTAAAGTGTGTGAGTGTGTGGGTATTGATCAGATTAAATAGGGTAGAGTGTGAGTATGTTTTGTTTAGTTTATTCATGTGTGTGACTCTAGTGGTAGGGGGCAGTCGAATAGTGAGTTTAGGTGTATAAGGGTCGGTGTGGTGAAATCAAATAAGGGTATTAAATAGTCAGACTACATGCGTATAAAAGTGTGGTGGGATGTTGAATTAAAAGATGATTTTGGGTGTGTCGAGAGTGTGTATATTATGGGTTGTAAAGAGATGTATCAATAGGTACGGTGGGTGTAATTGTTGTGTACATGAGGAATGTGTTGACCCTTTGGGTCTTGAAACATAGGTTGGTCATTTATTTGCATTGTTACATTTCCAAATACTAAAATATGATAATTTACACTTTTAACCTTAAACCCACTAAAATGACATATTAAACACTAATCTTTGGAATACTGTCAAAACCAACCCTAAACTATGATATTGGTAATATAAACCTTCAGCCTTACTTAACTATCAATAGCAACTCTAATATATCGAGCTTACTAAATATAGGAAGTTACTAAATCAGGAAACTAACTATTTTTGGAAAGTTACTATTTTTGGAAAGCTACTATAACAGGAAAGTTACAGAAAATGAAAAGCCGACTAAAATGAGTATTCTGATTTAAATAAGATATTAATAATAAGACGATCATGTATTCATGTAGATTCGCTGAAGAAGGAGTATGGTTCCGATCTTTATGTTTTCCGTTATGTTTGCACTTGCGGTCTAAGGTACAGATATTCTGACCTTTCTTATAAGGTTTTTCATGATCTCCTTCATTTTTGATCCGTTAGTTTCTGAACTGTTGCCATTGCTATGATTCCCTTGTTTGAACCTTCTCTGTGATCCCATGTGATATGAACCTATGTTATGAAAACCTCTTGATTATACCATGGAAATGTTTTGAGGATAACCAGTTTAAAAAGATGTTTATAAATGATGCAAAACCATTTTTAATAAGTATTACTAGCTTTTATGAAAACTATTTTTGGAAGACTAATTTTACGAAAAACCTTTTGAAAGAATATTTTTATGAGGACTACTTTAAAGGATCGTTTTATGAAAATCATGAGTAAAGAATTGTTTGAAATGGACTTGTGATGGAAAGTTTTGAAATGAACTTTTAATATGAATCTTGACTTGATTATTCAATATGAACCTTGATCTGGTAAACTCTGATTTGGGCCCTTTGATATTACTTCTGAGATATTGAGATGTAGTTTCGGATATATGACCTTTTGGATATGACATTCTGTGTTGACATTGAGACCTGACTCTTAGTTTGATACCCGAGCCATTTTTGTTCTTTCCTAGCCAGGAAGGTAACCTGGCCATGTCTGTGATGCACCACTGGCATGACTCCTGTGTGGGGGAGTGATTTCTCACACCGTCCCTTTTATATTATCTGCTATGGCCATTATGACTTTGAGATTATGACTTTGAGTTTGGGGGCGTATGGATTGCAATCCTAGGCTTGTTTGTGAATTTGAGTATGACTTTGAGTATGACTTTGAGGTGACTGGTGCTGTGTGCAATACACGCCTTTCACACCCCTGGGAGCTGATCACTCCACTATTGTGATACATGAGGACACCCCTCATATTATCTGGTTGCCTAAGAGGTATCCCCTCTGATTGTGAGACTATGACTTTGAGATTATGATGTTGAGATTATGATTTGAGTTTCTGGGCTCGTGGTGGATGACTGTCCTAAACCTTACTCTTGTACCTTATACATTATACTATATTCGTTTATTTCCAATTGCTTTCGTTCCGTTTATTATATATCTGTTCACTGGGCTTTTAAAGCTCAGCCGCGTTTCTTTTCCCGCGGCAGGTTTTAGTTGGAAGCTTGGTAAGAGTGAAGAGACTTTTGGACTTAGAAGACCTTGATAGTATTCTGAAGTAGAAGTTATTAGAAGGGTTGCATTGCAGACTTAGTATTTAGCTTTTGTTTCCTTTGTATCCTTGTGTATTCAGTATTTCATTTGTAACCTTGAGAATCTTTGTATTATTATTGAATGTATGCTTTGTTTGATCTGATATGAAGCCATTAGTGTGATACTTCTACCCTTGC
This sequence comes from Artemisia tridentata subsp. tridentata, assembly GCA_021014915.2. Taxonomy (NCBI): domain Eukaryota; kingdom Viridiplantae; phylum Streptophyta; class Magnoliopsida; order Asterales; family Asteraceae; genus Artemisia; species Artemisia tridentata. Next base: position 189,760,028 of record CP139501.1, read on the forward strand.
CGGGTTGGGTTGTTACAATTATGGTATCAGAGCGACAGGCTGCGATTCGTAATACATTTACCCTTGGCCTGTGTAAGTTAGGACCACTATGTTTTCCCTGTAGGCGCTCGTAGGACAACCTTTGAAGATTTGCTTTAAGATTTCCCTATAGGAACGTAAGTTTGACCAGTGAGGAATGGGTAGACTAAGGAATTTGTTTAAGTATCATTGCTTCCGCATCACTCTGATTCGTGCCTTGCTTTTGGTTAGATCATGTTGATATCACTTTTGGAAAGTGAAAGCTTATGCTTTGCACCACCTAAGATTTGAACCTGATTAAGTCTTGAAGGCATTGAGAATTTCATAAAATTGCCTGACACTATTTGATCCTTATCTTCAGATTTTGACTCTGATCTCTGATCATTTCGTTAATCATTTTGACGCCTCTTCGGGCACTCTGAGAACCTCCATGGCGATGACGTATTCGATATATTTTGTTATTTGTCTTTTGCTTTTGATAGGTATCTATGAATCTTCCGACACTATTTGATTTCGTTTCACCCATCTCTGTCCCTACGAGAAGTCTTGTGGTGTTTAACCACGAGTATAAGAATGTTTCCCTCTCACTTTCGAACGATAAATTTTGCTATGCTGATCCCTCTTTCTTTGGATAATTAGCTTCGATTTTATCCTGACAAGGAAGTGGTTGATTGATCATTCAAAAATTGACAATTTCCCTTCGATATCTCACCTTTAACGTTGCAACAAGTTGAACTCCCTACCATGATTACCGATTGATAAACCCTCTGCTATCACTATTACTCTGGAGTCTCTTGTGTTAATTTAGCGGTTATGAAGTTTTCCTAGAACCCATTTCGTACACCAACGAATGAACCTCATCTTGAGAGCTCTTTGGAACCTTGAGTCTTCTGAACATGAACCTCATCTTGAACATTATTTGGCACCCTGAATCTTGAATATGATTTCTGGTCGAACCACCAAAATTTTCCATCGGAGCGTGAAATAGGATTTGACTTGATACCGGGAGATTGTCTAGTCACCAAGCGAAGGTGTCTTTCAGATGTGTCCGAGATCCTACCAGTTTGTTTGAGCAACCGAGAGGAGCAAGAACCGAAGACCAGAAATGAGTTGGTTTAAGTGTACCTTCTGGGCGTGTTGATTTCTGAAAGCTGAACCGTAATACCATTAGGAACCAATATCCCTCCACCCAGAAATGATTATGTGTTTGTTTAATTTCAGAGCGCGAAGTTTCCTTCTGATGAATTGATTTTATCCTTGGAATCGCTTTCAGTATGAGTAAAAGGCTGCTATGACGATTTATGACGCTAATAGTATTAGCTAAAGCTCTGATTGTTTCGCGAATTTGATAAAGGAGGTCTTCTCATGAGTGCTTGGATAAATGGTCATTGTATGACTTAATAGTACGTTCGGAGACGAGGAAGAGCATGAAAATCATCTTTGCATTTCGTTAGAAAATTCGTCGGTCATTGGTGCCTTCTGAGAGATTGATATTTGTTGAAGACAACGATGTTCTTAATCGAGGATATCTCTTTAAATCCCGCAAGTTTTGAAAACTATCACCATGTGGTCAAGATTAATAACAGAATGGAGAACTGAAACCTTTTGAACTTTGCAGAAGAATTCTGGAAGATGTTTGCTACTTATGATACCATTGAGAAATTTCGTGAACTTAGAGAAACAACTTAGTTTGATTTAGAATGGAGCTTTAGAAAATTTGAAGAAGGATTAGCTTCCACACCCTCGGGCGGAACAAATTTTTGGGATAAATCGGAAAGAGAATCGGTCATACTCCCTTACAGCACAGAAGGCTTTTCGTATGCAGCAGGACAACTAGAAGCACGTCAGAAGAGTTACTTCACTGCCTGACCTGGAGTTGACAACAACGGTGGCTACCTGGAGAGTGAAGACATTACTTACAAGGTAGAAGTGTTGGCGATGCTGAAGATCTAGTCAAGACGGCAAACCCGGAGCTAATGAAGACGCGCAGTCTCACTTCCCTATTCATCTTGGTTGTACTAAGATAAATTGAGGCGGAAGCAGACTGAATGATGAAGAGCATGACAGGAATTCACATTCCTCTATCACATTCCAAGAAGAACTACAGGAGGCTCGACAAACCAGACACAAGTTCCCAATTTTGGTTTCACTTCCGAATTGATGGACAAGCGAAGACAGATTAACCGGACTTGAAGAGATTGGATGAACGGGTTTTTGAAACAGACCCTTTATGTTGGAAGAATTGATTATATGAAGGCCGAAGATCTTGGCGACTAACTTTCATTCCGTCGACTCTCTTAAGCTTCGTTAAATAATAATAAGATCCTCTAACGATTTAGGTTCCCTAGAAGCATTTCAATTCCGTGTTTGTTTTTCGTATGTTCGATGATGGCTTTGTTTTGGGAAATTTTGGCGAAATGTGGAAGATCTGATGCTTGTGTACGTCGTACCTTACTTCTACTAGGCAATCTGGAATTTTGATACTCTTGTGAATAGTTTTGTTTTCCCCTTGACTATGGCATTCGATTCTGTTGACCTTGAGACTGTAGAAGTACTAGGTGGATTAAGATAGGTGGTTTTGATTACGACTTGAGATAAAGTATGACCATCATGAGGGCATATTTATATGATGCCAGTATTATGACGTCTGGCCAACGTGATAATACTTACATCATATAACGTGCACTTGTTGTGGGCATAGGATATCTTTGGGAGTACCTAAGAAGTTTAGAATTTGAATCTCCGTTGGATTATCCGTGATTAGTGAGACTTTAGGTTCATTCTATCTATGCGTATACTCTGCTTTCATTCATTAGATATCTGATTGATTTTGAACTCTCGATTTGCATTCCATTGATCTCAGTCATAAATCTTGAACTCTGGTAAAAGCTCTCTACTGTTGATACAGTTAATTTGATTTGAAATCTTGTTCGTATTCTAAATGAACTTCCTGAAGATTCGCCTACCGTCCATTTTGTTGCATGGACCTTTTAATCAAGATCAACTTACTTTGTCTCCTTCTGAGAAATTTGAACCCACCTCCTTCTAATTTGAGTCATGAGAAACTTTTGGTCTGAAGATCTTTCGGAAGAACCTCCCCGGGCGTGAGAATGTTGGTGACAATCTTTTGCGATTTTCTACGACTTCGTCTAACTGTGCGACTTCAAATTTCGAGGACGAAAATTTTCTTTTAGAGGGGAAGAGTTGTAAAACCCTGAATTCCGAATTACTAATTTTACGTCTAAATTAGAATTTTCCCTAAGTTGTGAATCCGGTTAATTAAAAACCTAAAAACTATATGTTATGAATATAATTGCAATGAATTACAACAACCTAAAAATACGAAATGACGTTTGAACATTTGAATAAGAATATAATCTAAAGTTTAAACACTTACGCTATGAGTTAAGTTACAAATAAATCGACACAACTTAATGTCCTAAGCATATATCACACATTAATATGTTAAGTTTGGACCTTTACCTAGCCCTTGTAAATATGGTACACAAATTTTCATTTATAAAGAGTTAATACCGAAATAAATTGAGAAGATTTTTAAAGAATAATTCTCCCCAATCAACCCTATAATTCGGCACTAACCACCCTCTAATTTCCCTAAAATTTCGACTAAATCATCTCCCAAATCTACGACTTCCCTAAGTTGAAATTTCCCCTTAACTCATTTTATTAAACGATAATTGTGCATCCACTCTCTTCCATTCTGACTTCTTGAAAATGAAAACTCAAACAAAGGTTGCAAAACCAACCCTTTGGTTCTCTCAAATAATAAAAAAAAAAGCACAGCAAGGGTGGAGAAGAGTATGGTCGAATGTGGTGTGGATTCATGGCTTGGTTTGATCGCATACTCTTCTTGTTCCTGCGTCATTCGACTTAGATCAAGAAGTGCGACGCGAAAAGGAGAAGATTTGGATGATCAAGTAACGTTCAAGCTTTGTTTGATCGTGGGGCTGTTCAGTGGTGGGGTTTGTTCGAGTATGGTTCTACCCTCGTTCTTGTCTCATTCGTATAATATGACAGAAGGTACCCCCTCCATCGTTCCTGTTTTGAAAGCCTACTCGATATTTATGTAATCTACATGGAATCATGTTAAACGTAAGAAATAAGTAAGTTAATATAGTCATGAATGTCTCGTACAAATCTGTGAATGAATGCCATATAAATACTCGACATAAAATCATAAAATACGAACAATTATGTATGTCGATCCCATTGCTGTTTTGGGATCCTCCATATCTGCTTGGATGTACGTCTTTAATCCGGCTTTTCGACACTCATTTTCGATCTAGAATATACGTCCTGAAACCTAGAACATGAACTATGTAATCAGTTGTGAGAGTATGGCTTGAAATTCGTGAATTCAATACATGTTTTGGTGGCCATACGCAGCATGTGTTGCATGAAGTATATAAACCATAAAGTGAGTAATATACATTAAATAATGTATGGATAATGTGGCTGGAAATTTTTATGTATAACTGAGAATGTTTAAACAAATATAAAGCTTGTAAAGTGTGTGAGTGTGTGGGTATTGATCAGATTAAATAGGGTAGAGTGTGAGTATGTTTTGTTTAGTTTATTCATGTGTGTGACTCTAGTGGTAGGGGGCAGTCGAATAGTGAGTTTAGGTGTATAAGGGTCGGTGTGGTGAAATCAAATAAGGGTATTAAATAGTCAGACTACATGCGTATAAAAGTGTGGTGGGATGTTGAATTAAAAGATGATTTTGGGTGTGTCGAGAGTGTGTATATTATGGGTTGTAAAGAGATGTATCAATAGGTACGGTGGGTGTAATTGTTGTGTACATGAGGAATGTGTTGACCTTTTGGGTCTTGAAACATAGGTTGGTCATTTATTTGCATTGTTACATTTCCAAATACTAAAATATGATAATTTACACTTTTAACCTTAAACCCACTAAAATGACATATTAAACACTAATCTTTGGAATACTGTCAAAACCAACCCTAAACTATGATATTGGTAATATAAACCTTCAGCCTTACTTAACTATCAATAGCAACTCTAATATATCGAGCTTACTAAATATAGAAAGTTACTAAATCAGGAAACTAACTATTTTTGGAAAGTTACTATTTTTGGAAAGCTACTATAACAGGAAAGTTACAGAAAATGAAAGCCGACTAAAATGAGTATTCTGATTTAAATAAGATATTAATAATAAGACGATCATGTATTCATGTAGATTCGCTGAAGAAGGAGTATGGTTCCGATCTTTATGTTTTCCGTTATGTTTGCACTTGCGGTCTAAGGTACAAATATTCTGACCTTTCTTATAAGGTTTCTCATGATCTCCTTCATTTTCTGATCCGTTAGTTTCTGAACTGATGCCATTGCTATGATTCCCTTGTTTGAACCTTCTCTGTGATCCCATGTGATATGAACCTATGTTATGAAAACCTCTTGATTATACCATGGAAATGTTTTGAGGATAACCAGTTTAAAAAGATATTTATAAATGATGCAAAACCATTTTTAATAAGTATTACTAGCTTTTATGAAAACTATTTTTGGAAGACTAATTTTACGAAAAACCTTTTGAAAGAATATTTTTATGAGGACTACTTTAAAGGATCGTTTTATGAAAATCATGAGTAAAGAATTGTTTGAAATGGACTTGTGATGGAAAGTTTTGAAATGAACTTTTAATATGAATCTTGACTTGATTATTCAATATGAACCTTGATCTGGTAAACTCTGATTTGGGCCCTTTGATATTACTTCTGAGATATTGAGATGTAGTTTCGGATATATGACCTTTTGGATATGACATTCTGTGTTGACATTGAGACCTGACTCTTAGTTTGATACCCGAGCCATTTTTGTTCTTTCCTAGCCAGGAAGGTAACCTGGCCATGTCTGTGATGCACCACTGGCATGACTCCTGTGTGGGGGAGTGATTTCTCACACCGTCCCTTTTATATTATCTGCTATGGCCATTATGACTTTGAGATTATGACTTTGAGTTTGGGGGCGTATGGATTGCAATCCTAGGCTTGTTTGTGAATTTGAGTATGACTTTGAGTATGACTTTGAGGTGACTGGTGCTGTGTGCAATACACGCCTTTCACACCCCTGGGAGCTGATCACTCCACTATTGTGATACATGAGGACACCCCTCATATTATCTGGTTGCCTAAGAGGTATCCCCTCTGATTGTGAGACTATGACTTTGAGATTATGATGTTGAGATTATGACTTTGAGTTTCTGGGCTCGTGGTGGATGACTGTCCTAAACCTTACTCTTGTACTTTATACATTATACTATATTCGTTTATTTCCAATTGCTTTCGTTCCGTTTATTATATATCTGTTCACTGGGCTTTTAAAGCTCAGCCGCGTTTCTTTTCCCGCGGCAGGTTTTAGTTGGAAGTTTGGTAAGAGTGAAGAGACTTTTGGACTTAGAAGACCTTGATAGTATTCTGAAGTAGAAGTTATTAGAAGGGTTGCATTGCAGACTTAGTATTTAGCTTTTGTTTCCTTTGTATCCTTGTGTATTCAGTATTTCATTTGTAACCTTGAGAATCTTTGTATTATTATTGAATGTATGCTTTGTTTGATCTGATATGAAGCCATTAGTGTGATACTTCTACCCTTGCCGGGTTGGGTTGTTACAGAATGCCTTATGGTTAGTCGTATTTAGTCGCGATGCACTATATTTGAGAAAAAAAAGGAATTGGCAAGTCACCTATTAACATGAGGGCTTAATCACCCATCAGTAACCCTGGTGGGGCACCGCCGTTTTACGGAACTGTTAACGTTTTGCGTGTCATAAGGCTTAGGGCAATATAACTTTATGAATATATGAATGTTTCATATATATCCTAGGATACAGCTGTATTAGTAAACCACCACTTTACACTGATAGATTTCAGATTTTAGATTATTATTTTCACAACGTGTTATGATTATGAATCATGTACTTGAACTTTAATTGTTACCATATGCGACTAAATCGTGAATTCTATAAAGGACAACTCAAATTGCTTAGTATATCATTAATACTAAAAGTTGATCCAACATGTCATTTCGAGCGTATAACAACGTAGCTCAGCTTCGTTTAGAAACTTGAAACTTATGATCGCCTGAGATCATACATGAATTATTAGTGGATTTTTATTCAACTCACCTTATTACTGATTTTATGAAAAACTATTATTCATTTCGACAACCGCTATACACTTTTTAAATTCATTGAAAGAAGTTATTTTCTATCAAACTCCACGAACTCACCAACCATTGTGTTGACGTTTTAAGCATGTATTTATCTCAGGTTCACAATGAGCACGGATGGCACGGAGGAGCACGGACAATTTTGAAGGCTATAAATATCATTCGAAAACCTATTTAATAAACTTTGAAACCACGGGGACCTTACTTTGTAAACTCTGATATTCGAATGATAAATCTTTTAAAACGACCAAATTGGTGATCGTTTTCTACTATTCAACTGTTGTGCCATGAAGTAACACCCAAATTGAATTCCGCTGCACATCACGAAATTGGGGTTGTTACATTTTTTTTTTTTTTTTTTTTTTATATATTTTTTTTCCGAATTGTAACATGGACCACCATTCTTCATTTCATTTGTGATAGTGGGGTGTGGGACCCACTCAAGATTCTTTGTGAATTAATTTGATGTTTGGATAGATTTGCTATTTTACACCCCTAGTCTTCATATTTAGTTCTTAATCTCATACTTGAATCTTGGGCTTAACATGTATTTGAGCTAAACTTGATAATATTTGAGCTTCATCTTCGGCTTTAATTGGGCTTCCACTTAAGTTTGATAAATCATTGAATAAGCTCTAATAAATCTTCAAATTATCTTTAACTTAGCAATTGCACCAAATAAGTCTTGTCTCGTGACTTTGGACTCGTAATTTCGTGCTCTTTCCAATCTCGTGCTCGGGTAATTACCGTTTTTCCTTTCTTTTTGCTTTTTTCTCAATATCCGTACCTGCATATGCATAAACACAAAAACACAATATATTTGGCATATTTGGTTAGCTTTTGGTCTATTTGGTCCGTTTTATTTGGTAAAAGATATGTGTAATTTAACACATATCAAAATCCCCGAGACTAAGGTATTGCAGTGTCCTCACGCAGTGTTATCAACTCACGCTTTTGAAACAAAAAATTTCAAACCTCTTTTTACTAACTTTGAAAAGTAGCAAAATATTCAAAAAAAGATTAAGAAATCAAAAGTTCTAAAAACTCCCGCTTTTGCAATTTATTCACCTTTATTCTATTTTTATATTTTTCTTATTTTTATGTGATGGTTTGTTGACTTTCATTATTTTACAATAATTTTTAGGATCACAGAATAGGAAGCACAACTCATGAAGAAGCGTCCATTCGGATAAAATTCATCGTCCCTGATTTTTCACAAGTCCTCAAACCAAGCTTAAAAACGAAATCATTGTTAAGTACAAGTTAAGATGCTAACGCTACTCATGGATGTAATTTGTAAATTTTTCACTCCCCAATTATTCTATAAGTTTGGTAAGTGTGCACATTTTCAAATGTTTGATCACAGAAATCGATATTATTATGGTTATTACTAATTTAAGTCAAATATTAATTCACCGCGAATCTTGAAATCTAAGGATCAAAAGGGCATTTTCCATGTAGCGGCTTTCTTCTCGGCACATCCCAAACCAGTTGGTTTTAGGTGACCAGGCTTTTGACACCCCACAGAGAATAGTACCAGAATCAGCGGGATTTCAATTTCAAAGATTTCTAAAATTCTCGCTAAGTTAATATTAAATACTTAAATAGACAATAACCAACGATCATTTGGAGATTAAAGACGCAAAGATGAGATCACTCCATGTAGTGACTTTCTTCTCAGCTTGTCCTTTTAGCAAAGCTTAGGAGGCTAGGTTTTTACACCCTCGAGAATAGTATCGGAGCTTTCGGGGTTGATCCGTGCTAAATAGATATATAAATATTATGCAACGACGGATGCTCGTGAATAATTACAAATTACCCCTTTGTGAAAAAGGATACTTGCAAAAACTCATGTTCGTGTGTAGTGTGAAGACAGGTAAGTAATTACCCGAATCGTTTCCCAACGAGGTGTGAATGGGCAAACTGTGGAAAGTTAGGATTAGAGTGACTGATGATATGATATGAGATTTTTTTTTTTTTTTTTTTAATAATTCTAAATAACAAATGATAAACAAATATGCACAAGAAAATTAAACGCGAATAAAAATAAACTAAAACGCGTAACGGGAAAGCTAAAATGAGACTAAAACTGAAATTTATGAAATTTAAAACCTAAAAATGTAAAATTACTTAAAACTTATTTAAAAACATAAATTATATTTTTTTTAACTTTTTATCTAATTATTATTAATTATTTATTATTTAATAATTATTTAAAACTAATTTTAATTATAATAAATACTAAATAAACAAAGAAAAATCTAAAACTTTTTCTATAAATATTATAAGATGAAAAGAAGCTAAGAAAATTATAAAAATGAAAATTACTTAATTAAAAATTTAAAAAGATAAATTCTATTAAATAGAAGCTATCACTATTTTTCTATTTTTGTTTTTCTTAAGGTCTAAAAATGTAATTATATTTTTCCTAGATTAAAAATGACAAAAGAAAATTATGAAAATTAGATTTATATTTTTCTGATTATTATTCTATTTATTATGATTTAATTACTAATAGAAACTAATTAAAAAGATTAAAAATACCAAATGACTTAGGAAAAATCTGAAACTTTACAGATAAATCTAAAATATTATTTAAAGGCTAGGAAAATTAAAATCAAAAGTTAACTAATTCCTGATAAGCAGTTGGACAGATAAGCAGTTGAACAAATAAGCTAAAAATAAGCTAATAAGCTCAAAACTCAACCAAATGCTCAGGACAAGATTAAACAACTATATTAAGCACAAAACAACTTGAAGCAAACAGATAATCCCGCAAATTAAGCAAATTAAGCACAATGGCAGTTGCAAAATCACACAGAAAACTCAGAAAATAGCAAACTTGCAAGGCAAATTAAGCAATTAAAATAAGCTCTGAGATGCAATCTAATGGGGGCAAAAGTGAGCTAGTACTATGAGCTATCTTAAAAACTAAAAAGCCCCATCACAAACATCTCAATTGAAGTCCAATTTGGCCCTAGATCAGCAGCCTCAGCAACTCAGTATATACTGAGTTGCTATGTGCAGAGTTGTGCAGAAGAGTGCACAGACCAAGGGACCAAATAGGCTTTTAAGAATACACTATAATGACCTATGAGAACTCAGAAATGAAAAGAACAAGGGCCAATTAAGCTTGTGGCTGTTTCTAGCTTATTTGGACTTTTCTACCACAGCCCATTCAAAAGTACTAATTCTATCTATACTGGAAATTTGAGCTCAGAAACAGCTTATAAGGACTGTATTAAGCTTGATTGAAATTGAGCTTATGGTATTTGAACAGTAGACATGTTTATACCCTGTCAAAAGCTTAAACCAAACACCCCTTTATGGGGTTCTGTTGGTAATTTTACAAAGGGAACAAACTATTTTAAAATAGAATATCTGATTTTAATGATTAACTAACTTATTTAAACACTGATTAACACCTTTCAACAGGGAAATAAGCAATCTAATAAGTTTATGCTAATATTGCTATTTTTGGCTTTTTTTAGTGTTTTTAAGTGAAATAAAGAAAGACTATTAAACTACTGATACTACTAATCAAATATGATTAAAAACTAACAATAAGCATATAACAATAATAATGATCTAATAATAAGCACTTGTACAGTGATATGGGAAATAAGCTAAATTTGGAGAAAAAGCTTACAACTGAAAAAGCTTATGGAATAAGAGACCAAGGACCAGAACCTTTCCTAGCTTGTTCACACAAGCTAGAAAACACCACTAAGCCTTCCTGAATAGCTTATAACCACCCAGAACAGCTTATTGTGAGCTTTTGTTGACTTACTTTAACTTTTCTTCAAATCTTGAATTGGAACAGATTTACACTACAATAAACTTACAACAAGCTATATAAAGCTTGCATAAGCTATTAGAAACAACTGAGAAGCTGATTCAATTACTACTTATCAAGGTTCTAATTCTCAGCATACATGAAAATCAGAAATTTGGAATTATAATTAACTACTGATAATTGTACAAAGATTAACAATGAACACACTAAATTTAACTTGTATTGATTGTTAAAGCTTGATATTACAAATTACAGCTACTGAAATTGAAAATACGAATTATGCTATTTTTACCTACTTGCCAATTAAGGCTACAAAAGCTTTCTATTTATACTAAACTATGGTGGGATCTTCATCCTATCTTCCTCTGAACACATCTTGGCCTTTGAATAGTCTTCTCATGATCTCAGTCGTTGATATGGATTTTTGGCGCCAAAATTGAGTTAGTGGGAAATATCCACTAACTCTGCTAAATTGTGATGATGAAGAAGCATTAATTGCATTTGGGAGTGTTAGGTAACTTGTTGAGGAGGGGGAATGAGGTGGAGGATTAGATAGCCAGCTGTGGAGTGAGGTGGTGAGTTTCTCTGTTTTGGCGGTTTAGAGAAAGGAAGAAAAGAAGTTTGACTTTGGGTCAAACTTCTGGGTTTTATTAATAAAAGGTTGGGTCGGATCATAGGGTTTTTGGGCTTGGGTTTATGTTTTATTGATTGGGCTGGGATAAGGGTAATAGGATTGGGTTGGCAGTTGGGTTTATTTATTTGGGATAGGATTTGGATTTAAGGTTTCTAAGCCCAAGGACCAAAGGTGTATTTTCTGAATTTATGAAGGGTTGAACCTGCAACATTTCCAAAGTTATCCAAAGGACCAATTCTGCCATAGATGAATAGAACAAGGGTTACATTTGATAAATTGATGAAGCGAAAAGTGTACCGCTTTTAGGGGGTCATTTAAGCCCTAAATCGTATTTATTTGATCAAATATTTCCCTAAATCGTTCCTTTTGTCATTTTAGGTACTTTTGAGAAGAAATCTGGAAAAGGAAGCATTTTGGACGTTTTTGGAGCATAAAAGTGAAGAAAACGGCAAAGTCTCAAAATTATGCTGGAAACTACCTTTGACGGCGTCAAGGATTGGCCCAGACGGCGTCATGGCTTGGCAAAAGAGGTGGATATGAAAATTACTCATGATAAGCCAGAGAATTTTGCATGAAAAATCTGACGGCGTCACCCTTTAAGATGATCAAGGCCATCACGGCTTAAGCTAAAGAGGGACGGCGTCAAGCTCAATTCTGACGGCGTCACCCCTTGATAGGCCAGAGAGGATTTTGGAGCACTAAAGAGGGACGGTGTCAGGAAGGCCATCCGGGAACCCTAAAAGCGGCGAGGTGACGGCGTCAGGATCTATAACGTGACGCCGTCAGCCCTTAAACTCTATATATAGTTTTGCATTTTTTTGTCATTAGTGTGGAACTTATTGTGTGTAATTTTGGAGGAGAAACCCTAAGACGAATTTCTGCCATTTTTAAGGGTTTTCATACCCTTGGATCTCCCATGTTTAATTGAAGATAAGTAATCGTTTAATCATTCAATATGTCTATGTGTTGTTTGATTATATCTCGTTCTTGTCTTTTGATTAACATGCTAGGCTAGATTTATCTTGTGTTTGCTTAGATCTAATGAAACCTAGCTATTGATTGTTGGTTATTAGTGTGTTATTAATTGTATTGGATGATTGTTCATCTATGTTAGGCTTAAGAAAACTGTCTAACTTCCTATTCGGTAACTTGCTTGAACGTCTTAAGAAACATGAACCAATGCGTACTAAGGTTTTTATGGTTGTATTTAATGCATGAGCGAATTCTAGTGATCCCATGTTAGGAGCTTCTTAGCCGGCTCGACATAGGAGTGAAGTAGGAGCTTATAGAGTTGGGGAAGTACGTACGCCACCCCACGATTGGTATTAAGGAATACACCCGTCATCCACGCGATTAATACACACTAATCAACCGGTAAAAGATAGTTAGGGAGTAAGGAAATCTAAGTAAACACATTTCTCTCCATATAAGTTTTACCAATCTTTTCATTTTCTGTTATTTTATTTTATTTGCATTCGTAGTAATTTGGGTTAGTTGACTAGCAACTAATTCCGCCCACTCCTTCAAACCCGAGATTTTACTTGCTTTCATAAAATTATAAAAATACAAAAAAGAATCTTCCCTCACCCTTAGACCTACTAAAGTAGTTTTTCATACCTAACGAACACTATTCCCTGTGGAGAACGATCAATCCCCCGTACTTACCACTACACTATACTACATCGGTCAGGTACACTGCCTGGTGGGGTTGTAAGCCTCTTGAGATCCCTCGAGAGGTAAAACCTGTTGTAAGGTTGCAAAACCACGCATCAAGTTTTTGGCGCCGCTGCCGGGGAATAGTTATTTTTTAGGTTGAATTTTTATTTTATTAGGTCTACTCACTTGATTCCTATCGAGTGAGATATTTATTTTCTTTTTATTAGATTTTCTTTAGTCTATCTTTTTCTTTGTGCCCTTTGTTTGTAAAACCATTTTCATTTGTCACCATGGCGGATGAAATTCCATTTAGATCATTAACAATAGAGGAACAATTACTTTACACGGATAGATTTGCTTCCTGTTGTTCCAATGAATTTTTAAGTGGTCTTAGATATATACAAGAGGAGATGGGTGTAAAGTTTGATAGGTTTGATGAATTATGTGCATGTGCGGCTTCTATTAAACAATCATTGTTAGGATCAACTCCTTTTAGTGAAACCCTTTGGAAAAAATTTGAGGAAAGCTTCCTAACCGTGAACCATAAGTTGAATGAATTGATGGGTTTATATACATCACAACTTGAGGAAACAAATGAGGAGGATTTATCCGACTATAGGTACCATGAGCAAGAAGACCTAGTTTTTAAGAACATGGACCTTGAATTGGACCAAGATTGTGAGATGGTTAGTGTTGAACTACCTAGTTGCATGAGTGGGATAGATTTCACCAAAACATATGACATGCATGAGGAATCCTTTAGGCAATTGGAACATAGTAATCAAGTTGAATATTATTATGAATCGGACTTAGAATTTCAAATGGCTAGAGAAGGATTTGAGATACTTAGGAATGTGTTTGGGTTAGATCTTACCAAAACACATGATGAACATATAGGTGATTTAGATACTATGGAGAATGAGGTTAGAAATGCAAGACCACTAAATACCCCACAAATCCTACCATCATTTGAGGTTAACACACCGCCCGTAACTTACCCGGAAAAAAGTAGAAGAGACTATAGGAACCCCAATAGAGGTAGAGCCCTTGGACCAAACACAACTAGAAGAAATAGGTTTGAATACTTGTAGTCACAACCTTTCTTTTAGTTCTATGGAAGTTCCTAGTTTTGATGAACCGGAGCCTCAAGCGAGACCCTTACCCAATTTTCCATCCTTGGATGAAAAGTTAGGAATTAAAATAGGTCCCGATCCACCCATCAAACCATATAGTCCGGGTAGTTTTACGATAAAGGTAGTAGACTCTAAGCCTTGTAGAGAGAAAGCCAATATAGGAGTGAACCATGACCTTACATACTTACATCACCCATTTATGGTTGATCATAAGAAACATTATGGGTTTAAACCGGGTTTATTAGGTCAAAGTGAATTCTTAACTAGGAATCTCTCGAAGTTGATAGAAGATGATCCCTTTCTAGGAAAAATCTTAATCCGCCCATTAGCCCAATTGAATTAGGTAAGGTTATGATGATAGGAGCACACATCTTTGAGCATATAATTCATCCACCACTTTTTCCTCACGTGGCATACTCCTACCAAGTTGGTGTGTATCGCTACTATCACCTACACTTAATCCTAAGTGTAGGAAAAACCTCTCCTTTATCCGTTAAATAAGGGTAGAGTCAGGCTCGTGACTCGAACAAAAACAAGCGCTTCTTGGGAGGCAACCCAAGCTTTATTTGCTTTGTGTGTTTATTTATTTGTTTGTTTGATTTTATTTGCTTCCGTATGTATGTTTAATTTTTATTATTATTGATTCATGTTCGAAACTAAATTGTGAAAATGCTTTATCTTGTTTTTAACTTCGTCTTAACTACATATAAAGGTATTTTGCAAAAGATAAGTGTAAGGGAAATCCAAATCGGTTTATTAGAACACAAATGAACATGAATCATAATAATATTAAATTAACATACATATTAGTATTTGTTTGAGTCAAATGCTTGTATCGAGTCATGATGATGTTTTGCAGGATTTCCAGGAAGTAAGGTATAGGTTTTTCCAAAAATTTTTTGGAAACTTAACATGAGAATTCTGTCAGATCATTTCTGACGGCGTCAGGATTTACAACCTGACGGCGTCAGGTTTAATTTTCTGAAAATTTTTGAAATTTTTGTTTTCATAAAAAGTTTTTATTAAATCTCTAACTTATAATCTCCAGGAATCTGCAAAACCATCATTCCACAAGCATTATATCCTTATATATAGAATTTATCCCGCCGATGTTATGCAGGTTTTCGTGTTTGTTTTCTCAGGTTTAACAGGTTATTTTGGACAAGGAGATGTATGTGGAATCAAGCTTATGGCGATGCATTAGCCTTGGAGCTTCAACATTACCTTGGAAGAAGATCTAACCATGTTGCCACATTATCCACCGAGCGAATCAGGGGAGTATTTGATTTCATTCTTTTACTTTTTTCTTTTACATCTTGTTATTTGAACATTGGGGACAATGTTCATCTTAAGTGTAAGGGGGGGGGGGTAAAAGTACGATACTTTAGAGAATACAATTGCACTTGATTTTTGTTTGTTTAATAGTAGATGTGTAATAAAACTGAGAGAAACACCTGTTAGGGTAATTTTAGTGCCAAATTTAAAAATTTTTTACAACATTTAGGAGTGAAACTTTGATCTTAATGAGCGTCTCATGGATAGGAGTTATATGACTAGCACAAAACCGTACCACTAAAAAATTTTCCACCCCCAAATATGTAAGGTTCACCCCTAGAATTGGTAGGAAAAGCATTTATGCTATGATGTGTGTACCGGTAGCACTTAGATTCTAGAACTTGCGTTAGGACCATTCCGAGGCCACAAGTGAGACTACATTCGTGTAGTTAGATTTACTACATGATAAGAGGCATTAGGATTAACCCATTGTTTTACACCTGTGTTTTTGTTATAATTACATTGGCTACTTTGGTCAAGTAATTCTCCCACACCCTTTGCGTTGTACCCATTTTTGGTACACGATACCCCTAGTACACCCCTCAGAGCCTATCTTTTCGTTTCGACCTTTAAGCATTTTACTTAAAGGAAGAATTTGTTACACCCCACTAAAATGTACACCCAAATCGCCTTAGCCTACCTTGTATGCACTCATTTTTAGTGCATTATTGTGACAACATTTGTTTAAAACCCAAGTTAATTATCTAATTGATTACATGGTTGCTAAGTCGAGTCATATCCTTGTACATATTGTTTTGGGACGATTGGGACTCATGGGTAAAGTACTAGTGTAATGGAGTAATGGGGAAGAACAACATTATTACCCCCATATGTGCTAAATATTTTAAAAGTACTCCAAGTTTTTCAATTATCTTAATTCGAGTCATTAGAATAGTATTTGTAAAGTTATGTAAAAGTTCAAGTGTAAGGGGAATGCAACGCCCCTATGATGTATTATTTTGGATGGTAGGGCAAAAGTGTATGCAAAAAAAAAAAAAAAAAAAAAAAAAAAAAAAAAAAAAAAAATCCAGAAAAATACAAAAAAATGAGAAAAAGAAAAATAGAAAAAACATACGGACTACCATCCCGTTTTATTTTATGTTTTTATTATTTTATTTTTAGCTTAAGATTGAGTCGAGTCTTGGCTTAGCAACATTGTATAGTACATGTAATTAATCAAGATCTTTAACTCGCCACCAGTAAAATATCCCTTATCCAACAAAACCGTGTTTATCATATCCCTACACCTCACGTTATAACCCATGTAAAAGCCCTCTTTGATAGTTTATCTTAGGTGCTTACGCCTAGTGGAGGAGGTTTTCGATCCTTTCCCAAGCCTATGGTAATCTTTTTGCTATGACAGGTAGTGAGAGATATTATCCGTTTTCATTTATGAGATTTATTTTGATGACACTTGAGAGATGTGAGTATCTAAACACTACTTGTGAGGTGCTAGTTTGTAATCTCCGTGCTTATTATGATTAAAGTGGAACGATTATTTGTTGTAATTACTTTTATATTAGCATTAAATGACCCCTAACTTGTATTTTGATTAGAATAAAAGCGCATTTGCTTGAGGACAAGCAAATCTCAAGTGTAAGGGTATTTGATGAAGCGAAAAGTGTACCGCTTTTAGGGGGTCATTTAAGCCCTAAATCGTATTTATTTGATCAAATATTGCCCTAAATCGTTCCTTTTGTCATTTTAGGTACTTTTGAGAAGAAATCTGGAAAAGGAAGCATTTTGGACGTTTTTGGAGCATAAAAGTGAAGAAAACGGCAAAGTCTCAAAATTATGCTGGAAACTACCTTTGACGGCGTCAAGGATTGGCCCAGACGGCGTCATGGCTTGGCAAAAGAGGTGGATATGAAAATTACTCATGATAAGCCAGAGAATTTTGCATGAAAAATCTGACGGCGTCACCCTTTAAGATGATCAAGGCCATCACGGCTTAAGCTAAAGAGGGACGGCGTCAAGCTCAATTCTGACGGCGTCACCCCTTGATAGGCCAGAGAGGATTTTGGAGCACTAAAGAGGGACGGCGTCAGGAAGGCCATCCGGGAACCCTAAAAGCGGCGAGGTGACGGCGTCAGGATCTATAACGTGACGCCGTCAGCCCTTAAACTCTATATATAGTTTTGCATTTTTTTGTCATTAGTGTGGAACTTATTGTGTGTAATTTTGGAGGAGAAACCCTAAGACGAATTTCTGCCATTTTTAAGGGTTTTCATACCCTTGGATCTCCCATGTTTAATTGAAGATAAGTAATCGTTTAATCATTCAATATGTCTATGTGTTGTTTGATTATATCTCGTTCTTGTCTTTTGATTAACATGCTAGGCTAGATTTATCTTGTGTTTGCTTAGATCTAATGAAACCTAGCTATTGATTGTTGGTTATTAGTGTGTTATTAATTGTATTGGATGATTGTTCATCTATGTTAGGCTTAAGAAAACTGGCTAACTTCCTATTCGGTAACTTGCTTGAACGTCTTAAGAAACATGAACCAATGCGTACTAAGGTTTTTATGGTTGTATTTAATGCATGAGCGAATTCTAGTGATCCCATGTTAGGAGCTTCTTAGCCGGCTCGACATAGGAGTGAAGTAGGAGCTTATAGAGTTTGGGAAGTACGTACGCCACCCCACGATTGGTATTAAGGAATACACCCGTCATCCACGCGATTAATACACACTAATCAACCGGTAAAAGATAGTTAGGGAGTAAGGAAATCTAAGTAAACACATTTCTCTCCATATAAGTTTTACCAATCTTTTCATTTTCTGTTATTTTATTTTATTTGCATTCGTAGTAATTTGGGTTAGTTGACTAACAACTAATTCCGCCCACTCCTTCAAACCCGAGATTTTACTTGCTTTCATAAAATTATAAAAATACAAAAAAGAATCTTGCCTCACCCTTAGACCTACTAAAGTAGTTTTTCATACCTAACGAACACTATTCCCTGTGGAGAACGATCAATCCCCCGTACTTACCACTACACTATACTACATCGGTCAGGTACACTGCCTGGTGGGGTTGTAAGCCTCTTGAGATCCCTCGAGAGGTAAAACCTGTTGTAAGGTTGCAAAACCACGCATCATAAATTATACTTTTTAAAACTCGAGGACTAATTTTGCCAATTATGAAACTTGAGGGGTAAAAATTGCCAATTACATAAAACTTTCATCCAGGGACTAAAAGTAAATATGTTTGATTTCCCAAGGACTGATGTTGACTTTTCTTTTATTTTAAACCTTCAGGGACTAGAAATGACAATTATGAAAACTTTGTTCGTTTTTCACTTGTTTTCAATCTTTTTGTTCCTGAGTCATATAAAAACACATTTTATGATATTTTTAGTATTTTGAGGCATATCTGCATGTTTTTAAATGATTTTGCAGATAAAATGTGACAGAAATGATGAGTATTTAGACACTCGTCAGGGGTCTTTGAAATCAACAATCTACCAAATTCCCGTTAAACTTTTAACACAAAACTGACGAATATTAGTTCAACTTCCCATTTAAATTTAAGAAAAAGCAAGCTTTATACATTTATTCATAACAACATTTTTATTCACATAACACATATTTATTTATTTATTTATTTATTTATTTATTATTTATTTATTTATTTATTATTTTTTATTTTTTTATTTTTTTTTAAATACATACATATACTTTCATTATACTTGTGATTTTACTCACTTGCTTTTGCAACATTATTCCGATTTTAAGAAAGTATGCTTGTTCGAAAATTTAAATAAAAAGTTGAACTCGTACTCTATATCAAAGTTGTATAAAAATTTGTAATAAAACGATTTCTAAGTTTAAAAATTTGAAAACAACACTAATTTAGCTAATGGGAGGAAAAACTACAAATTACACTGATGAACTTTTAAGATAACCAACTAATCCTTGCTTAGCATCACAACTTATAATTAACTCTATCATTTCTCGTTCTTCGCAAATTTAAAATCCTAAATAATAAGATCCGCGAATGCTTAGTTAAAAAGGTTAAGGGGACAAGCTAGAGCTCAACACGCCCGGTCAAGTCAAAATTTTATTCCTACTCTCTCCAGCGGAAAGCCAACAATGTGTCAAAACACTTATGATATTTTTGCAAAATTTTTTAAATTTTCCCATTTTTTTGGATTTTTGGTGGAAAACAAGGTTGCGAGGGTATACGACACAATGCAAGGCATAATCAAATCGAAAGATCACCCCCAGACTAAAACGAAACATTGTCCTCAATGTTTTAAAAGGTAAGGGTCATCCTACGCAATTCTAAGGCCGTTTATGAATTATGCCAAATAGATAAGGTTAGTCGATAAGATTAAGGATACCCGATTTCCTGATGATGAGACTCGAGTGGAGATAGAAAAAACATGAGCACGAGAGTCTTCACATGTCGAGCAAATCCTGCATAAAACAACAGACACAAAACACAAAAAATGGAAGAGATAGACCTCCTCACGTTACACTTATTAGCACACAAAAAGAAAATAAAAGGATAAGCATGGGTTGCCACCCACGAAGCGCTTGTTTATGACCAAGTCGTTAGCTTGACTTTCCCCGAATTCATTGGTCCATGGGGAAGCATGTGGAAGAGAAAATCTCCATCGGACTTTCATTCAAAATGTTTGGATAAACATTGAAGTTCTTGAAAGTTCCACTCCGATGAGATACATCCGGCTCAAAAGAATGATAAATGGAAATGCCGGGGTCAAAAATTTTATCTTCACTCCCGAACGGGTGAATGAAAGTCCGAGCTACCTTATAAGTGAAGAAAGGTAGAAAGATCCCGATAACAATTATGATATAATCGTTATCATTATCAGATTTGTCATTTAAGCTTTTAAGGTCATGATTTAGAAGCATCTCAGGAGGGAGATTTGGGATAGTATCTTTAATTAGCAACTGCTCACTATAGATCACGTCTCCCTCCGAGTCTTTAGAGTAATCATACTCCGGCGGAGATATGATGTGAGAGAGTTCACCGGAGAACTCCTCAAAGATAAACGAATCATACTCGGGAAGAGAGATATGAGAATGAGAAGTGGTACTGCCACTACTCGTCTCTTCAGTATGATCGATATCAAGACGGAATGCTTCATATTCCGGAAGAGAATAATCGGAAAAAGCCTCAAGCTCAGGAAATGTTTCGGGCTTTTCCAATATGAAGTCACTATCCTCAACGGGGATAGGAGATGAAATTGGTTTATCATTTAATGCCTCGATCTTAGAAATGAGAAGATTGATATTCAATAATTTATCACGAAGTGCATCGTCCTTGATTTGAAGAATATCAGTGTCAATCTCTCCATCATTTGGATCAAAATCCTTTTCTTCCTCTAGGCTGACGAGCTCAGAAGGTAATTCCTTAACATAATCGATGTCTCTAAAAGATAAAGAATCATCATCACTCGAAGTACAATCATCGTCAGAATCGAAAACATCTCATCATGATCATTTGAAATGTCAAGAGGAGGCAAATCACACATTTTGTCGGAAATACCCTCGGACTTACTTTGGATTGGGACAAGGTCCTCAACACTAGACTTTATTACTTCGTCCGATTCCTTTTCAGGAATAGTGCTAAGAGGCTCATCCCCCATAATGAGAGAGTCCTCGGAGTCCAAGGTAGGTAAGATAGATGTGGTTGCAATGGACTGAGGGAGTTGAAAAATGGTATTATTCGTAAGAATAGCACTCTCCTCGTCGTCCTCATCTTCGTCATCGAGCATGGCAACCTTATTAAATAAGGAACGCATTTGTGCTGCTCGTTCTACGGCGAGTAAATCTTCCATAGATTTACCATGACGATCTTCTTGGGTATGTTTAACAGTCAGATTTTTAAGCTCATTCCTCACATCTTGAAGTTTTTGGAATACATCTTTGAAAGATTCTTGAAGAGATAGTTGAGGCTGAGTTTGAATCGTTTCATACTGTGGAGGTTGGTCATGATAAGAATAATCATAATTGTTACAAGGGCCATGCTCATAGACAAGCGTGTTCCCTGTTTGACAATCAAAACCTTGGTGTGGACCTCCACAATATTCACAATAAAATGTTTCCATCTCATGGTGTGGGGGTTGGTTAAAGAAATTGGTTGTTTCATTGTAGGGATTTTGGTCATAGACAAACCCGTTTCCCGAATTTACAATACCACAACCGGGGCAATTTTCACCATTTTGAGGTCCCCCACACCATTCACAACCATAGTTGTAAGATGAAGACATAAAAAGAATTAAAAGTGTAAGTGGTATGAGAAGATTATTTTTGGATTTTTATAATTTAACATTTTGAAAAAAAACAAAGGGAAAAAGGAAAAGGGAAAAATAAATCTTGAAAAGAAAATCTTTTTGGGTTTTTATTAAAAATATTTACGAGAGAAAACGATAATTTCTCGGGAGAAGGGTCTTCAAAACACGCATCGACAAACGAGAATCGAAAAATTCACTTCAACCTTCGCCGGCAGCGGCGTAAAAAATTGATTCGCTGGAATCAATATATAAATATTTCCAAGGAATAAAACGCAAGTTGTAATCCCGGGTCGTTATCCCCAACGAAGGATTGAATGGAATTTCGTGAATTCAAGTCGTGATTGTGTGTGATGAATAGTGAAAAGGGATATTTTGGATTTTTACGCTAAAATATTTGAACATAAATTAAAAGCGACTTATGAAGCAATAATTAAACTAATAACAATTAATTCTACAATAATAAACATAATCTTAAACTAGGTATTTAAACTAAAAAATGATAAAAAGGAATGAGATTAAGACCCGGTGATTTATACGAGAGAATTACCACCCGATCTTATAAACTAAATAAATTATTAAAGTTTATTTCTCTATTAACTTTAATTTTACTAATTTGTTAATAAAGTTGAAAACTTTGTTAACTAAATAGCTTAATAAAAGTTATTAAAGTTGTAAACTTTAATGATTTTTATGGTTATAAGACCCTTAAGCTCCACGCCTTAGGTCGCGAAAGATAAGAGATCAAAGAAAAACACGAACTTTATTAAAGGTTAGCAATAATAAACAATAATAAGCAATACTATTATATGAAATAAGCTAAAAGTAGTCTAAAAGGTAAAAAGAATAAAACTTTATAACTAAAAACTATTAGATCTAAGTCCACCCGAAGCTAAGTTGCCCACTCCGAAGAATAGACGCGAATCTAGTATGTTTAAGGACTAGATTTAAATGAACAAGCTATTAAATAGCTTATTGTTCAAGAAAAAACAAGAAAAATATATAAACTTTTATAAAAAGTAAAAGTGTAAAAGAGTGTGTGTGACCAATGTGTAAAACACGATTTTACACCTACACCATCATAAGAGCTCTTTTATCACAAACAGAAATTAAATGCTAAACATAAAGTTAAAACATAATATAAATTGAAAGTAATAACTGTTGCAGAAAATTAAACTGAAGAGTGACTACTGTTATTCTAATTCAAAGAAGTACAAATGAAAAATAATGAAGAGAAAATTAAAAGATACTTGAATACATAAAGAACTGAACTTAGTAAAATAAATGTCAAAAGAGAATTATAAGCTAAAGACTGCTACTGAAAAATAAAAATACTGAAGAGAAAAAAATAAAAATAAAAGCTATCTTAAAAAAAAACTACTACTAAAACTAACTACTGCTAAAAAAAAAAAAAAAAAAAATAATCAAAAAAAAAAAAAAAAACTACTGCTAAAAAAAAAAAAACTACTCAAACTTCGGATCATGCGCTTCGTATTTATAGCAATCGGAGTCGGTTACTTTTCCCAAGCCAGGCCACGTGTCGTCTTGTGATTTGCTGAAGAAAGATAGTAACCGAGAGTGGGAAAGCAAATGGCCCCCATGCACTGTCTTGAATTATTTTGGGCAGTTGAGGTACATGCACCAACTGCTGCTCTTTTTTTTTTTTTTTTTTTTTGATAGTGGGGGTGTGGGACCCACTCAAGATTCTTTGTGAATTAATTTGATGTTTGGATAGATTTGCTATTTTACACCCCTAGTCTTCATATTTAGTCCTTAATCTCATACTTGAATCTTGGGCTTAACATGTATTTGAGCTAAACTTGATAATATTTGAGCTTCATCTTCGGCTTTAATTGGGCTTCCACTTAAGTTTGATAAATCATTGAATAAGCTCCAATAAATCTTCAAATTATCTTTAACTTAGCAATTGCACCAAATAAGTCTTGTCTCGTGACTTTGGACTCGTAATTTCGTGCTCTTTCCAATCTCGTGCTCGGGTAATTACCGTTTTTCCTTTCTTTTTGTCTTTTTCTCAATATCCGTACCTGCACATGCATAAACACAAAAATACAATATATTTGGCATATTTGGTTAGCTTTTGGTCTATTTGGTCCGTTTTAACTGGTAAAAGATATGTGTAATTTAACACATATCACTTGTGCACGCCCGACTTGTGAATCCTCGGTCGCGGCCACATAACACATGGCAAGTAATTTTTCCTCACTTGATTGCCAACGTGTGTTGACGAAGTCGAGATTTTCTTTATTCTCCTCGATTGGTTCGGGGTCTTTGGATTTTTTGGCCTTTCGTTTACCACCACGTTTGAATGGCTTTGGAGGAGACGTAGGTGTTTCGGGAACTTCATGTGTTTCGGTTTGTGAATGTTGTGATTGTTGTGAGAATTGTAGATTTTGGAAATTGGTGTTTAGTGTGTTTTGTTGGTTTTGTTCCCAATATAGAAATCGTTGATGTTGTAGGTAAAGTTCTTGGCTCGACAAGCCGAGTGGGTTAGGGAAAGAGTTGTTGGGTGATGGTGAACCCGCATTCGGGTTTGAAGATGAACCCGCGTTTGGGTTATTCCACCCACCGATGAGATTCATGAAACTTTCGTCGTTGTTAAATCCCGACATTTTTTTTTTAGAAATAGAAGTATATGAATGATTAGATTGAGTTGTGGAAGTTTGAAAAAAAATGTTGTGTTAATTGGGTATTTATAGTGGTGGGAAAATGGTTTTGAGTTTT
The DNA here is from genome assembly GCA_021014915.2 of Artemisia tridentata subsp. tridentata. Taxonomy (NCBI): domain Eukaryota; kingdom Viridiplantae; phylum Streptophyta; class Magnoliopsida; order Asterales; family Asteraceae; genus Artemisia; species Artemisia tridentata. Next base: position 189,784,818 of record CP139501.1, read on the forward strand.
TTTTTTATTTATTTATTAATTTTTTTTATAGGCAAACTAGCCGTTAAATCCGTTGAGGGGGGTAAAATGAAACTTTTTTTTTTTTTTTTTTTTTTTTTTTTTTTTTTTTTTTTTTTAATGCAACGGATATATAGCCGTTGAGGGGTAAAGTGATTTTATTTTTATTTATTCAACTCAACTTTAACGCTGCGTTAAAGGCTTAACGCAGCTTTAATGTGGCTCCTCGGTGTGGTTCACGCAGCTTTAACGCAAGAAAAGTGAGGGTTTAACGCAGAAATGCGTTAACATACTCTATGCTCTAAGAGTATTTTTTGCCACCATTTGTCTACAGCATGCAGGCTTTACCTGACAGTGGCTATATGTAATAATTGTGAAAATACATAATTATTATCAGTATAATTATATCGGTCACTCAAGTCTGAAGGTTATAGTATAGAAACCTGTTTTTCTTATATGTCATTTATTGTCATCTTTACTCTATGACTGTGACCAGGTTTACAACACATAGTAATACCAAACCAATACACAAGCAAACACCTTTTCTTGATAGGATAATATAACTTAAGAAGGAATCAGTGACTTCCATATCTGCTGCAGCCTCTAAAACTCCAGCACGAAATCTGCATGTGAATAGTTTAAAATTAGAAAAGCGGTTGAGTGATCTTTAGACACAGTTGTTAGTACCTATAGTTGATAACAGTTATAATTCATTTGTATCCTTACAGTCTGCATCAGTTTTAACCCAATGCTCTTTTTTTCCATCTGGCTGGTTGTTGATTGCTCTGTTGCCAAACATTCCAGCTGTAGGATACACGTTTTCTTCATCCTCTAGTGTCACTTCTTTATTATAGCCTTCATCTTTACACATCTTTTTGACCTCATTCTTGTGAGACTTAGTGACGCGAACCTCAGCTGCTTCAGGGTGAATTTTTCTAGACTTCCAAAAGACCTGTAAAAGATAATAAAGTATTATATTACAACTTTAAAGAAACTGGACTTATTTAAAATTTATGACAAGTATCTTTATGTTGGCGCTATGCAGAGCTGGAAATCAGTTTTACTTCATGAGAATAGCAGTCATATAGTGATGTGGCAGTATCTTTCTTTGCATCATCTGTTTCTCTTTATTAATAGTGGTAACCTAAATTGAAATCCTATTTTGCAAAGAATAATTTAAGCTAGCTAGATGACCTACCTTCGTCGGTTTTCCTTCATTTGAATTACTAATAAGAGCATTACCACCAGTAGAAGTTGGGCTGCATGATGTGAAATCAAGTTTGTTCAGCATTTTCTTCATTAAATGCAAGGCATGAGTTCCCCTTTTTGCCCCTTTGTCTAATTTTTCAGCCTTTTGTTCCTTTGCCCCTTCTTTGGTTTTCGGCATTTCAGAATTTTCTTTCAGTGAATACTCCATATTTTTGGCCTCTTTGCCATCCCTTTCACTAAGGTTCTCTAACTTCTGGTTCCGACGCTGAAATTCAATATCTACTGCACTGGTTTCTTTTTCAGTTGGAATTTCAAACAGAATCACATCTTTTGGTATTGTGACCTCTTCATTAATTGATACAGAACCAAAAGTCCCAATTGCAAGAAATCCGTGAAATAACTCACGGCTCATTTCAACTGTTTCTTCTTCCACTCCATGTGCAATGGATGATTCTGTACATACTTTAGACCGCCTGAAGTGTTCATAAGTATTATTATCCTTGGGATAATGCTGTTGCTCGTTAAGTTCCCATAGTCCTGAGAAACAAGAGTTGAATTTTCCTGCAATTTAGGTCAACAAGTTTGTGTGAGAGTGCTTGCATAATTTTCCCTTGCCTGATTCTTTGAGTTGGAGTATATAGTTTGTATGGTTCTCGAGTCTTGACACATGAACTTATGAGAAGTCCTACTACAATATATATTTCATCATATATTTACTAGTTTCTGGGAAAAAAAAAAAAAACTTAGTCAACCATGTTGCAATGAAAATATCAATTAAAAAGAATATTACAGAAGAGATCTCTGGATAAAGGGAGCATGGGTTAATTAAAGCAACTAGAAATGCCTGGAAAGGGTAGAGAGGAAGTACTTGTAGAAACATTTCTGCTTTGTTCGTTGTTGTTTTGCCTAAATCTTCTTTGTATCCAACCTAGTGTCTGAAAACATTAGAAGAGAGATTAGGTTAAGATGAAATTTTTATGTTCATACTAAAGTTGGAGATAGATGTACTCACTCTCATCCTGAACTTTATATTAAGTTGTTGACAATAGGTTGAGTTGTTTGTACTAGAAAATAGATGCAAATATATAGCTAATTCGATGGTTGTGAATTGTGATGCAGCAGAAGAAACATAGAGAAATGTACAAAATTATGGGTGCCGGTCTCTTTCGATTTCGTACAAATACGGGATCTTGTAGGTTAGTCATTACATATGCAATATGTACAAGAACCAAAAGTTTATAGTCAAAGACCTTGAAGTTAGAGAACATTGAGGACTTATTTTGATAAATTGCTCAATTTAAGTGGTGACGAGAGTGAGTTAGACCCGGCCTGGATATAGAAGTATCAAGAAAGGTAAATAGAGGGTGAAGCTTCGGATTTTGATAGTAATGCTATGTTTTAAGAGATCCTTTAGGAAGATGGCAATACCATGGATTAGTTGGCTATTAAATGCTGATACATAAAATGATACTCAATGAATGTGTGCTCACAATAGTGACATTGAACCCTCAAATATGTTCGAAGATCTCGAAATGATCTTCCAGTTCCGGGGAGAATTCGCAAAACTCCATTTCCATCAAGAATTGAATGGACTTTTCCCGTATTTCGACCGGAAAATCTAATAGAGACATTACTGCGGAGATTCTTAACAAAAAATGAGACATTCCATGCCCTCGGAGCAGGGGCGGAGATAAAGTGCTTTGCCGTGCTAGGTCACTTACATATCCTTTTTTGTCTTTATTTGACCCCAAGAATGGATTGGATCGAAACGACTTTCCTGTCGAAGCCCTTTGTGTCTGTATTAATTTCTGACCGCACGGAATCTCCATAGCCAATTTTCCATTTTTGATTATGAAATCAGAAGCTATGTAAAAGAAAGATCCTACCGTGCTTACCATCAGTGTTAAAGCATGTGGATGAGATAGTATTTCCTTTTTATTATGTGGTTACTGTGCGATTTTATACCATGGTAAATGTTTTTCTTTGCCAAAAATGTCATGCTGGATGAGAGCATGGTATGTACTGATGCAAGCATATACCCTGATTAACGGGTTTACCAGTTTATAATTTATTTGGGTTCATTTAGGCTACACAGTTAGTTTGGGATTAAATGCCTGTTGATGTTTGGATACTGCATAGTTGTTGATGTAAACTTGTTCATTTGTAAACATCTCATGCAACCATAGTAAGTTGATACACGAAGTTGTATCATAGCTGATTAGAAAACAAACAGCTGCATCATAAGTCATATACGATGTTTTGTATCAAACATCGTTGAGGGTCTCCTTTACCTTTACCATGCATGTTACCATAAATTATACTATGATCATGTAATTGCATATATCATATGGTTTCCCACACACCATACAAAAGGTTGTTCTTGACATGCAGTAAAAGCTCCGATGGGTCAATAGGATGGAGTAAGGGTAGTGATGACAAGTTGGGGGGTGGGTATTTTGTCAAATTGGGCAACAAAACCACATTCTGTCCAAACATTTTTTATAATTAATTAGTGTGTTAAAGACTATCGCAATTAACGTACACTTTGTGCGGCTTAAACCTGTTTGACCCATGTCTTTTTAAGCTGATTTTTTTTATTTTACCATTTTGACTCGTTAGAAATAAAACTTAGCCCAAGTAGACCCATTTATTAATCAATGGATCGAAGTTGCCACCTCTAATAAACGGTGAGTGTAGATTTTGTCTTTACATTACATTCCACCTCCCCCATTACCCTGCTCCGGCGGGATTGGGTATGTTGTCGTTGTTGTTTCAAGTTTTACACAAGGTAATGTAGTTTTTAATCATTAGATAGCATAATGATATTAAATATACTTTTAGGTATGGTAGATGGTGTATTTGGTGGAATGGAGATTCCACATTGAAAGAATTTGGGCATTTAGATATGGTATATAGGAATTCAAAGATAACATATGATAGTTCCCTATACCTCATTGCACTTAGTAATGGGTACCATCAGGATGACTAAAATTTCGGTACTGGTATGCATCCTTGTATAGCTGTATATGTGTGTGAGAGCAGAACTAAAATCCACCTTCTTGATTGACATTTATCGTCATTACCTTGTTATCTTTTTTGCAGAAATGAAGAGGCGTTATCATCACAACTTATTCCCACATTCTTATGCTTGTCGCGATCTGCAAGATGTTGGATTTTTTTGGGGGGTACCATCTGTCTCCCATCGTCATGTTGGATGCTTTTGTCTGAGGATGTCGACTTTGAATTTGGTATGCATCATATTACCATACCCTGGGTATGTATTGAATCTTTAGTTTGGGTTGTTCGTAACTTACCCTTACAATGTTGAACTGAAGACAATTCATTATACTTATGAATTGTGAATTACGGAAGTTTGCACATATTGTGTTGGATGTATCATGTATGTATGGATCAATTGTGTAAACTCAGGAAGGTAGCCTTGTTGGAAAGTAATGAATATCTGAGTTAAATGATTGGAACATCAGTGGGGCTGATTTTATTCGGTCACAATTATTGTTATAAGTTTTGATGAATTTTGGTTTATGTTTACATTAAAAATATCTCTAACGGGAAATCGTTCTAGTTGTGTCTGTGTTTGTTTAGGGCTATGCTACAGTCATTGCAGCGTCAAAACAGAAAGCATCCGAGTGCATGTCTTTTTGCATCGCTGAATGAATTCTATTTACACAACAAAGTTTGGTAAATAACAACTGGATGGTATCGACCAAGTGCAAACTTGTGATGAAGCGACTGGAACCTATAGGTGCATTTTATTGTTTTAATCTACTCTATTTTTAGCGGGTTGGTTCGGGTTACGATTCATATCATAAGGGTCAAACGGGTAGATAAAAAAATCAGCTCAATAGGAAATGGGTCGAAATTCCAACTTTCTAAGTCATTTATTCGAAAAGTCAGATTACTATTTGAAATAATATATGTTTTTGTAAATTAGATTCAATAAACTGGTAAGTGGTAATTTATCATTTTTTATTGTCAAAAATTGTTTGGGTCGACTACCTGATGTGTTCAACCTATTTTGCCACCTTTACTTGAACCTGTTAACTCTTGTTATTTTTATAGAAAAAAATGCTGTTCATCATGACAATTTCAAAGGATATGTATCACTTCACTCAGTTCTCGAGTTGAAATGGAAGAGGAAAGAAAAGGAAATTGATAGTTCTCGAGTTGAAATGGAAGAGGAAAGGAAAGGAAATTGATAATTTTTTGTGTTCTTGAGTTTTTTTAAGGGAGGAAAGGGAAGTGGAAATGAAATAGGGAGGAATTTTTGTTAAGTAAAATTTCCTCCCACTTTTGGGAGGAAAGGGAAACGAAATGGAACCATATGTTGTGTAAAGACCAATATACACTTTTTAAAAGATTTGACATTAACAACTAAAAGGCATATGTAATTTGACCAAGTTATTTTCCTTTTCCTACCACTCAAGAACATGATTATCATTACCTTCGTTTATCTTCGTTTTCCTTTCCTCTATCTCAAGAACATAACAACTAACACTTACTTTCCTTTCCTAATCTTTTCCATTTTTCTTTACTCAAAACTCGAGAACTGAGCTAGTTAGTGTATCTTCTTTTCATCGTTCGTAGGTATGTCCAAGACCAATAAAGATGTTCAATCTAAAAAGGATATGTTACTAACCTTAAAAGCGATTGACCTATTAGACCTGAATGATAGTTAGGGAACAAGGTGCTGACAATCACGAGGTTGTCCTTCCCACCTGCTCAGTAAAACAAGCAATAACTTCCATGAGGTTTTCGTCCAACATATTCTCTAGTACAGGTGTTACTTGTTAGGTTCAACTTTCCCCAATCCGTACTATTCTCCTCCCAGTAGGCCTAATAGAGCTAATTACTAGCTAGACCTCCAAAGTTGACCTTACACAACTCAAACAACATTGATAAGTCAGTTCACTGCTCGTTATAAAAAAGGCAATTATTTAAGAAGAAACGCCAATTTTGGTGGCAATCATAGAAGAAAGCACGCCCCCCAGACAACTATTAGACAAGAATCCCTGCTCTCCTTGAACGGGTGAGGGGCCGTAGCAGGTATAACATTTTGTAAGTCATGTTATTATCCTTATTACAACTAGACAAAAGGTGTATAAACTTTTTACTAGTGTGTCGTGTGTCCCCTTGGTACCAGAGTCACATATGATGATATTGGGTTGATTTTATAGCTTAGATAGTGTTTTTAATCAAAAAACGTGACCAAAAATAGCACCGAGAACTTTCTAAGATCAACTTTCAGATTTCACGGTTAGATTTGTTAAAGTTATGATTTTTAAGTTACTTTAGGTCATATTAGAGACATCTATCAAAACAAAATTGAAAAACAAACAATAGATAAGAAGTTACAGGTGATTTTAGGAGAAAAGCCACGTTTTTGGTTTTCTTGGCAGCGTTTGAATTTTCTCGGTACATTCCAAAATTTTTGGAAAAAATATCTAAAGTATTCAGTAGTTTTATTCGGTAGAATTCTTTTCGGTAGTTTAAGAAAATTTTCAGTAGAATCTATCATTTGTTGTTTGATCATGAAAATTTGCTTTTACTTTCTGATGTTACTGAACTTGTTTTAAAATGTTTTCGATGTTTACATGCTGTTTGGTAAACTGGAAGTTCAGCTAGGGAAAGGTTAATTTTAGATCAAACACGAACTAGTTAAGTCAATGCTGCGCTTGATTAATCTATGTGTTTGTTCATGATATATAAAACTTTTGTTTACTATCATTTTAAATGGTATAAAACTTAATAAAGTAAGACATTTGTATTATGATTTTAAGATAATTAACTGTAAAAAGAGAAAAATTAAAATTATAGTGGTATTAAGATTGTAAGTAGTACAATTAAACATATTTACTTTGTGTGTGAAACAGGAGAAAATGTATAGACTAAAGGGTATATGTTGTTTTAATACAGATGGTTATATGAATTAATATATTTGTTTGTTCATGATATGTAAACCTTTGATCTCCTTTTTATGTCGATTAGACGAGTTGATATTTTTTTTTTTGCGTATCTGGTCCTTTTTATTGTTGGGAAATGTAGTTGCAATGGAACTAGTGGATCTTAGTTGATAAAACTGTATCTTTGATCAATTACACGAATTTAGTTAGTGTTGCTAACTCTTTTTGTTCTTCAGCTATAAATACTTGATCTTGTTATTTCAAGTTTGGGTTGTTTTAACCAGCTGCCTAGCGCAGTTGGCCACCACCTACCTTAGAAGCCTGGGCCGGACATGTGATGTCTTGATCCAACAAAGGACGCGAGTTCGAATCCGTTCCGCAGCATGGTTGGGTATTGGGTAAAGGTATTTCACAGGCATCAAACCTTTACTGGGTAGGGTTGATGGGTACCATTATGGTAAACAGGGTTGAGGTGTCCCTGGCAATCTACATTTTTTGATCTAAGTTTGGGTTGTTTGGCATCGAATATACTGATTGAACATGTGGTTTGCTTTGTGAATTTAACTTTCAGCTAGTGAAAGATGTAGTTTGCTTTGTGAATTTAACTTTCAGCTAGTGAAAGATTTAGGGAAATACCCACATCAGAAATTACAATAATACAATACAAGAAAACAGAAATTAGTAAATTAAATGAACCTGGATTTTCATTAAACAAGAACAAAAGTAGACCAAACCGAATTGAGAACGAGATCGTGGCACGTGTTTGACACGCTTCCTTTAAAACGGATTCGTCGTCTATTCGCCGTCTGTTTCCCAGGGTACAACGATCGGAACAGTACGTTGCACTGCCGGATGTGACCTTATGCCTGAAATTTCATCGAAGTGTATCTCGCATGAAAACGAGAATGCACGTTTGTGTGTAGTTATCATAGTATGTCGTGTTTCTATTTTTTGGTGTCTCTTAGTCATGTTTAGAACTACAAGAAGGTTAGCATATATATATTACTAACTTGAAACATATGGTGTAATGACACGCATTAAATCTGATTAATGGCCTTAAACACCCATCAACCAAATAATTAACCAGTTAATTGTTATAATGACCATTAACCGACTAATTAATTTGGTGTTACAAGTTTGACTCATGCAAATGATGTTCATAACTTCTTGTTCTAAACACATTAATTTGAGAATAGATATCTCATTCAAACAACTTTACGCCAAAATTTCCAACAATCCCTCACATGAATGGAGATCGATTTGAAAACACACAAATTTCAACAATCCCCCACATGACTAGAGATCGATCCGAAAAACACACAAATTTCCAATGAAAATCTCAACATTTGAATCCTGCATAGGATAGGTAGGTTACCCTTTGAACCTTCCCTTATGAAATATAATTAGCCTACTACCTGCTAGTAGAATTCGATGTCTTTGAATTGATTTGCTATTTATATAGATGACAATATATGTTCACACAGGACTCTCCCTGACATAGTCAGATCCTCATAGTCGTGTTCGTTATGGTCATGAACACTAGCCTAGTTCTGCGAGAGCTTTTAGGAATTGCGCCCCCCACACATTTCCTTTCGAAGCGACCCCACTTCTCTCCCACATAGGTGATTCCAATTGAATCATTAAAAGCGATAAGCCTATCCTCATATAGTCACTTTTATAGGAATGGACTAGGAAGTTTACAAACTCCCTTATATAGATGGAGAATTGATTACTCCCCCACAGTGACCTCCCTCGGTTTATACAATTAGGTTGTCCTATTGAACCCAGATCTTGGGATCTCCAGTCAGTTGGGTTAGGTTTCCCTTCATATAAACTTTTCAGGGGCTTTAGTCCCATTCCTCTACACGACTCACTCTCTTCTTAAGTCTTGTATAAGCGGATCCGCATTGTTATCATATGACTTCACATTGTCCAAAGTAATAACTCATGCTGAGAGTAGTTGTCGTATTGACATAATATGTCTTGACTCACCATTATACATTGTGGTATAAGCTTTGCTAATTCTTTAATGGCTACCACATTGTATACAACTACTATTCTAGGAGCGTTGGTGTGTCATCTTCTATTGACCGTAGACATGTTGTCTCTTATCCAAATTTATCTATCGCGATAAAATCAGAATTCGTCATTGACCTAGCTATATTTATGTCTAGAAGACATCTAAATATAGTGGTCATTTCAAGAGTGTATACATAGCCACTCATGATTTGAAATCAAACGGTCATTAATAACATTAATTACCCATCAAATAGTTGTTATGTATTGCTCTAAACAAAACTGTAACTGTGGTTCTCTCCAATAATTCCTGAGTTTTCCAAATGGGTAACACCTCCATTTCTATTTTGAATAGATGTTGATTGGTGTCATTTGAACTCTAGCTGGCCAGAATCCCCCACATTGAATTTATCTCAAGAATCTTGTAGAAAGGGTTCTCCCTTTCAACGTCAATCTCGTTTAAGAGATACTTTTTTGAGTATATGACACGAATAACTTTAGTAATTTGTCACTACACAAGTTTCATATTTGTGTATACATTCTTTGAATGTTTGACTTTAATTATTTTCCATATCATAATTAATAATTTCCATGTCTAGCATGCTATAGACCAAGGAATCAAGCATATGAACAGAAGATGCATCATTCTGATTATTCATTGCTTCGTCTACTAACATTCTTCTATAAGACAAATTATTTATGAGATTCAGTCACCACCTTAAACCAAAAATGTAGGTACTTGTGTAAAGCCTACACATACAACATGTCTCTCAAATTCACTTGAGATCATATAAACATATGTAATCCTAATTTTATATGATCATGATCACAAAATATCAACATGTAATCATTCCTCAAAATCAAAATATGTCCGGTGTGAGATAATGGACAATAGCTCACTTTGAATGACAATTACGCCATTCAAGTTAGTTACATAAACTAACATAAATTATTGTTATAAATATGTGTGAGCTTTCTTGACATTTCACCATGTCTTAACGGTTATCATATGCATATCTATCACTATGACAAACCGTTAGATCATTAGCAACATGAGTTGCAATAAGTCGTAACTATTATTCATTTCCTTTAGAATAACAAATAGTTTGGTTATTTGCAATAATGTTCACAACACAATAATTGCAACATCCAAACTTTCTAATACTCGATACACAATCAAGCAATTTGTATCAACGTTCAAAAACCAGTTTTGTGCACAAATAACTCAGCAACCAAATTGCCCTTTAACGTCACTTTGCAACACATAATTTCAGCAACCAAAAAGCCAATTTTCTGCATAAAATTTTAGTACCAAACAGCCTTTTAAAGGTACTTTTCTGCACAAAATTCAGCAACAAAACAACCAAATTTCTGCATAAAAATTCAGCAACTAAAATGCCAATTTTCTGCATAAAAATTTAGTACCAAACAGCCCTTTTAAAGGTACTTTTCTGCACAAAATTCAGCAAATGAACATTTCTTCACAAGTTCAGAAAAATTCAGCAAAGGAAAATTTCCAGCACATTTAATGTTTGTGCACAGAGTTCAACAACTAACCATCATTGTAAAACTGAAATATGCACTCTATTTCAGCTAATTAACAACTTGTATGTTGATATAAATAATGCCTAAACACGTTATTAATATTTTTCGATATCTCTACGTTTTGATAATCACAAAATGTAAAATCATTAATCGAAAAATTATGACGTAAACAAGTATTTAGTTGTAAATATCTATTTCTACAACTCAAATCACTTAAGGTATGAATGAACTAATGCTTAATGCATTATATGATCAAAGGAACATTTTTTTAATAACTAGATTTTTTATAAAACATCAAAAACATTTTATATATTTTTGAAAAACATTTTTGGTATTAAATAAAAATGTTTAATCTTTTATAAAAATATGAATTCAAATTTTTAACCAAAATCAGTTAAAATGTTCCAGAAAAACCTCTCCCACAAAAGGACAAAATTGGCCAACGGACAGAAGGGGCGGCCCCCTTAATTTTACTAGGCGGCCCCCTTAATAATTAAGGGGACCGCCCCCGCTCCAGTAGACCTCCAGCTGTCCAATTTTTCTCCTATAAATACCAGCCTTCTCCTGGACTTTTACTCACCTTTTGCACACTAAAACTTTCTGTTCTAAATTCATTCTAAACATTGTAAATCCTTTGATCATATTTTCTTAAGCATTGGTTTCTAAGTGATCCAAGCTTCCACCACCAAAAGTGCAAAAGAAGAACTCTACTTCAACTAGTGAAGAAGTGTTATTACTTACCTCATTCAATTGTGTTGTTGTGTAAAGTGTTGTGTAGTTGTGATAAGTAGATCTAAGTGTAACTACGTAGTAGTGTTGTAAATTTGTTGTGAAGTAGTTGTGAATAAGTAGTTGTGAAGAAGTCGTGAAGAAGTCGTGAAGCCGTTGTGAAGAAGTCGTGATTAAGTCGTGTAGAAGTTGTGTATAAGTTGTGAGATTGGTTCTAGCTACGATTAGGACTCGACATCTAGCTTTGTGTCGTTAAGCCGGTGTAAGCTAAAGTTGTGTAAGGTTTCTCCGCCATAAGGGAGTTTGTTGACATAGTGAAGAAAACTCTCGAGTAGGTGACTCGAGGAGTGGAGTAGGGCAAGGAAGGTGTCCTTGTAGCCGAACCACTATAAATCTCCGTGTTGTGGTTTGATCTTTCCATCTCTCTCTCTTATTTCATTATATTTACCTTACTTGCATTACTTATCTATATTTGCTTATATATGTTCATATTGATCAAGAGTTGAATTCACATAAGTTAGAATCGAAGTTTTAAAAAGTAAACAAAAGTTTTTATAAATTAAAAAGACGTAAAACTATTCAACCCCCCTTCTAGTTTTTCACAATTGGTATCAAGAGCCACGTCAAACAAGATTTTTAAAATTAACTGTATTTTAAAACTTGAAACGATCTATGGAATCTGAAAAATATTTAGAAGGGCAATCTATGCAAATACCACCACTATTTGAAAGTGATGGATTTTTATATTGGAAAAATTGATTCGAAACTTATGTGAAGTCAAAAGATCTAGATCTTTGGCATGTTATTACTAATGTTGATTTTTTACCTATTCAACATAATCTTGAAACTAAAAAGGATGAAATTGTACCTTTTGAAAAACAAAGTGATGATTTAAAAAGAAAACTTTCTAAAAATAATGAGGCTAAAATGGTTATTTATAATGCGCTACCACGTAAAGAATACGAAAGAATCTTTATGTGCGAAACCGCAAAAGAAATTTGGAACTCTTTACTAATAACTCACCAAGGTAATAGTCAAGTCAAAGATAATAAAATAGATCTTCTTGTTCAACAATATGAACAATTCACAATTCCAGAAGAGGAATCAATTGATAATGCATTTGCTAGGTTTAACACAATCATCACAAGTTTAAAGGCACTTGATGAGAGTTTTTCTAGTAAGAATTTTGTCAGGAAATTTCTTAGGGCTCTTCATCCAAAATGGCGGGCTAAAGTTACGGCAATTGAAGAATCAAAGAACTTGTCAACTCTTCAACTTGACGAGTTGATTGGCAACTTGAAAGTCTACGAAGCAATAATCAAGAAAGACTTTGAGATGGTCAAAGGAAAGAAAGAGCAAAGCAAGTCAATCGAGTTGAAAGCTAGGAAAGCATCAAGTGACGAGGATAGCTCAACCTCCGAAAGTGATGATGAAGAATATGCCATGGCCGTAAGAGACTTCAAGAAGTTTTTCAAAAGACGAGGAAGATTCGTTAGACAACCACATGACGAAAGGAAAACACTCCAAAGAAACAAAGACGACAAAGGTAGCAAGAGCGAGAGGAAGTGCTTCAAATGCGGTGATCCAAATCATCTCATTGGAAGATGCCCTATGATGTCAAAGGAGCAAAACCAAAAGGCGTTCATTGGAGGAGCATGGAGTGACAGTGAAGAAGACGAGAAAGAAACCACAAAAGAGGAGAAGTGTCTTATGGCTAAAACATCAAGTGAGGTACGTTCCGAAACCGAATACTTTAGTGATGAAAATTTATCATTAGATGAAAAAGACCTAGATAACGAATATAATAGATTATGTATATTAGGCCAAAAAGTAATGACTAAAAATAAATCACTAAAACACATTAATAATCAATTAGAAAAAGAAATACTAGAATTAAAAATTAAACTACATAACTTAGAAAAGGGAAAAGAAATTCTTGAATGTAAAACATGTCAAGAAACAAAAAATGAAAATGAAATACTTAAGGAGGAAATTTGTAGGCTTAACAAATTCGAAAATAGTAGTAATTCTCTTAGGGAAATAATAAGTATTCAAAGAGTATCAAATGATAAAACCGGATTAGGATTTAATTCAACTAAGGATTCAAATAGTCAAACTAAAAATTTAAAGTTTGAATGTGAAACTAGTGAGCAAAAACCTTTAGAGTCAAAACCTAAGTATATACTTATAAAAGATAGAAAAATACCCATAGCTAGTGATGAGGAAGTAAAAACCTTTTATAAACCATCCTTAAAAAATGAAGTAAAATATTCTAAACCAAGGTTAAGGTTAAAAACACCTCCACCTAGAAGACCACCTAGTCCTCATCCTCGACCTAAAACTCCTCAACCTAAAAGAAATCAAAATATACCAAACCGTCATAATAATAGTTACCCAATGTGGAATTACCCAAATCCACCAAGCTACAATCCTTGGGGAATACTTCCACCATATATGCATCCGAGTCAATTGCAAACCATGTTTGGGCCAAACAACCTTGGACCAATGAGACCATGGGGACCAAGTGGCTAAAATCTCAAGTCATCGGGATTATCGATAAATCTCTCATGTTTGGCTTTTATAAGTCAACACTCTTTGAAGATTTTGAAGACCACACATTGAAGACTAAAAGGTACGCACCTCCTTCACGCTCATTATTACACACGAAGATTAAGTAACTAGCCTATTGCATGTTCCCCATTAGTCTAAGATGCCTAGTTTATTAATTATTATGTAAGTGTTAGTATATACCTCCTCTATACACATATACATATATATACCTATACTACTATTTATACATACTATATATATATATATATATATATATATATATATATATATATATATATATATATATATATATATATATATATATATATATATATACATATAAATATATACGCACATAACCTAGATACGTCATTTGTTGACTATCTAGAACTAAAAGAAATTGTTCGTCCTCGAACCTTTTCTTCCCCCTTTGCCTCTTTTGAACTCTAACGTTCAACACGAAAATCTTCCGTGTCCACTGTTACATAACTCATGGTGATGAAGAGAAGTGAGTTAAGTGGATTAACGTAGAAGTATCACTTTGACCGTCGAGTCAAATAAACTATGGATGAAACAAACTCCCGTCATCGCCAGCACCTATCTCCGTCATTACCTCATCATTTCTTGACTCCAGTCAACATCCCACACTTACACATAATACTAATATATATATATATATATATATATAATATATATATATATATATATATATATATATATATATATATATATATATATATATACACGCACATTTCTTCCCAATCCTTAAACCTCCTGTCGACTTGACGTCTTGAGCATTTTGTCCAAAATTATCAAGATTAAGTTTATTAACATAATGTTAATAAAATGTGTCAAGTATTCCTTCTTCGTGCCAATAAACGTATTTTTGATATATTATAAATATATATATACATATAAATATTTTGCCGTCAGAAACAAAAATCAAGAAATTCTAAAATTTGGAAGGCGGCCCCCTTAATGTTTAAGGGGACCGGCTAGTAAACGGGGGCGGTCCCCTTAATGTTTAAGGGGGCCGGCCTACTGTTGCTGCCAAAACGAATTTTCTCCTTGAAAACTTTGCCAAACACCCCATTTTTCAAACACATTTCACTCCCACTCTGCTGTATACGAACTGCCATCACAAATCCATCATCAAATCACCTCTTTGAGTCAATTTCACAAAGGGCAAACATCTATACATCGATTAGCAACACGTTTAGTAAGTTTTTCATTATACATTTCATCTAATTTCATTCAATTTTGAGTCTAATCTTAATTAGGTCTTTTGCTAAACTTTTCCAAACTTAAATTTTTATTGAAATTAAGTCTAAGAATGTTGTAATCAAATGCTCCCCATAGGATTAGAATGCTTAAACAACCTAGAAACTAAGTAATTAAAAAACCATTATGTCAAACCAATCACTCCTTTTCAAAACTAATCATATTGTTGAATTATGCCATAAACACATGTTAAAACCAATCACATTGGTTTATTACAACTCACAAATCCTAAAAATATATTTTTCGAATCATAAAAAATTTCTTGTTAAATATAAGAGAGTGTTTGGATTAGGAGCTAGAATCATCAAAATTTAATCAAAATTAAGTTCATAACTACTTGTCAAGTTTTTAAACATGCAATTAGTTGTTTTAAGTCATCAAGATACATAATTCATATGTATATTGAAATTTTACTAGTTATTTTCTTATTTAAAGGAGCGTTTGGCACAACATTTTGAAAGAAATTTTTGAGTCAAAATCTAAGTTACTTAACATAAACACTCATAAGAAATAGCTAGATATACAATCCAATGTTTGTCTAGCCACATTTCAAGGTAGCTTATGACGTATAAAAGAACGTTAGGATATTTTTGATTTCTTGTCATAATATCCCTATAACTATTCTTTAACATCATAAAATACATTTTAAGCGAGTTAAAAATTAAAACTAAGGAACATTGTAAACTACTTCTTAGGATTTAAGATTTAGAGTCGAAGTATGTTTACGTTCCACATAAGTAGCATATTTAATATATGCATGTCATTTTCTTATTTTTTGTTTGTTGCTATCTTGTATAGGTGAAAATGCCCAAAGTGACAGTTGGCGATGTCTCTAAAACAAAAGCATACATTCCTAAAGTCTCTTCCACTCCGGGCATGGCTCCCTCTGTTGCTTGTTTCTATCGTCCCATTGAGGATAGGAACATTCACGAAGGAAGAATTGTCCATCCATCGTTCTATGAATCCGACTTCATCGAACGAATGTTCACCAACGTTGGTCTTGATTGTCTCTACAAAATAAATGAGCCAATCATTCCCCGGTTTGTCCTCGACTTTTATAGTCAAGTGATGTTACAAACCGATCCCAATGGGTATATCCTCATATCCTTCATGATTCAAAACCAATTCATCACTCTTACTCTTGCTCAATTCGGGCAAATTCTAAGAATCCCCTTCTCCGGTCAAGCCGTCTTCTCTAATGAGTGGGACCTCTCGTCTCTTGAGGAAAATCGACCTTAACAGGGTCCTTACTACTCAGAGATTCCATCTCCTGAAGAGATTCGTCAATATCTTAGACTAGCTCGTGGTACGACTAGTCGAAAGATCAAATCAAAAGATGTTGACATCACTCCAAACCAAGTCCTTCTCAAGGAGCTACGCAGCGACATGAGACGTTGGGAAGAACTCATTCGTGAGAATGCGTTCGGTACCAGTGGTCACCGTGATCATGTCACGGCGAGCATACTCCACATGTTGTATTGTATCGTTACTGAAAAGCCGTACAATTTGGCATATCTCTTTGTCTACCGTATCATGTCGCCAAAAACACTCGTAATGCAAATCTTCCATATGGCATGTTTCTCACCCGTCTCTACAATGATATCATGGAACACTATCCACAGCTTCGGAGTCCACTCTATGAGTCTGTTCTACCGGTCCTCAATCCACTTGTTCGTGTCCGTGCTCGTCGCTCCCGAAGTGACAAAGGAAAATCTCGTAAATCTGTCTCACTTCCACCTCGTGGTTCCACATCACATCAAGGAGACGATGATGATGATGATGATGAGGAGGAGGGCACAACACGTGCTAGTACCCCATCACCTAGGACCTTCGTTCAAAATCTTCCGGATCTTGATTACACCGAGTATCAAGTCCCTTCTCTTTCCGAACGAATAGACGAACTGTTATATGAAAGACAAACCGAACTACTCAACACCACACAGCAGATGCGTCAAGAAGTACGAGGCGGTTTCAAGTCTATTGGAAAGACACTCGGAAGGATGTTTGGAAAGAAGAAGAAATAGACTTGTTTGATGAGTGTTTCGTTAGTTATCATCGGTGTTATAATTAGACATTTATATGTAATTTTATTATTTGCTTGCTATAACTTCTATTATGTTAGATGATAAACTTATTAGAACTAAGCTACTAGTTTATTTGAAATTATATGACTATGCTTCTAATATGATTTATTTTCTAGTCTTAAATATGTATATTATTTATTTTAATATGCAATTGATAATATTAAATCATTCTTGATGTACATGATCCAAATGGAACTTGCTGCAAAGACACCCTAAAAATGACCTTTTTCTGGAAATTTTTCAAATTTGGTCGCCTGGGAATTCACCAGATGGGCGGCCCCCTTAATTCCTTAGGCGGTCCCCTTAATTTTAAGGGGGCCGCCCAACAATTAAGGGGACCGGCCATCTGGACAGTAAATTTTACTGTTTCCTTTTGCATCTTGTGACCACTTTTACCTAGCCCCAGCTACCATTACCCTTAATGCACGAACTGGACTTGGAATATTACCACAAAACCTCCACAATTTGCCTAAATCAACCACATTTTCACAATATAAAAACCCTCCTTACAATTACCTTTCACTTCATCAACCATCACCTTCATCAAACACCCATTTTCATCCACAATGCTATCACCAAAATCCTCCATCTCTAAGACTTCAAGGAAACAAAGACTTGTTATCATACCCCCAAAACAACCTTTCATTGACCTAACCCAAGATGACATCAAAACTCCATCACCACCACCTCAAAATTCATCCCCAAGTGCACCAAATGCACCATCAAAAACACCATCCACCCATGGAGCTTCATCTTCCTCCATTCCATCCACCTCATCCATAAATGACTACATCCACACTCACCTAACATCATCACCAAGAGCATCATCACCACCATCCACTCAAGAACCTTCATACACCCAACTTGCCATTTCCCTATCACCCATCACACCTCTTGATGCTCACTTTTCACCATCACCAACCCCACCACCATTCTTTCCTATACCTTGGGCAATGCTTGAAGCCCATGGTGATAATTGTCTTTGTTGCGTCCATAACCGGACCTTAATCTTTGGTCTTAGAGATGAGATACACTACATGTTTTCATCTCTTGAACACATGATTGCCAACCCACAACCACCCTCCTCCACCTCCTTCACCCACTAACACCACCCACCTCCATTTTCACCCAATTAAGCATATGCAATGCTTAAAAATAAATTTTCAAACCCTTCTTGCAAGCAAGCTCCATGGAAGACCATGTACCTCTAAGATGATTATGTTGTTTCATTAGTAGTTTTTGTTTGTTTGCTTGCATGCTTCATGTTGTAATCTTTTGGTTGTGTACTTATTCACAACACCTTTATTAAATGAATGATCTTATTCTATATGCTTGCTTATTGTTGTTACATATACTTGTGCTTCTAACATTTTTTTTTGCAAGCGTTCATAGCTCGTTTCCTTGGTGCCCCCAAACGAGGGGGAGTACACATCAAGGGGGAGTTCTCGTCCCGACAAATTTAGATTCTAAAACTTGTCGGCTTAACCTTTTTGATTCTACAAAAAGGGGGAGAAATAGATGTAAACTCACTAAATACTTGTCTAAAAACTAATTTTTTAGATTTAATGAGTTTAGATTTTGTAATCATCAAAAAGGGGGAGATTGTTGATATAAATAATGCCTAAACACGTTATTAATATTTTTCGATATCTCTACGTTTTGATAATCACAAAATGTAAAATCATTAATCGGAAAATTATGACGTAAACAAGTATTTAGTTGTAAATATCTATTTCTACAACTCAAATCACTTAAGGTATGAATGAACTAATGCTTAATGCATTATATGATCAAAGGAACATTTTCTTAATAACTAGATTTTTTATAAAACATCAAAAACATTTTATATATTTTTGAAAAACATTTTTAGTATTAAATAAAAATGTTTAATCTTTTATAAAAATATGAATTCAAATTTTTAACCAAAATCAGTTAAAATGTTCCAGAAAAACCTCCCCCACAAAAGGACAAAATTGGCCAACGGACAGAAGGGGCGGCCCCCTTAATTTTACTAGGCGGCCCCCTTAATAATTAAGGGGACCGCCCCCGCTCCAGTAGACCTCCAGCTGTCCAATTTTTCTCCTATAAATACCAGCCTTCTCCTGGACTTTTACTCACCTTTTGCACACTAAAACTTTCTGTTCTAAATTCATTCTAAACATTGTAAATCCTTTGATCATATTTTCTTAAGCATTGGTTTCTAAGTGATCCAAGCTTCCACCACCAAAAGTGCAAAAGAAGAACTCTACTTCAACTAGTGAAGAAGTGTTATTACTTACCTCATTCAATTGTGTTGTTGTGTAAAGTGTTGTGTAGTTGTGATAAGTAGATCTAAGTGTAACTACGTAGTAGTGTTGTAAATTTGTTGTGAAGTAGTTGTGAATAAGTAGTTGTGAAGAAGAAGTCGTGAAGCCGTTGTGAAGAAGTCGTGATTAAGTCGTGTAGAAGTTGTGTATAAGTTGTGAGATTGGTTCTAGCTACGATTAGGACTCGACATCTAGCTTTGTGTCGTTAAGCCGGTGTAAGCTAAAGTTGTGTAAGGTTTCTCCGCCATAAGGGAGTTTGTTGACATAGTGAAGAAAACTCTCGAGTAGGTGACTCGAGGAGTGGAGTAGGGCAAGGAAGGTGTCCTTGTAGCCGAACCACTATAAATCTCCGTGTTGTGGTTTGATCTTTCCATCTCTCTCTCTTATTTCATTATATTTACCTTACTTGCATTACTTATCTATATTTGCTTATATATGTTCATATTGATCAAGAGTTGAATTCACATAAGTTAGAATCGAAGTTTTAAAAAGTAAACAAAAGTTTTTATAAATTAAAAAGACGTAAAACTATTCAACCCCCCTTCTAGTTTTCCACATTGTATACATATATTTCCGTTATAACCTTTTTGTTACAAACACTATGCATTAAAACAATCAGTTCTGCAGAAGCTGTTACAAAAAGGTTTTTTGGGGGCTGTTTAGATATAAAACAAGTTATGGGGCTGTTTGGATATAAACAAGCTTAAGGAAGCTGTGTAAATATAACACATTAGGGGCTCAAACATAAGGCTTAGGAAAAGTGAGTGTGTGTGTTGTGTTTTTTTTTTTTTTTTTTTTTTTTTTTTTTTTATTTTAATAAAAAAAAGAATATGTGCATAATGATTCCACCACAAAACAGAATACAAGTCACATCAATATATTTAGTTCTTTCCTAAATTCAACATATCGAACCAACAAATATTCATAGCACAAGTGATATTTCTGCACCAAAACCTGCACATATTATTTGTTAAAAAACTAGGCTGAATCTTAAACGAAAAAAGGCTGTTTGGACATCTCCAAACTAACTAGGGGCTGTTTGTACATGAGTTATAAGGGGTTGTTTAGACATACGTCTTAAGCAAAATTAGCACAGAAATTTAAGAACATTCTAAAAAAAATTTATAGAATATCCTCACAGAAACTGTTGCTAGAAAATCCGAACATAACTGGATTTTCAAAGAGTTAGACAATATAAGCAAAACATCTAGGCTAAAGTACAGTTTTAAAGGTATGTCTAGAATTTCTAGAAGACAACACGCAACCTACTTTTAACACACAAAATGCAACAAAAAGCTGTTAAGTTTGCTCTCAAATTGCAGGCCAAAACCGTTTTAAAAATTGTTTCAAATATTGTCATCGGGTAATGTATTTAGAAACTGTTTTAAGTATTGTACCTTTTTTCCTTTTCTGATTGAAAAAAGGCGAAATAATCCGTTTTAAGATTGTAGGAAAATACCCACATCAGAAATTACAATAATACAATACAAGAAAACAGAAATTAGTAAATTAAAGTATGAACCTGGATTTTCATTAAACAAGAACAAAAGTAGACCAAACCGAATTGAGAACGAGATCGAGGCATGTGTTTGACACGCTTCCCTTAAAACGGATTCGTCGTCTCCGCCGTCCGTTTCCCAGGGTACAACGATCGGAACAGTACGTTGCACTGCCAGATGTGACCTTATGCCTGAAATTTTCATCGAAGTGTATCTCGCATGAAAACGAGAATGCACGTTTGTATGTAGTTATCATAGTATGTCGTGTTTCTATTTTTTAGTGTCTCTTAGTCATGTTTAGAACTACAAGAAGGTTAGCATATATATAATACTAACTTGAAACATATGGTGTAGTGACACGCATTAAATCCGATTAATGGCCTTAAACACCCATCAACCAAATAATTAACCAGTTAATTGTTATAATGACCATTAACCGACTAATTAATTTGGTGTTACAAGTTTGATTCATGCAAATGATGTTCATAACTTGTTCTAAACACCTTAATTTGAGAATAGATATCTCATTCAAACAACTTTACGCCAAAATTTCCAACAAAAGATGGAGTCCCAAATCAAGCATGCAGTCGTGAAAGTGATGGGAAGAACTGGATCAAGAGGGCTAGTGACCCAAGTAAGAGTGAATTTTCTCGATGACCAGAACTGTTTCATCATGAGGAACGTCAAGGGACCAGTCAGAGAAGGTGATGTCCTTACCTTGCCCGAGTCTGAGAGGGAAGCCAGGAGGTTGCGTTGATTCTGTTTTAGTTTGTTGTGACCTTTCGATTTTGATATCATGTTGGCCTCGTTTGTGAGACATGATTGAGTGCAAGAATTGACAATGTTAATTGTTTGGTATTTGAATCTAGAATCAAACTTTTGATCTGTTCTTGTTATAGCAGAAGGTTTTTTTATCAGTTTAGTAACTTGTGTTGTCAGATTATGAATGGATCAAATGCTTAATCATTTAAGTTTATGCTAATATATGTTTTTTGAAAGCATACTCCCTAAGCAGTCGTGCTGTTATGGCAGTCTCTTTGTAACAAACGGTAATTTTCCCATTTTAATAATTATTACTTTATCAGAAAATGCGCATTATTTATTTCTGACACCTGTTAATGAGAAGTTGTCTCATTTAATTATGTTAAATACATTGATACGTGATACAATACATTGGAACAAGTTCACACACGGACCACAAAAATCAATATTTCTAATAAACAACCAAACGGATCTATACTACTATTCCTGGCCCAAAATTGAGCCTGTTACTATTCACAAGCCGAACCGAAAGTTTAAATTTATATATTTCATTCATTTCACTCGATCCAACTCACCAACACTTGGCTTGTTTATTTTGTAATTTCGACACATAACATACACAACATTTTACATGGATCGAATCCTCTCACATCAAAGAATTAGAATTTCGAGTCTCACATTCTATCTCGAACATTTGATACATTAACAAGACACAAAGTAAATCGCATTCGACACAAATACAAGTTCTTTAAATTTAAACCAAACGCGAACAAACTAAGTTTTACCTAGCTCATTTAAACTCCTTTGATCGAATATAAGTGCATAACATTGTTTTCTCATCTTTTTATACTTTTGGTCACGTTAAATACATGGTTGGACCCTTTCACATGTCGTACGAGATATATGCATACACAATTTGATCATAACCAAACCAACACATGCACCCTCCCCCTAAACTCCCATCATACTCGATCATGACCTCACCTTATCCTCCAAATATCTCATCCAAATCTCTGCAAAAGGAATATAATCTTACAACTTGCCATTTTAAAAACAATAAAGACTCTACATGCATGCATATACATATCGACAAACATACATAATTTATCATTCACTCTCAAACACACTCACACATTTTCTTTGACCCTCTTTGCTCACTGCCGAGAGTACTCAAGGAAGCCAGAAGCATTTCTCCTTTGTTCGAACCAATTCCAAGTCATATAACACCCCTTCGAACCCTTTTGTGATCGTACAAACAAGTGAAGTGCACCACCTTCGAGTTCTAAGCCATTTTAAACGTATAACTCACCACCTCAAGGGTGTAGTAAGTTCCTTCAAACTATTTTCCTACTCGTTATATCATATTTCATACACCATGCATCTTTATTTATTTCGTTCGAACGTATTACTTTCTATGCATTTTTCTTTCGAGTTCTTTTATTTATTTTTACGTAATAATCGATGACCTCCTACATGGATGGCTAAGAAAATGAGTATTACATTTATTCGACACGTTTATGATCATTATAATGCATATCAAACCTCATTTTTACATTTGTTGAATCGCATAACATATATATGTCATTTATATATTTTTGTACCATGTGTCGATCGACTTAGAAATAGCCTCGTTAAAACCATATCATACACACAACATATTGTTTTTATTTCTTAAACTGATTCTCTATAAGCCATACTAATAAGCTATTGAAATAAGCTCACACCATAAGCTACTAAAAGTCCCTTTATAATCCTAAACCTATCGCTACTCGAACCAACTAAAACCCTTTATATTTATCGGATGGGCTTTAAACCCAATAATAAGCCCAATAAGCAACAGCGAATAAGCTGTGGTATAAGCAGTTTTAACACGTTTTTAAGTCCATTTAATAAGCCCAAGAATAAGCCCAAAACTCCTTAAAACCCAACGGATCATAAAGTGTTATTGGGCCGTTGTTATATTCGTTAAAAGCCCAATAATCGGAAAAATAAGCACTTTTGAGAATAAGCAGTTCAAATTGACTTTAATAAGCTTTATAAAAATGTTGCAACTCTCGGAAATCATTTTCCACTATTTTTATGATTTTTGGACTAAATTTGCAAACATTGTTACTATTCGGGTTAATTTTGTCAATTTCGTATAACTATGTTGCAAAATGTAAATCTCATAACTTAAGGATGGAAATTGTTAAAATAGTAAACAGGAAGCTAAATATGTCATTTTGGAAACTTTTGGACTAAAAATGTAACATATAACTAACGGAGGACTAACGGTGCAAAAGTTACACCGTTAGGGTAGAAAGTGTAAATTCTGTGAAAATGCAGGGACTGAACAGTAACATTAATCCATATTCATTTATATTTCATGTTTTACTCATTTTCAATTAAACATATGCATTTTGTCATTCGTTTCAACATATTTACTTTCGTTATGTTTATATATATATAACGAACTTTTAACTATTTGCTTAACGTATTATTCGACGACTTTCGAGGAAACGATAATTATGAATTCAACGACATAAAAACAAGATAATATTATATATAATATTATTTTTGAACTTTAAACATTTTAAGCATATCAAACTCACACATCACAAACCAAACCGTTATCCGTTACTCTGTTTCACAATCATTATTCATGTTGAGCCAAAACTGTAAAAATCTCAGACTTCACTATTATTTAGGTCATGTGTTGGAGCCGTTCCCATAACTTACTTGATTTCATATTTCACCTTGCCAGTTACACTCAAGGTGAGTCATAGCCCCACTATTACTTTATTACTCATTTTAAACTACTTGGGGTGAGTAACATGCTTATTTTCTGGACTACTTAAACAATGCTTTTGTTTAACAAACTATTACCTGCTGGCCTAAGTACCGTATCCTGAATTATGCCCATGCTCATGTACCGTTAATTCCTGCTGGAAGCACGAGTGATATAAATAGATCTATTGAGGGTGACACCTCCATCCGTGTTGGGATTCAACAGTCCGGATAGGACAAATGGATGTATACCATGTCGAATTACAAGTGACTAGAGATAGAACACTTGGCGGGCTTTATTATTACATGAACACTTTGCATGCACACTTTCGTAGCTTCGGTAGCATGAAACTTAGCACAGCGTAATAGCACTTTTTGTAACATTTCGCGCTTTGAAATGTTAACTCATGAACTTACTAGTCCAACTTTACTGATTTATGTAAACCTATGAACTCACCAGCTTTTAGGTGACTTTTAGCTTACTTTTAGCATGTTTTTCTCAGGTGTTTAGTTGATTGACATATGATGATGCAAGGCAGTGCGTGGCAGGGGCATAAACACACTTTTTGGAGTGTACACATAACACTCATGACCAGGGTTTTTGTACTATGGGACAAATAATAAATATTATGGGCCTTGTTTTCCGCATTTCAATTATGTAAAACTTATGTTTTCATTAATGAAGCTTTTAAAACGAATTTGATGAATTCGTTCTCTATTACTTATGTTATGATCCAAATAAGTAACACCCCAGATATTATTTCCGCTGCGATCTGATTTGGGGGTGTTACACTCTTCTAGTTAATCTAAGCTGCACACTAATGATAAAACTATATATGTAAGCCTACCAAGTTCGTGTTAACTGAAGTCTGGCTTCTTGTATTGCGATTTAGATTATTTTATGTCTGGAGTCTTTTGTTTGTAACAAAAAAACCTTTTGTTGGGCTTGAGCTTTGGTTTGCTTGGTTAAAGCTTATGGGAAGTTTCAAGTATTGCTTATATGCTAATAAGTACTTTAGTAGATAATTAAGCTTGAGAGCCTTTTTTGGTTTAACCTGTAAAGCTTGCACAGATAATATACATCTCTTCTGCAAAAGTTGAGGGTTGGCTGCCATGTGCTGCAGTTCTTGTTGCTTATACGAAAAAGCTATTTTCTTAATTTGAGTTCAAAGCATTTAACTTTGAGTTTAGAATATGGTTTTTGAAGTTAAATCTAATTCTGTTAGGAAGTTCCAAGGTTAAGTTCATACGCACTGTACTCTACGTCGACACATCTCCTCTTATACCCAGTCCTAATTTCTACAGGAATGCTTAGGCTCATCAGGTATTTGTTATTAGGGTGAAATTATAAGTTTTGAAGGACCAAATCTATTGAAGGGTGTTTGGATGTGTCTTTTAAAGGGTGTAAGATAGTACTGGAAATTGTAACAATCACTTTAAAGGGTTGGATGAAAGTGAATAATAAAGGGTGTTAGTACTGGAAATTGTAACAATCACTTTAAAGGAACATTAGGTACTATATATTGTCCGATAACATGTAAAGTGGTCAAAAGTGTGAATAGTTGTGAAAAGTTCTGTTAGAAAAGGAACGATTATGGGTGTTTGAATTGGTTAATAAGTGTGCCCATTGTTTTTTTTGGTATCTATACTGGTAAGAATGTAAATTTTTGAAATGGTCAAGTAAAGTGGTGAAAAGTCTGAATAGTTGTGAAAAGTTCCATTAGAAAAGGAAAGATTATGGGTGTTTGAATTGGGTAATAAGTGTGCCCATTGTTTTTGTTGGTATCTATACCGGTAAGAATGTAAATCTTTAAAATGTCATAAAAAAGCAATCCTAAATACTTCTGAATAAAGGATTTAATATGTAAAGTCTTAATTAAAAGGATATTAGCAATTCTTTGATATGGCCACTATTCTGGCTGTTATAAAGACTCAAAATATTTGTAGATGATAGACTATAAGATATTTTAGATACCGTGGAAAGGTTTAATATCAAAGTTTATAATCGGAGACATATGAATATTAATTTACATAGTATTATGTTTGACCTTAGAACTTAGAAGTCCAAGCAAGCGTTCTCTTAGGATTGTAGTTAATTGATTATTGCATTTGCGGAAGACATAGATAGAAAGTAGTTCGAGTGTTATGAGAAGTTTGAAATGAAAAACTAAAGAAAGATGTTTTTGAATGATGTTGCTAAAACTCATGAATAACATTGTGGTTAACATCACCTTTGACATGCTAAGTATTAGAAATAACTATTTTTTTATTGTTTGGTAAATTCTAATTAAGGAGGTAAAAATGCTAAAGCGAGCTAATTAGGTCGCCTAGACTTGCCGGATCAAGTTATTATACACATGAGACACTCGAGAACAATTTTTTAATGGTCCTCGATGTTGGGTCCTTCAGTACCCAAGAGTCCTTAAAACAGGATTTGAATACAAATTACGCTAAGTGTTAATCAACCGAAAACACAATTAAGTCACTGAGTGAACAATCACTCAGTGAGTTACCTTCAAGATGCTCAGGACGAATCTAAAGAAGAAAGATTCACCACACAGTGAGGTGGTACTCCCTGAAGTGTTACTTGAGCCAAAGAAGAAGGTAATGGGTTCAGTGAGTGTTGGACAAGAACTTACTGAACCCCAGTCTCCTCAACGACAATAACTGAAGACTGAAGACTAAAGGCGAAGAAGAACCTGAAGCCTGAATAAAAGGCGGGATTAAGCGGGAAGGTTTTGAAGAGATAAGAACAAGTCTTATTGGGGTCAGATACAAACCATCCCTAAAGCGGCTAAAAGTCAAGAAGTGTCAGGACTGACACTCGAAGACTTTTTTGGCGCAATCCTATTGGTTCTTGGAAATGACAATTACTGCTGTAGTTGTTAGACACGCCTTCCATTGTTTATGTAGTTTTAATTTTCAGTACTCTTAACGTGTTTGCCTATAAATAGCAAACAGATGGAGAAAAGAGGGTTAGGTATTTTGTGCAATTAAATCTTAGACTTTCATAATACCCCTTTTCTCCTACAAAGAGTAACCAATCCCTGAGATAGCTCAGTGGGTCGAATTTGTTACCACTTAAGCATTGCTTGAGTTTAGATAGGAGACACCATACCCTGTCTATTCAATCCCAAGTGTTTGTTCCGCAAAACACTTGGGTAATAGAT
The DNA here is from genome assembly GCA_021014915.2 of Artemisia tridentata subsp. tridentata. Lineage (NCBI taxonomy): Eukaryota > Viridiplantae > Streptophyta > Magnoliopsida > Asterales > Asteraceae > Artemisia > Artemisia tridentata. Next base: position 189,812,653 of record CP139501.1, read on the forward strand.
TCTTTGATTGATTTCTAATAAGAATTTAAACGTTGAAAAACATTGTGTTTTTATATTTACGTTTTGACTTATAAATTGTAATTAATCAATAACATTGTATCAGTCATAAATACTAATAGATTAACTCTTTAGTTAACTCTAAGTGTGTTAAGGGAACAACAAGTGGTATCAGAGCCTCTGGTTTATAAAATCTTTCAAAAATAACCAAGAGTGCTCAAGGTTTTTAAAACCAAGATCCTACTATGGCTGATATTAATGTGCCCCAGCTAGTCGACAAAAAGGGTGGAAGCTTTTCAGCTGTTGCCCCAAGACTTGAAGCTGGTAAATTTAGCAAGTGGAAAAAGCGAATGCTTTGCTACTTGACTGGTATGAAATCACTTGTGTCAAAGATGGTCCCTATGTCCCAAAGACTGCTGAAGGGCTAAATAAGCCTGAAGCTCAATGGACCATTGATGAGAGGAGGGTGGTCAATCAAGACCAACGCCTGAAAAGCATCATTATATCTTGTCTTCCTGACGATATAATGGAATCAGTCATCAACTGTTCAACAGCCAAGCAAACTTGGGATGACTTGGTCAATAGCTTTGAGGGTCCCTCAGATACCAAGGAAAACAGGGTCATGGACCTGAAACTTGAGTATAATACTTTCAGGGCAAAAGACTCTGAAAGTCTCTCTCAGACTTATACCAGATACAAGACTTTGATAAACGAGCTATCAAATGATGGTGTAGTGTTGTCTAAGCATGAGACAAATGTTGGCTTTGTCAACAGTCTCCCTGAGAAGTGGCTAAACTTCTCACAAGGCCTCAGGAATGCTAATCACATTCAGACACTTGAGCTCTGTAACACCCCAACCCAGCAAGGGTAGAAGTATCACATTAATGGCTTCATATCAGATCAAAACAAAGCATACATTTCAAGTAATACAAAAATTCTCAAAGGTTACAAATGAAATTCTGAAATTTACATGGTTGCAATGGAAACAAAACTAAACACTAAGTCTGCAAAAGCAACTCCTTCTAATGGTCTCTACTTCAGAACACTATCAAAGTCTTCTAAGTTCAAAAGTCTCTTCACTCATACCCAAACCCGTCATCCTGCTTATTACCTGCCGCACACGAAAAGAAAACGTGCGGCTGAGCTTAAAAAGCTCAGTGAACAGATACATATACAAAGCAAAGAATAACGAAACAGAAATATAATGAAGCACTGGAAATATCATAAGGCATAATCAAAGCAAAAGAATAGTAAGGAAAAATATAGGATAGTCATCTACCACGAGCCCAGAACTCAAAGTCATAATCTCAACATCATAATCTCAAAGTCATAGTCTCACAATCAGAGGGGATACCTCATAGGCAACCAGATAATATGAGGGGTGTCCTCATGTATCAAAAGGGTGGAGTGATCAGCTCCCAGAAATGTGAAAGGCATGTATTGCACACAGTACCAGTCACCTCAAAGTCATAACTCAAAGTCATAGTTAAATCCACTAAACATACAAATCTAGGATTGCAATCCATACGCCCCCAAACTCAAAGTCATCTCAAAATCATAATCTCAAAGTCATAATGGCCATATCATAATATAAGAGGGACAGTGTGAGAAATCACTCCCCCACACGGGAGTCATGCCAGTGGTGCATCACAGACATGGCCAGGTTACCTTCCTGGCTAGGTAACATAAAATGGCTCGGGTATCAAACTAAGAGTCAGGTCTCAATATCAAAACAGAATGTCATATCAAAAGGTCATATATCAGAAGGTGCATCTCAATATCTCAAAATCAATATCAAAGGTTCACACGAAGGGAACATAGCAATGGCTTTGGGAAATCTTAACTGAATCATAACTCAAAATCAAAATCAAGGTTCATATCAAAAGTTCATTTCAAAACTTCCATCAAAAGTCCATTTTAAACAATCCTTTATTCATGATTTTCATAAAATGATCCTTTAAAGTAATTCTCATAGAAATATTCTTTCAAAACGGTTTTTCATAAAAATTAGTCTTCCAAAATAGTTTTCATAAAAGCTAGTAACATTTATATAAGAATTGGTTTTGCCTCATTTATAAACCTCTTTTTAGAATAGTTTTTCCAAAACATTTTCAAGATATAAGTAGGAAGGGTTTCATAACATAGCTTCAGATCAAAAATCATATCAAATGGAATTCAACCGGGGAGGTTCAAGCAAAGGGAAATCATAGCAATCGAATCAGAAACTAACGGATTCAGAATACGAAAGAGATCATGAGAAACCTTAAAAGAAAGGTCAGAATATCTGTACCTCATACCGCAACCGAAAATACAACAGAAAACACAAAGGTCGGAAGCAACTCCATCTTCAGCGAATCTACACGAATTCATGACTGACTTATTAAAAGCTTAATTGATTCAGATTATTTATCTTAGTCGGCTTTCCATTTTTAGTAACTTTCCTTTTTAGGTAACTTTCCAAAAATAGCAACTTTCCGAATTAAGTAAGTTTTTCCCGAATTTGTAACTTCGATACTTTAGGGTGACAAATGATAAGTAAGCAAACTTAAAGGTCAATAACGTAAATTATCAAAATGTAGGGTTTAGGTTGTAATAACCATATTCTCATAATTTTAGTAGAACGTTTAGCATGCATGTTTTAACCTTCATATCAATATATATCAATGATCATAACGCTTAGGTTTTAACCAGTTCATAGAGCTCGTATAATGATAGTATTAGATCGATTAAAACTGGTAAACACGAAATTAAAACAACTCACAAAGATACGTTACAAAACAGTTTATAAAAGGGTGAATGGATTCATGGAGCTTTATGCAGCAACTTAACGAGACGAAAGATCCACACGACTTACTCTTTTAACCCGATTCAAAACTTGCTTTATATGTATATGTTTTAGACTTAACCGATTCTAACCTCGAACACAATCTGAAACGAGACACACCAAAGGACAATATCAAAACCACTACGTTCATTTTACGAGTTTTAAAGCCGGATATGTGTATATATATATATATATATATATATATATATATATATATATATATATATATGCGTCGCATGCTCTTGCATGAAAACAAAGGATCTGATTACCTTAGGATGATATCAAACGGACCGAAAAGACGAAACGGAGAACCAATTACCCAGACCCTTAACCACGAAATTAACCATGCATGCTCCATTCTTTTATCTCATGTGACTCAAAATCTATTATCTCCTGCTACTACATACCAGATTTCATATTGTTTAATTGTGCTCGAACCATGGCCAAATACTAGATTTCGTAAGTCTTTTATACACTGATTCAAAAACAGATTAAAACCATATATATATATTTTGACATATCTATTTATCATATCATACGTTAAAATTTGTCATTCCATGAGTTAATTATCCAGGTTTCAGATTATGCATATGCAGATTCGAATGACGATTTAAACCCAGTACCATCGACCTTTATTTATTCATTATATCATGAGACACGAATTTCAACAAATCACTAACATGATTATAACATGATCGAGGTTAAGTTCAGCATACGTGTTTTAGATTAGTTTTAGTCGCATACCCATAATTAGTATGTATGCAAGCGTATGACAGATTTGTGAGAATATACCTCAAACTGAAACAAGAGAGTCGACACACGAGAGCACAACAGAGAGCTCGACCAGAACCTATTGTTAAGGCTGAATGAATGGAAAACCAAAGCGGCGTACTAACGACCACCATCGTCGAATAATCACAGGCTGCTAAGAACAGCTTGAACACCAACGATCACTAACTGCTGCAAGTCCTCCTCCGTACCTTCTTGATCCTTTTGAGGGCACAACAACAAACCACGATTGTATCCCCTCAGCCACAGCCTTCGAACCTTTAGGGTTTTGAGAGGAAAAGATAGCAGGGATCTTTTTGGGTTTATTCTTTTTGTTGCATGAAGAGACATAAGTTGGATAATACAAATAGAATAGGAGGAGCGTGTGGTGGAACAAGGAAACCAAAAAAATTACGGAAAGGTTTAATGTGACGCGTTATTTAATTGGCAAGGCTTTTAATTGTCATTCAATTGCTGCGTAAATCATGGGCTGACATTCCTCCCTATTAAATTGTAAAATTTGAATGTATTAAAAGGGCTATAGGGCGTATAATGAAAGGTTTCCAAAATTTGTAACAATTATATTTATTTTATTTTCATGACTTAGGTTTATATTAACTATACTCATTTTCATAACATATAGTTTAACATATAGTTTTAAGTTAATGTTTTTAATTGACATAAAGTTAAACTTTCATACTTATGTTAAAATGTGTAATGCTCTCGTATAATAATTTACATGCCCTTACAAATTAAAAAAAAATTTATTAAAGGGCAAAATGGGAATTTCAAATGGATGAAAATTGAGGGTTTTACAAGCTCCTGAAATCTATGGGAAGTTTTTCTATGAAGACAATTTAATCTCAAGGAGATACCCAGACTCAAAAGCTCTTGAGACCAAGAAGGCCTTGACCTCCACACCCATATCAACTGCCTTTTATAATAATGGTGCTGTGCAGGATTTTCAAGAGGATTCTAAAGATGAAATTGATGAAAGGACTAGTGATGAGTACCTAAATGATTTAAACTTGGAATTCCAAGAAAGGGCACTCCTTGCTAGTTCAAAACGTTTTATCAAAAGAAATCAGTCCAACTTTTCAAAAGCAAAAGAAAATGAAACCATTGAATGCTTTAATTGTGGTAAAAAGGGTCATTTTGCTAGAGACTGTTATTCTAAAACCATCTCAGAACCCTCTTACAAATTTTTAGGAAACAGTTCCTCAGGGACTCGCAAGTTTCAACCTAGAATGCTTCAGTCGACCCAACAATTTCAAAACAATAAGGGTCAAAAGGACTTTGAAGCAAAATATAGGAAAGCTAAGGCTAAACTTGTACTTCTTGAAACTAATCCCTCAATGTCTCAGGCTGCTCAAACATCCAAACCTGTTCAGATAAAGAACAAGGTTCTTGTAGCAGAAGCTTATGACTGGGATGAAGAAGAGGTCTCCTCAGAAGATGAGGAAATTAGAGTGAGTGCACTGATGGCACTTTCTGAAGGTGATCAGGTGGCTGTTGGAAAAAGCCATGCTAGGAATGGAGAGTGGGTGAACATAACCATGAAGAAGGTAAACACTTTACTTTCTATGGATGATAATTCTGATTGGCAGTCCTATATGAATTATATTTGTGTAGATCTTAAGTTTGTTGAAGAACAAAGGCTTAACTTGTTTTCAAAATATAACAATCTTGTGTCAGAATTGAATAAGTGTAGAGATGAATTGCTTGTACTGAAACAAGCCAAGTTAGAAACTATTACTCTACAAATTCAAAACACTGAAATTTTGAAACAAAACCAAGCCCTACAACATGAACTTAACAAAGAAAAGGCTGTCATACAAGGCTGGACTAAAAAGAACCCCAAGGTCTTTGATACTGTGGGTTTAATTCCTAAGAAAACAATAGGAATTGACCATCTCACTGAAACCCCCAGTGAGAGTCACAGTCAAATGACCTTTATTCCAGCTGGATTGTCAGGGACAACCCAGTCAGTAAGTTACCAAACTTTGAGACTGGAAAAATCTTGCTTCCTGAAAGTCAGGCTCTGAAAAATATGCTTGGACTCTCTGACCAACCCAGTAATACTGAGTCAGTAAATGAGTCCGAATCAGAATCATATCCACCACTCCCACCACTAAATATCCTTCAGGGTGCTGCACCAAGCTCAGACCTCCCACCATTGGTCTACTCTCAGTATTCTCCAAAGGAGAATCCAGGATTGGGAAAAACCATCCTGAAAAGGCAAACCCTTGAAGTCTCAGGAAATACTGATGACTCATCAACTTCAGTCCCTTCTGAAGTAAAAGCTGAAAGTCCTGATTCAAAAATTGACCAGTTGGCTGAAATGGTCAGGAAGCTGAGTGAGAAGATTGAATCTTCTGAGAAACCTTCTCAATCCAAGAAGGAACCCAAATCAGCTTCTTCAAGTACCACCAAACCAAAACCCAAACCTAAACCCTCTAAACCTCTTCTAAAATGTGAGCTGTGTCACTATACCAATCATTCCTCTGATGATTGTTTTAGAATCCTTTACTGCAAGATATGCAAAAAGGAAGATCACAGGACCTCTGATCACCTATCATACACAGCCACAACTAAGATGGCAAACTTTAAAGCTCAAGCTCTTAAGTATCCATCTGATTCAAAGCAGAAACTGAAACAAAAGGCAAAGCCTTTTGCACCTTGCCCTCACTGTGGCTTTAATGACCATCTCCCTGAGGATTGTCTAATGGAAAATTGTTGTGAAATATGTGGAGATCCCACTCATGACACCTCAGGACATGAGAAGGTCATTCAAAATAGAAGAGGAGTCCCCAAACCATCCTCTCAGTCCACTGAGTCCACCTCTGCAATGAAATGCAAAATCTGTGGTAGCTCAGCCCATTCAACCACTAACCATGCATCAATCATTAAGGCTAATCAAGTCAAACCCACCAAAAGGTGGTATCCTAGAAAGAACTAATTCAGTTTACTGTTTGTGCAGAAACATACCAGGGAACCTGTTTGGCATCTAGATAGTGGATGTTCAAGGAGCATGACTGGTGTGAAAGAATATCTGCACAAATTTGTAAAAGAATCAGGACCCAAGGTGATATTTGCTGATAACTCATCATGTCTCACTGAAGGTTATGGTTCAGTAAACTGTAATGGTATAGTCTTTACTAGGATAGCTTATGTAAATGGCCTTAAGTACAATTTGATCAGTGTTAGTCAACTATGTGATGCAAAATACATAGTTCAGTTTGATGATAAGCAAGGAATCATCTTCAATGCTAATAAGGAAGTTGTCCTTATTGCACCAAGAAGACATGATGTTTATGTGTTGGACATGTCCAGTCTAACTCAGAATGGAACTTGTCTCTTTACTAAGGCCACTGAAACCCTCAACTGGCTTTGGCATAAGAGACTCTCCCACCTGAACTTCAAAAACATAAACAACCTTGTAAAACAAAACAAGGTCCTTGGCCTACCATCACTTGTGTTTTCAAAGGATAAACCATGCTCTGCCTGCGAAAAAGGTAAACATCATAGAGCATCCTTTAAAACCAAAACAAACTTTTCCATCAGGAACTGCCTTCATCTTCTCCATATGGATCTCTTTGGACCCATAAGTCCTAGATCCATTAACAATGAGAAGTATACTCTGGTCATTGTGGATGAGTACTCAAGATACACTTGGGTATACTTCCTGATCAAAAAGAGTCAGGCATCTGAAACAATCATGTCCTTTGTCAGGAACATTGAAAATCAAAACGACATCAAGGTCAAACAGATTAGGACTGACAATGGAAGAGAGTTCAGAAACTATGAACTTGAATGTTTCTATGATGAGAAAGGAATATCCCAAAATTTTTTCTCTCCTTACACACCTGAACAAAATGGTGTGGCTGAAAGGAAAAATAGAACACTCATTGAAGCAGCCAGGACAATGCTAAATGGATTAGTCCTTTCCAAACACTTTTGGACTGAAGCAGTCAAAACTGCCTGTTATACACAAAACAGATCGATCATTGTTAAGAGACATAGCAAAACTCCTTATGAGTTATTCAAGGGAAGGATACCTGACATCAGCTACTTTCATGTCTTTGGGTGTCCTGTGTTTATTCATAATCACAAGGATCACTTAGGAAAATTTGATGCCAAAGCTGATGATGGATACTTCCTAGGATACTCACTTGTCTCAAAGGCCTTCAGGGTGTTCAACACTAGGAGACAGCATACTGAGGAAACATTCCATGTTACCTTTGATGAGAGCACTGATGCAATCAGTGTCTCTAACACCTCAGTGGAAGAGACAGGCATTGATGATTCATCAAGATACCCTCCTGATGAACACCATCCTGAAAATGGTCCTTCCACTCAGTACCAAGCAAATGCTGACATCTCCTATTACATCATCCCTCACAACCTTCCTTACCCAACCATCACTGAGTTTGTTGAAGCACAAAGAAGTACTGATGCAATCATTCAGTCTGTACAAAGTGCTCAGGAACCAAACAATCATAGTGATGAGTCAGCCCACTCAGACACTCATGATACTGAAGATCATCATGTGTCTGATCCTGACCCTACCCATCAGGCCTCTACAAGTTCTAATCAGTTTCCAAGACCTCAGGACAGTTGGACTAGGTCTCAGAATATAGAACTTGTCAATATAATTGGTGAGCCTACTGAAGGCATGCTCACCAGAAGCATGGCTGCACAACTGAGAGCAGCTTCAGCCAATGAATGCCTATTTGTGGACTTCATCTCCACAATTGAACCCAAAAGTGTTAAGGAAGCACTTAATCATCCAAGTTGGGTTCAGGCTATGCATGATGAACTGGAACAATTTGACAGAAACAAGGTAATGACCTTGGTCAAGTGTCCTGAAGATGTTTCAGTCATTGGCATGAAATGGGTATTCAAAAACAAATCTGATGAAAATAGCATAGTCATTAAAAACAAAGTCAGACTTGTAGCCAAAGGCTATAATAAACAAGAAGGCATTGACTATGAAGAAACATTTGCACCAGTAGCAAGGATGGAAGCCATCAGGATCTTCCTTGCTTTTGCAACCTACATGAACTTCAAGGTGTACCAAATGGATGTTAAAAGTGCATTCTTAAATGGGTCACTGAAAGAAGAAGTTTATGTTCAGCAACCTCCTGGATTTGAAAGCCATGAGTTTTCTGACTATGTCTGCAAGCTTAATAAAGCCCTTTATGGACTGAAACAAGCTCCCAGGGCATGGTATGAAACTCTCTCAGCCTTCCTAATCCAAAACAAATTTGTCAGAGGCAAGATAGACAACACGTTGTTTATCTATAGGACAAATAATGATGTCATACTTGTACAAGTATATGTTGATGAGATCATCTTTGGCTCAACAATTTATAAACTTTGCAAACAGTTTGAAAACTAATGGCAAAGAAATTTGAAATGAGCATGATGGAGAACTGACTTACTTCCTTGGATTGCAAATCAAGCAGACTGATAAAGGAACCTCTATCAGTCAAGAGAAGTATGTCAGGAGCCTACTAAAGAAGTATGAGCTCAGTGACTGTGCCTCAGTCAAAACTCCCATGGTACCACCAAACAACCTTGGTCTTGACCTTACTGGTAAACCAGTGAATGAAACTCTCTTCAGAGGAATGATAGGATCACTGATGTATCTACTTGCATCAAGGCCTGACATCCAATTCTCAGTGTGCTTATGTGCCAGATATCAATCTGACCCAAGAGAATCTCATCTCACAGCTGTGAAAAGGATACTCAGGTACCTGAAAGGTACTCCAAACCTTGGATTATACTATCCAAAATGTTCAGGCTTTGATCTCAAAGGATACTCAGACTCTGACTATGCTGGATGCAACATGGACAGAAAAAGCACCTTAGGCTCCTACCAAATCCTTGGTGGGAAAGTAATCTGTTGGAGTGCTAAGAAGCAACAATCAGTTGCCATGTCCTCAGCTGAAGCTGAATATGTTGCAGCAGCAAGTTGTTGTGCAAATGTACTCTGGATGAAAAGTCAACTCAGTGACTATGGAATTCAGTACAAGATGGTTCCCATCTTTTGTGATAACACAAGTGCAATTGCCATCTCAAACAATCCTGTTCTTCATCAGAGAACAAAACACATTGATATTAGATATCATTTCATCAGGGACCATGTCATGAATGGTGTCATTGAATTACACTTCATTCCTACTGAATATCAGCTAGCTGATATATTCTCCAAACCATTGGATGAACCAACTTTCACACGACTGAAAGCTGAATTAGGAATGTTGGATATTGAGATTCAGTCCACTGATTGAATCCATCCAACCAAGTGTAAATTTTGAAAAACCCAGGTCCCTGACTCAATGTTTTCCTCAGTGAAAAAGGATCACTGAACCTCAGGAACTAAACCCAAGTTCCTGAACCCTTGAACCATCAGGAACTAAACCCAAGTCCTGAACAAGCTGGTTCACTGAATGAAGAATCATTCAGGGCCCTCAAATGACATTCAATGCTAACTTAAATGCTCTAAGTATATAGTTAGTAAATGTCCGAGGTTGGTAACAGAATTCTTATTTAATATAAGAATATTTGTTCTTTTGCCTTTCTGGCATGCACCTCATGGGCCACCACATTCCCACTTGGCATTTAATGCCTCTCCAATCACATAACAGATATGTGATGACTCAACTCTGCAAGTTTTACTTTTTGCAGACGGCACAACTGTTTGCCTTGACAGTTGCGCAAAACAGGGATAGTGGAGTGGTTAAGCATTTAATGCGGATCCCAAAAGTTTTATTCAAAACGGTTTTCAAAAATTATCTTTTGAGATATTAAGCCGCTAAATGCCTAAAATACCCTCCACTTCACTTCCCTATAAATACCCCCAAACAAAAAACACACACACGTTTTTTAGAAAATTCTTGCCCCTTTTCTTTCAAAACAAAATTTTGTGTGTGTGTTCTTAGCTTTTAGAAACCCCAACCATCTTTGTTACCCAGACTTACCCAACAAAAATGGCTTCTTCTAATGCTATTACATACGCCCCAAATGTGGAATTCCTCATGGAGGGCGTAGACATGACCAAGAACAATGTGGTAGGTAATTTTCCTATCCCCAAAAGTTTTGGGAGTACAAGAATGTAGTTAAGTATCTATAAAACTGCTTTCTTGCTACGGCATTTACAAAGACCCCCTCAGTCATATACCATGACTACTTGAGGGAATTTTGGTGTACAGCAGTGACAACTAGCCCTGAGGAAACCAAAGACTCTATTATCACTTTCTCAGTGATGAATGGGAGAAGGACCCTCTCCCTTGATTACTCAACCTTCATCAAGGCCACTGGTCTTGATTTCGCTAAGAATTTTGCGCCCAACCCCTCTGACCAAGAAGTTAAAGCATAATTGCTTTTTCTAGGGCCACATGACCCCAAACAACCTGAAGTGGCCCTAGGTTCATTATTGGCAAAGGCACCAATAATTAAAACTTGGTTCCCACCTATCTGGAGGATCCTGATGACTTTTGTCATTCAGGTCCTTGGAGGTAATAAATCCTCCACGGAGTAGTTGAACTCATCACAACAATTGATGGTGTTCAGTCTCCTGGAGTGTAGAAAAATTGACATCGGAGGAATAATCTTCCGTGACCTCGTTGCCAAGCTCTCAGGGAAATCTAGGCAAAGACACTTGTCTTACCCTAGGTTCTTTTCCTGCGTGCTTCAGGACTTACTTGGCCCTGACTATATTAGGCCTGACGCTCAAGGTTATAAACCTGACGTCCTACACAAGGCCAATTATTCCAGTGGCATAACAGAGGTACAACCAGTCGCCCTGACCAACTACATGCTGGTAGTCATTCACGGTGACAAAGCTGTCTCACCCATTCCTTCTCCTGAAAAGCAGGAGAAGAAGAAAAAGAAGGCAGGGACCAAGAAGGTGGTTAAACCCAAATCACTCGCCCTTGGATCTTCTGCCTCAGAACCCTCAGAAGGGGAAACAATGGCCAAGACGTCAGAGACACCCATCATTGAGACCCTCTTGACCCTAAAACAAACGCCAATGGAGGTCACTGATAAATCATCCTCAGTGTCCTCGGGCAAACCCCAGTTTCCTCATGGCTCTACTGACATACACAAGTCACTAGGGTCAGGAACCTCAACCCAATCACATCCCGATGAAGGCACTGACAAATCACAATCAGTGCCTGAGGGAGAAAAGGGTCCTGAATCCTCGGTAGAGCAGCACTACTCTACTAAGAAGGGGACCCACACCCAATCACATTATGCTTACGGCCCTGAGAAATCACACTCAGGGTCTCAGGGAGTCAATGACCCTAAATCCCCAAAAGGGCAGCACAACCCTGATGGGAAGGCGGTCCACCAACCATCACAAAGTGTACCTAGTGATAGTACTGAAAAACACCCATCAGTACTTGAAGGCGCAAAGGGGGACAAAGACTCAGTGGGATTAAAACCACCCGCTGATACGGAACCCACCACCCAATTCAGTCTCTCGGGAACTGACCCCAAAAGCCAGGCTGAGAAAACCCCATCAGTTATTATGGCTAGCCAGACTGAGAAAACCTACTCAGTTATTATGGCGGGGTCAGGACCTGGCCATAACAAAGGTGAGCCCTCTTTTGAGGGGGAGCCGGATTCCCTGAAGGTTCCTTCTCTGGCTGAACTTGAAATCCTACTGAACGATGGGTCAGAGGAGGAAATTGTAGATTTTGGTGATGAAGACGTTCTTGGTGTTGAGGAAATGGAGATTGAAATACACTCTCCTCAGCACTCTGAGCAACAACAATCTTCTCCTCCCCCTGAGGATCAACAACCCAACTCCCCAACAACATCATCATCATCATCAGGTGCTTCTACTCCCGCTACTCCTGAGTGGTTGGAGAAATATGACAATGTTCTTCCACTAACAGAAAGACAACTGGTTAAATTCCTCTGCAAAGCCAACCAGGGTCTATATGATGAACTCACGGACGAACAATGGATTCAGCACACTGAAGTGGCAGTATCCTATGCCGACTTCAGGGCTTCTGTTGAAGAATCTCAGGGAAAAGTGCTTCAGGTCGCCAAACTTACTGAAAAACAACTCGGCGACCTGAGGGAGTCTATTGATGAAATAGGCACTGAACAGCACAAGGAACTCTCCAACATTCTCAAGGCTATTGAATCTGTTCAGGAAGAACTCGGAGATGATCCCACCCTGATCAAAAGACTGGATGAGTACATGGATACTTAGAAGACCACCTCCACCTCCATTACTGAGCTTCTCAAGCTTCTTCAGGGGGTGGATCTCACAACTATCAGGTCGCAACAAGATTCAATTCATCAGGCAGTTGCTGATACCAGGGAGCACCTAACCAAAATATCCTCAGCCTTTGATCAGCTCTCAACAAAACATAATGAGCTGATCACCCACTATACCACCCATGTCACTGAACTCACCACCACCCAAAATGCAATGGCTGCTGAAATAACTACGCTGAAGAATGAGACCTCTGAAACAAAGACAATGGTCTCCAGCATCCTCTCCATTCTTCAGGCCTCTCAAGTTACCCCACCTCCTCAGTCAGCAGGTACAACCACTGAAGTTCCAGTATCTGTTGAGCGGGAGAAAATTGAACCAACTCCTGATCCTTCATCTACAATGGTGGTTTTCCCTGAAACTTCCACCAGTCAACCCCCTCCCATTGACAAAGGGAAGGGAATCATGGTGACTGACAGTTCTCCTCAAGCACAATTGGTTCAGGCATCAACCGAAACGCGTGCAGATCCTGATGCACCTTTTATGGTTGAATTAGATGAAGGAAGGACCTTCTTTGGGACACCAACTGAAGTGGCCAAATTCTTGCATCAATAAGACCTCAGAAGGTCCAAAGAAAAGGACGAGCAACTCAACAAGCCTATTATTGTTGAGGTTGCTAAGGAGGTTGAGAGGATTCGATCGATACACTATAAGGTGGTTAAACTTTTGTTGCTTTGTGTATGTGATAAGTTGAGTTAATATGATCAAGTACACGGAATTTACTTAACCACACTTAGAAGGTTATTTGTGTTATGGAAATGGAACAGTGATGCTTGTGTATATTGAACAAAGAACATGCAATGTTATCACCAAACGATTCAATATTATTCAAGATAATACGAGTGATCTTCACTATCACTAGGGTTACAAAACCTTGAATCTTATGTTTCTATGACTTGTGATATTGTTGTGTTTGTTCTATGTTCTTAACAGTTATATCTAAGCACTTAATTATTCACTCACTATTAGACACACTTATATCTAGTCTAAAATCTTTCTTTTATAACGCAAGAAAGATCTTTACAATATTGTCAAGTCTAATCGAACACATGCTTTGAGAGTGTCAGTCATTAAGATACAACATGTATCTATGTTTACAACTTGTTCTGAGAATATAACATAATGACTGATCACATGGGGTAAGATATTATCTACCGTGTATTGTTGACTTTAGTACACATAATATATTTTAATACTTATCTACTCAGCAGAAGAATCATTCGATAGTTATCCACTTAGCAGTAGAAAGTTCTTCAGCAGCAGCAGAATCATTCAGCAGTAGAATATTTAACGCTAGCAGCAGAATCAAATGCTCTAGCAGTAGAATGATACTTAGAGTATTTCTTTGAGCAGAACCCGATATTAAACTTCTTGAATATTTAATTCCCAACAATCCTCCCCTAAACATGTGAATCCTTTTCAACATGTTTCTGAATTAAATTATGGATTGTGAAGATTTTTCAAACACTTCTGTAGTCATATTAAATATCTTTCTCAGTAACTCATCTGCCATATTCTTTTGACTTCGACAATATTAGTACCTATCTTCAAGCTTTAAACAAAGCCTAAAAGATGGTGCAATTTCCTTGGATGGAGGAATTATAAGAGGCAATGATGCTGTGTATCTTGGATGCTTGTTTCAACAAGTGAAATCATCTATCAGCATGCCTTTGCAAGTGATGAACAAACGTAGTGAACTGAAATTGAATCTTTTCTCCATTTGACCTAGATAGAACTTTCTCCTTTGGAATGCTTCATCCCTTCTGAATATATATAATACTCCAGAATAAGCTCTGTTTTTTCATTTTCAACCTCCATGTCATCATCTTGTATGCTCTTGTCTTTTCCTCCCTTTTATTGGTTAATTTTCCTTCTTTGAGATTTATTTCCTCTCCTGAGATATTTCCTCCCCTGAGATGCAAAAAACTCTTACCAGCCTACCACCATTACATCAACAGTAGACGGCAAAGTGGTGACAACTCTGCAGACACACCCAACATCTGCAGAAGACAGAATAAAGAAGAAAAATTACTTAAAGGCAAGAAGCATGCTGATGATGACCATTCTCAATGATCAACTTCTAAACTTCAGCAAGTTCAAATATGCTAAGTCATTATTTGAAGCTATTATTGCCAGATATAGTGGAAATGAAGCCACCAAGAAAACCCACAAGACACTGCTCAAGCAGCAGTTTGAAAACTTCTCCTCTACCAACAATGAATCTCTTGACCATATGTTTAATAGGCTTCAGAATATTGTGAGCCAACTTGCTATTCTTGGGGTTGAAATACCTCAAGAAGATTTGAACTCAAAATTTCTGAGAAGCTTACCGGAAGAGTGGGCTATACATGTTGTTTTCTGGAAGAATAAGCCAGACCTTGATACAATGGAGCTTATAGATTTGTATAGCAACTTTAAGATTGTGGAGCAAGATTTGAAGAAGAATGGAGGTACTAGTTCTAATACTGGGAACATGGATTTTATGTCAACTCCTAGTACCTCAAAATCAAGTGAAGAGGTGAAAGTTGTTGATGGTGTTGGTGCTACTAGTTCATCAAGCAGTACTATGGGTATTTTGGATGAAAAGACTTGTTGTGCATTTCTCACAAGTCGAAATGATGGGTCTATGCTCACTTATGAAGGCCTCCAAGAGATCAATGATGATGATCTGGAGGAAATGGACCTAAAATGGCAAATTTCACTTCTTAGCATGAGAGCTAAGAAGTTCTATCAAAGGACGGGGAAGAAGCTCTTAATCAGCAATACTGATACTGCTGGTTTTGACAAGTCAAAGATAGAGTGCTATAACTGCCACATGATGGGTCACTTCTCAAGAGAATGTAGAAGACCAAGGTAGCAGGATAGCAAGAACAAAGGTTTTGGAAGCACATCCAAAACAAGGGAGGTTTCTGAGCCAAACTCAAAAGCTATGGTAGCTATTGATGGGCTAGGTTTTGATTGGAGTTTCATGGCTGATGAAGAAGAAGATTCTTCACAGATGGCACTCATGGCTTTTTCTACTACTGAGGTACAATCTCATAAAGCTTGTTCAAATGCTTGTACTACTTTTAAAGAATTACAAACTTTAATCAAACATTATGATGAACAAAAGAAAGAGCTAAGCAAAACTCATCAAAACTACATTAATTATAAGTGTGGTTTAGAATCAACAGAAGAGCAGATCTTATACTACAAAGAAAATGAACTTGCTTTTTCTGATGACAAAGCTCTTCTAAGACAAGACATATTCTTTAGAGATGCTGAAATTAAGCTTTTAAGAGAGGCTTTTGATAGGGTCAAAAAGGAAAATGGAAACATTCACTTGACTACACAAACACTAGAACATGCTTCTAGAGGTGTGACCAACATGATAGAATGTCAAGTGATCAACAGAGCTAAGTCAGGAGTAGGATATAAGAGTGTCCCACCTCCATATAGAGGTATCCCTAAACCCCAGGGATTAACCTAGAAAATTCAGGTGTCCCTGAATTTCAACAACCTGAGCTACAATATGGTGTTCAGCCAAAAACAAAGCTAGTTGTTGATGAACCTAAGAAAGTTAGTGAAAGTTTAAGTAAAACTTCACTTTCTGAGGACAAGGTGTCCTCTGATAGAAGATTAGATAGAGTAGTCATTGAAGACTAGGTATCTGATGATGATGAAGATGAACAGGTTATGTCTAAACCTGAAGTAGTTAAGAAAGCAGGAACAAGGGTTCCTAAAGTGATCAAAAAGGATACTGTTAAGCCTAAATCAAACATTAAACATGTTAGGCAACCAGTTAAATATTGTGAACAATATAGATCCACTAGCAAGCCCAGAGGTAACCAAAGAAATTGGAATGACCTCAAGTCTAACCAATTAGGTGATGACTTTTTCTTTTATAATAAAGCTTGTTACACATGTGGTAGTTTTGATCATCTTGCAGCTTTCTGTAACAAATGGGTATCTGGGTATGAAAACAATAGGGTGAATTTCAAAAGGCAAACTCCTCAAACTCACTTTCACTCTAAGTCTAAAAGAACAAAACCCAAAGTAGTTACAAAAGCAGTTTCTGCTGCTAGACCATTCATGACTGTTAACCCAAGACCAACAGTTAAATATGCAAAATCTTTTTATAAAAATGCATCAAAGACTGTTCAAAGGCCCATTATAACAAGAGCAGTGGTCCAAAAACAAGTTTGGAAACCAAAGGGAACAATTACAAAGCTAGCAGTTTCTGCTGCTAAGCATGTAGTTCATACTACTGCTAGGGAAAACAGGGCAAATGCTGTTAAGGCCTTAGCATGTTGGATTCTTAAATCCAATGTTGCATCAACTGTTCTTAAGAGATTAAATTTCATTGATGCAAGAGGCAGATCCAAGTCAGTAATGGCTTGGGTCCCCAAAAGAAACTAATACTTCTTATTAATGTGCAGGAACATTCAACTGATAAACAAGAGGATCAAGGATACTCAGATAGTGGATGTTCAAGGCACATGACAGGCAACAAGTCTTATCTCTTAGATTTTCAATCAATAGATGGAGGCTATGTTACCTTTGGAGGAGGTGTTGGTGGCAAAATTTCCGATAAAGGTACAATCAAAACTGGAAATTTAGATTTTGAAGATGTGTACTATGTACAAGAGCTAAATTATAATCTTTTTAGTGTCTCACAAATGTGTGATAAAAAGAACAAAGTTCTTTTCTGTGACACTGAATGTCTTGTGCTTTCTCCTGATTTTAAGATGCCTGATGAAAGTCAAGTACTTCTTAAAATTCCTAGAAAGGGTAATATGTACAGTGTTGATATGAAGAACATTGTTCCTAAAAAGGATCTAACTTGTCTTGTTGCAAAGGCCACATTGGATGAATCAATGTTATGGCATAGGAGGCTTGGTCATATTAATTTCAAAACCATAAATCAGATTGTTAAGAATGGTTTGGTAAGAGGTTTACCTCAAAAACGATTTGAAAATGATCAATCATGCATTGCTTGTCTTAAAGGCAAACAACACAAAGCCACTTGTAAGCCCAAGATTTTTAACTCTATCAATCAATCATTGTTTATGCTTCATATGGACTTATTTGGTCCTACAAATGTTAGAAGTATGCAACATAAGAGATATTTTCTAGTTATTACTGATGACTATAGTAGATTTACATGGGTTTTCTTTTTAGCTACTAAGGATGAGACACCTAGCATCCTTAAGACTTTCATTACAGAGATAGAAAACCTAGTAGACAAGAAAGTAAAAGTCATTAGATGTGATAATGGGACAGAGTTCAAGAATAGAGTTATGGATGACTTCTGCAAAGTAAAAGGTATTAGGAGGAATTTAGTGTTGCTAGAACTCCACAACAGAATGGAGTTGCTGAAAGGAAAAATAGAACACTAATTGAAGCTGCTAGAACTATGTTAGTTGACTCTAAGCTACCTATAACTTTTTTGGCTGAAGCAGTCAACACTACTTGATATGTCTAGAATAGAGTTTTAGTTGTCAAACCTCACAATAAGACATCATATGAGTTTTTTAGAGGTAGAACTCCTGCAATAGGATTTCTTAGACCTTTTGGATGTCATGTGACAATTCTCAATACCTTAGACCATCTTGGAAAGTTTGATGGTAAAGCAGATGAAGGATTCTTAGTTGGATATTCTCTCAATAGCAAAGCTTTTAGAGTATACAACTTAAGAACTAAGAGAGTAGATGAGAACCTGCATGTGGAATTTTTAGAGAATAAATCCAATGTAGCAGGTCAAGGTCCTAATTGGCTATTTGATCTAGAGTCTTTAACCCATTCTATGAATTATGTGCCTGTTGTTGCAGAAACTAATGATTTTTCAGGTTCACAAACAACAAATGAGGCAGGGTTAGACAAGGAGACAAATCAAGATCATGTATGGATGCCAATAAGTACCAGTGTGGCTTCAACTTCAACAAATGATGAATCTTCTTCTAGTAAAGCTAAAGAAGATGTTGAAGATGAACACAAGGAAGAAGGAACAAAGGAACAACAAAATGTTTCTGCTGATGATAGTGCTGCTTAGACAGAGCATTCTATTGCTAGGCTTAATTTTTCTGCTGCTAGGCCAAATGATTCTACTGCTGGCCCTTCAGACTCAAATGAAGCAGATTTCTCAGATAGAGAGGTGGATTTGAGCAATATCACACCTAACTATCAAGTTCCTTCAACCCCACACACCAGGATTCACAAAGTTCACTCCCTAGAAAATGTGATTGGAGATGTACAATCAGGTGTGAAGACAAGACAAAAACTGATGTCTTCAGACCAACAAGGGCTTCTTGATGCCCTTTATGCTTCAAAGCAGCATAAGTTTTCAAACTCTTGCTTGTTTGTATGTTTTCTCTCACAAGATGAACCAAAGAACATTCTGAAAGCCTTAGATGATTCAAGCTGGGTAGAGGCTATGCAAGAGGAGCTTATTCAGTTCAAGATTCAGAAGGTATAGGTGCTAGTTGATTTACCTAAGGATGCAAAGGTAATTGGCACTAGATGGGTTTTCAAGAATAAAAGGGATGAAAGGGGAATAATGATTACGAACAAGGCTAGATTAGTAGCCCAAGGGTACACACAACAAGAAGGTATAGACTTTGATGAGGTTTTTGCTCCAGTAGCAAGACTTGAGGCAATTAGGCTTTTCTTAGCTTATGCTTCATTTTTGGGCTTCACAGTTTATCAAATGGACGTCAAGAGTGCATTTTTATATGGTACTATTGAAGAAGAGGTTTATGTCTCACAACCTCCTGGTTTCATTGATCCTGACAATCCAGAAAAAGTGTACAGAGTTGTAAAGGCTCTTTATGGCCTTCATCAGGCACCTAGAGCATGGTATGAAGCACTAGCTTCCTACTTAATAGAAAATGGATTTCAAAGAGGGAAGATTGATCAGATACTATTCATCAAATAGCACAAGAAGGATCTTCTGTTAGTACAGGTGTATGTGGATGACATTATCTTTGGATTTACAAGGAAGGAGATGTGTTTGGAATTTGAGAAGCTTATGCATCATAAGTTTCAAATGAGTTCCATTGGGGAACTTATATTCTTTTTGGGTTTGCAAGTTAAACAGTCATATGAAGGCATATTTATTAGTCAAGATAAATATGTTGCTGAGATACTAAGGAAGTTCAACTTTGCTGATTCAAAAATGGCAAGCACACCAATGGACTCTGAGAAGCCACTTCCTAAAGACTTAGATGGAGAAAATGTGGATGTACACACATACAGATCTATGATAGGATCTTTGATGTATCTTACATCATCAAGACCTGACATCATGTTCTCTGTTTGTGCTTGTGCAAGATTTCAAGTAACTCCAAAGGTTTCTCATTTAACAGCAGTCAAGAGAATTTTTAGATATCTCAAGGGTCAACCTAGGTTGGGACTATGGTATTCTAGAGAGTCACCTTTTGACTTGGTAGCATTCTCAGATAGTGATTATGCTGGTGCTAGCTTGGACAGAAAGTCAACAACAGGAGGATGTCAATTCCTTGGGTGTAGACTTATCTCATGGCAGTGTAAGAAGCAAACAATTGTGGCTACTTCAACAACTGAAGCTGAATATGTAGCTGCTGCAAGTTGCTGTGCTCAAGTCCCATGGCTTCAAAACCAACTTCTTGACTATGGGTACAATTTTATGAACACTTTTATTCATATTGATAATGGTAGTACTATTTACATAATTAAAAATCCAGTGCAACATTCTAAAACAAAACACATTGAAATTAGACATCACTTTATAAGAGACTGCAATGAGAAAAGATTAATTCAAGTTCTTAAAATTGCTTCAGTATACAACTTTGCAGATCTGCTAACAAAAGCTTTTGATGTTGGAAGGTTTCAGTACTTGGTAGCAAGTATTGGAATGCTTAATCTTTGAATTTTTCAATCTAATGTGTTTTTGTATATAAATTTTTGGTTGTACTGTTAACTTTATAAGTTAATGCTGCTATTACAAAACTTTGTACTGCTAGTACAAATTTAAATTATGTTATTCATACAGTTAGTCCTATGATTATTCTAATTCAAGACAAGTACTTTGTACATTGTTCTTTTGGTTTTAGACTAACAATTTCAGGTATGAACAAATAAACACAAAGGATGTTTCAAGTGAAATGGAAGCAGTAGAATGATAATATCAGTTGTTGACATAATAGGTTCATGATAGAAAAATTTTGAGAATTTCAAACCTCCTTAAAACTTCTTTCTTGAAGCTTGATTATGATATTTCACATTGAATTGATGACTTAGTTGATCAGATAGTAACTGATTCAACTCACTTTCTATCATTTTATACTTTTTAGTATAATGAGCAAGTCTAAGGACATCTAATAGAAAGAACAGCTAGTAAATGTGAATCTAACACTTGTGTTAGAGGCAACAATTACTATGAGCTGGAAACCCTGTCAAGAAAGCCTTTTGAATAGGTTTATCTTTACACAGGCAGTTATTTATAACTGAAAACATTGGTTCTCACACAACCAGAGGTTGCTTTAAACCAAAATCTTGATTAAGTGTCTGTTACACTCTTAATCCCTTCAAAATGGTTGAAAGCAGTATGAGTTTTAATAATAAAATCATGAACATACTACTCAGTCAAAAGTTTCTTAAAAAGGATTTTTAAAGAGACTCAGTAAAACCATCCATTGATGGATAATGAGTCAAATGCCCCATGAATCACCTCTCATAGGAGTTAACATACCTAGAAGTGATGAGGGCAACAAATTAAACTCTTAAGGAATTGATGGCTACATGTACAACATTGTCTGATAACAAGTTCTAATTGATAGCTCAGATGATGGGGAGAAATATTTTGGTACATTGTGTGAGATCTTCCAAACAGGGGAGGATAAAGTGTTATTTGCATCTCAGGGGAGGAAATATCTCTGGAGAGGAAATAAAGCCCAAAGAAGGAAGATTAACCAATAAAAGGGAGGAAAAGACAAGAGCATACAAGATGATGACATGGAGGTTGAAAATGACAAGAGCAGAGCTTATTCTGGAGTATAATATATATTCATTGTTGGTAAAGGAGAAGTTTTCAAACTGCTGCTTGAGTAGTGTCTTGTGGGTTTTCTTGGTGGCTTCATTTCCACCATATCTGGAAACAATAGCTTCAAATAATGACTTAGCATCTTTGAACTTGCTAAAGTTTAGAAGTTGATCATTGGGAATGGTCATCATCAGCATGCTTCTTGCCTTTAAGTCATTTTTCTTCTTTATTCTATCTTCTGCAGATGTTGGGTGTGTCTGCAGAGTTGTCACCACTTTGCCGTCCACTGTTGATGTAATGGTGGTAGGCTGGTAAGAGTTTCCATCTTCAATAATTTCCCAAAGTGCATCGTCTTGCACTTGGAAATATTGCTCTATTCTTAGCCTCCACATCTCAAACTCATTTTGTTTGAGCATTGTAGTTTTGCAGCAACATTGGTTTGAATAGATTCAACGTCCATTTCTTCTTATTCTTCTTCTAAATCAACTATATCAACCTTGCTCTGATACCAATTGAGAGGATTCGATCGATACACTATAAGGTGGTTAAACCTTTGTTGCTTTGTGTATGTGATAAGTTGAGTTAATATGATCAAGTACGCGGAATTTACTTAACCACACTTAGAAGGTTATTTGTGTTATGGAAATGAAACAGTGATGCTTGTGTATATTGAACATAGAACATGCAATGTTATCACCAAATGATTCAATATTATTCAAGATAATACGAGTGATCTTCACTATCACTAGGGTTACAAAACCTTGAATCTTATGTTTCTATGACTTGTGATATTGTTGTGTTTGTTCTATGTTCTTAACAGTTATATCTAAGCACTTAATTATTCACTCACTATTAGACACACTTATATCTAGTCTAAAATCTTTCTTTTATAACACAAGAAAGATCTTTACAATATTGTCAAGTCTAATCGAACACATGCTTTGAGAGTGTCAGTCATTAAGATACAACATGTATCTATGTTTACAACTTGTTCTGAGAATATAACATAATGACTAATCACATGGGGTAAGATATTATCTACCGTGTATTGTTGACTTTAGTACACATAATATATTTTAATACTTATCTACTCAGCAGAAGAATCATTCGATAGTTATCCACTTAGCAGTAGAAAGTTCTTCAGCAGCAGCAAAATCATTCAGCAGTAGAATATTTAACGCTAGTAGCAGAATCAAATGCTCTAGCAGTAGAATGATACTTAGAGTATTTCTTTGAGCAGAACCCGATATTAAACTTCTTGAATATTTAATTCCCAATAGAGGTGATCAAGGAGTCTGAAAAGAACATCCAGGGAGATGAATTCCTCAAGCTTCAGGCTGAACTACTTCAGGAACAGAATCAGCAAGTCAAGCTGAAAGAAAAAGGAGGAAAAGAACCTATGAGAGGTACATGTGGCATATGACAAAAACCAAGGGAGAAGGCACAATCACTGACATAACCATTACCCCCACCAAGCCCTTAAGCATAACGATACATAGGGGACCAAGAAAGTCTGAGGTTTATCAGCCTTTCAAATTCTCAGACTTTGGGCTAAGGGAATGGGATATGATGATGCCCATCCTGAGGAAGAAGACACGAAGCAAGACTGCCCCATCTCTTATCAAGACCCTGAACTCTAAATATGAAGAACTTGAAAGGGTAGCTAAGAGTCAAGGAATTGATCATGAGAAGTATGAAGAACTTGAAAGGGTAGCTAAGAGTCAAGGAATTGATCATGAGAAGGCGCTTGCTTCTCAGGGACTGGCAATCCCTGAACCTACTCAAAAGACCGGAAGGAAAAGAAAAGTTGTGGGTCAGGAACCTGAACAATTCATAGCTGCTCTTCACTACAACAGGATTCTCCCTCAGTGAGTCAAGTTCGTACCTAACCGAGTCATCAAGGAGCCTGAGTACGATATCTTCTTTGTTGATGAATTTGGTCAGCCAACATTCCAAAGAGTTAGTGACATTAATCTAGTGGAAACGACAACTCTCCTTGCGTACAAGCTAATGGCGCTTCGAGTAAAGAGTCTTGAAAATGAGGAGTTTGTCAGACTGCTGGATAGAATGATGAGTGAACGACCTGACAAGGAGGTGTTAGTGTCGAAGAAGGCAAAACTAGAACTCATGGGTTACTTTCAAGAACCATGAGTATTATGTAATTGACCGGATCTACACACACTCCTTGTGTTAGATGTGATACGAAGAATTATACTTAGTCTAGCACGCGGAATTTACTAGCTAGTACTTAGAAGACTTTATGTGTTTTGTATGATTTGAATGAAACAAAGAACACATAATTATAACCTTCAACGATTCGATATTATTAGAATAATAATACGAGTGATCTTCTATCACTAGGGTTTACAACCTTGAATCTCTATGAACTAATTCGTACTTCTATATTTTGTATCGTATACCTAGGCAATCCTTTTATAGACTAAGGATTCCTTTACAAGATAACTATCAATCTAATTCTAGACGATATACACAATATCTTTTCCATATTTATCTACTTACACGAATCATAAACCGTACTAACTTCTTCACTCAGCAGTCTTAACTGCTCATGTCTTCAAAACTCTTCAGCAGTCTTAACTTCCACCTTCAACAGTCCAAACTGTTACCTCCAACAGTCTTAACTGCTTAAGCTTAATTTCCTAACAGTGATAGATTAGGACCTTTGTAAAGATATAAATAAAATTATGAATGTTTAGTTATATCAGTGTCCTTATTTACTTTCTAGTACATTCAGTATGAGCAGAAGTCGTTAGCTCACTCATTACTGATCAAAACACTTAAGCATAATTTATATCCAAATAGGGGGAGATTGTTGGGTCCTTCAGTACCCAAGAGTCCTTATAACAGGATTTGAATACAAATTACGCTAAGTGTTAATCAATCGAAAATACAATTAAGTCACTGAGTGAACAGTCACTCAGTGAGTTACCTTCAAGATGCTCAGGACGAATCTAAAGAAGAAAGATTCACCACACAGTGAGGCGGTACTCCCTGAAGTGTTACTTGAGCCAAAGAAGAAGGTAATGGGTTCAGTGAGTGTTGGACAAGAACTCACTGAACCCCAGTCTCCTCAACAACAATAACTGAAGACTGAAGACTAAAGGCGAAGAAGAACCTGAAGCCTGAATAAAAGGCGGGATTAAGCGGGAAGGTTTTGAAGAGATAAGAACAAGTCTTATTGGGGTCAGATAAAACCATCCCTAAAGTGGCTAAAAGTCAAGAAGTGTCAGGACTGACACTCGAAGACTTTTTTCGCGCAATCCTATTGGTTCTTAGAAATGACAATTACTGCTGTAGTTGTCAGACACGCCTTCCATTGTTTATGTAGTTTTAATCTTCAGTACTCTTAACATGTTTGCCTATAAATAGCAAACAGATGGAGAAAAGAGGGTTAGGTATTTTGTGCAATTAAAGCTTAGACTTTCACAATACCCCTTTTCTCCTACAAAGAGTAACCAATCCCTGAGATAGCTTAGTGGGTCGAATTTGTTACCACTTAAGCATTGCTTGAGTTTAGATAGGAGACACCATACCTTGTCTATTCAATCCCAAGTGTTTATTCCGCAAAACACTTGGGTAATAGATTCTTTGATTGATTTCTAATAAGAATTTAAATGTTGAAAAACATTGTGTTTTTATATTTACGTTTTAACTTATAAATTGTAATTAATCAATAACATTGTATCAGTTATAAACACTAATAGATTAACTCTTTAGTTAACTCTAAGTGTGTTAAGGGAACAACAAGTGGTATCTGAGCCTCTAGTTTATAAAATCTTTCAAAAATAACCAAGAGTGCTCAAGGTTTTTAAAACCAAGATCCTACTATGGCTGATATTAATGTGCCCCAGCTAGTCGATAAAAAGGGTGGAAGCTTTTCAGCTGTTTCCCCAAGACTTGAAGCTGGTAAATTTAGCAAGTGGAAAAAGCGAATGCTTTGCTACTTGACTGGTATGAAACCATACTACATCAATTGTGTCAAAGATGGTCCCTATGTCCCAAAGACTGCTGAAGGGCTAAATAAGCCTGAAGCTCAATGGACCATTGATGAGAGGAGGGTGGTCAATCAAGACCAACGCCGGAAAAGCATCATTATATCTTGTCTTCCTTACGATATAATGGAATCAGTCATCAACTGTTCAACAGCCAAGCAAACTTGGGATGACTTGGTCAATAGCTTTGAGGGTCCCTCAGATACCAAGGAAAACAGGGTCATGGACCTGAAACTTGAGTACAATACTTTCAGGCAAAGGACTCTGAAAGTCTCTCTCAGACTTATACCAGATACAGGACTTTGATAAATGAGCTATCAAATGATGGTGTAGTATTGTCTACGCATGAGACGAATGTTGGCTTTGTCAATAGTCTCCCTGAGAAGTGGCTAACC
The DNA here is from genome assembly GCA_021014915.2 of Artemisia tridentata subsp. tridentata. Taxonomy (NCBI): domain Eukaryota; kingdom Viridiplantae; phylum Streptophyta; class Magnoliopsida; order Asterales; family Asteraceae; genus Artemisia; species Artemisia tridentata. The sequence goes on from CP139501.1 coordinate 189,838,946, forward strand.
TTCTCACAAGGCCTCAGGAATGCTAATCACATTCAGACACTTGAGCTCCCTGAGATCTATGGGAAGTTTGTCTATGAAGACAATTTAATCTCAAGGAGATACCCAGACTCAAAAGCTCTTGAGACCAAGAAGGCCTTGACCTCCACACCCATATCAACTGCCTTTTATACTAATGGTGTTGTGCAGGATTTTCAAGAGGATTCTGAAGATGAAATTAATGAAAGGACTAGTGATGAGTACTTAAATGATTTAAACTTGGAATTCCAAGAAAGGGCACTCCTTGTTAGTTCAAAACGTTTTATCAAAAGAAACCAGTCCAACTTTTCAAAAGTAAAAGCAAATGAAACCACTGAATGCTTTAATTGTGGTAAAAAGGGTCATTTTGCTAGAGACTGTTATTCTAAAACCATCTCAGAACCCTCTTACAAATTTTCAGGAAACAGTTCCTCAGGGACTCGCAAGTTTCAACCTAGAATGCTTCAGTCGATCCAACAATTTCAAAAAAATAAGTGTTAGGAATTATTAAAATTGTATTTAGTTTCGTTACTGCTGGTAGTTAGTATGGTTCCTGCTGGCAGGTATGTAGTTCCTGCTGGTATGGTTCCTGCTGTTAGTTGTATATAGTTACTGCTGGTAATATTGTTTCTGCAGGTAATAATAATAGTCAACCCGTATGATCAGAAGGTTAGGATATGCATGAGATATATTGGGAATAGATATTGCATATCTCTTTTACACGTTTTCTTGTATTATGCCGAATTAGGGTTTCTGATAGTATAAAAGAAACTCACGGCCATGAACATTGGATGAGCTGAAAAACAATTTTAATAGTTAATATAGATCCATAGAGGATCAAGTGTTTATTAGTTATTTCTTCTTTAAATCTTGTGTTTATATTCCGAGTAAACATAAGTTTATTGTTAGAGATTCTCTTGTAGTTTGTTTGTGATTACATAAGCATTCTACCGGTTCCATAAGGCTCAAAGATCTATCTAGGACTGATCCAACAAGTGGTATCAGAGAGGGTTAGAGTCTCTGTCAAAGAAGAAACCTTTTCAAACAAATCTCTTAAACCCTCATACAATGACTTCATCCAGAACAGATGATTTTGTTGTCAACAATGAAAAACCTGAAACACAGAATGTCTAACAACAAATTCTCGCAACCACTATCTCAAACAGCAATGCAAAATTTCCTTACCTCAAGAAGGATGAATATGAGATATGGGCCATGAAGATGGAGTACTGGATTTCAAATAGTGATCATAACCTCTGGAACATCATCCTAAATGGAAACAGTAAGAAGAAAACAGGAAGAGATCTAAAAGGGAACATCATTATTCTTCCCCCTGTATCTGCAGAAGAACATATTGCTGTTCAAAGGGAGACAAAAGCAAGAACTTTGCTGCTTCAGTCTCTCCCAGAAGACCACATGGGTGATTTTCATCACCTAGATTATGCAAGGGACATCTGGTTAGCTGTTAAAGCCAGATTTGGAGGTAATGATGAATCTAAGAAGATGAGGAAGTCCATGCTGAAGCAGGAGTTCCTAGAATTCAAGATCTCTGAAGCAGAAGGATTGCATAAAGGCTATGATAGGTTCCACAAGATTTTGAGCCAACTCAATCAGCTGCAGGCAAGGCCAGATAATGAAGATTGCAATACCAAGTTCTTGAGAGCATTGCCTCCTTCCTGGTCACAGGTATCCATCACTCTCAAAGCAAGAGGTGGGCTTGATTACTTGAGTTTTGATGACCTCTATAACAAACTCAAGACTCTTGAGATTGATATTAAAGGAGGTTCAAGATATTCACATACTCCAACTCACTCAACATTTGTTAGTACTACCAGTACTAATAACAAGATGTCATATGCTGATAGCCCAACCTCATCATCTTCATCAACCTCATATACCCCTGCTACACCAAGAACACATTCAAATCCTGGCAATGTGATTGAAGATGTGCTTCATTCTTTTGTTGCTGAAAGTGAACCACAACAGCAGCTTGCATATGAAGACTTTGACCAGATTGATAAAATGGACTTGGAAGAATTGGATATCAAGTGGCAGATGGCTATGCTTTCAGTGAAGGTGAACAAATTTGAAAAGAAGGCTGGCAGGAAGATCCAATTCAATAGGAAGGATGGAGCAAGGTTTGATAAAAGGAAGGTTAGATGTTACAACTGCTCACAACTGGGTCACTTTGCAAGAGAATGCAAAGAAAAGAAGGCAGATGATAAGACCAGATACTCTGCATTCAAGCTCAAAGAATTAGACTCAGAGGAGCCTAAAGCCTTGCTATCTGTTGATTCCATGGTGGATTGGTCACAACATGAGGTAGATGATGAGGAAAGAGGTACTGCTCAAGTTTATGGAATGCTTGCTGGATGTGAGACAGAAGATGAGGCAGATGTGGCTAAGGAATTTGCTTTGATGGGTATCTCATCTCAGGTACAAACTTGTCCTTTTGGATGTGATGATAACTATGCTAAAATTAAAAAGGAGTTTGATGATGTAGAAACTCAATATAAAGATTATTATGTTCAGGTTCAAGCTTATAAAAGTACACTTAAAACTTTAGAAAAACAAAAGGCTTGGTACCAAACTAATCAGTTGTCATATGAAGAAAAGATTAGGGTTTTAGAAAGAGATTTGGAAAACACCACTAATTTGTTAAAATATTCTGAAAGTGAAAATGCTAAGGTGAATTTAGAGAAACAGGACTTGCAGGCTAAGTTAGATAGTGAAGTGGCCAGGTGTAATACATGGCAAGAATCATCTAAATACCTAGCTAAGTTGAATAATAGCTCTCAGTCTGTAAGGTCTAAGAGAGGGTTGGGGTATGGAGATTATATTGGGCCAGATGAAGTGTATGACCCTAATGAGCCAAGCATTTTTGACCCTACACCTGAACCTGAGGATTATCAAATTCCTGTTAAATATGTTAAAGAAAGAGGAATGAATGCTGTTTCTCCACCTATAACAGGAGTATTTAAGCCTACCTCTACCCACACAGACTTTGATGAATCACATATGACCTATGGCAAAAAGTCCAATGACTTGCCTGAACTTGATTGTAAATCTAATGACTTTGTCTCTTGTTCTAACAGTGACAAGTCCTCAGAACCAAAGACCAATGACTTTGCCTCATGTGATTCAAGTGACAAGTCTCCCACACCCAATTCTGATGACTTCTCCTCAAGAGTAGCTGATGATGAATCCAATTCAAAGACAACTTCTTTTGAAGACATTTCTTTTCATTTTGTTAAAAACAATTCTATTTCTAGTTTTGGTTGTGATAAGTTTGTGTGTAATAAGAGAAGTCATGTTAAGAACAAATATTTTAGAAATAAATCATGCTTTGTTTGTAGTAGTTATTCTCATCTTATTAAAGATTGTGATTTTTATGAGAATAGAATGGGTGTGTGTGCTGGGCAACAACAATCTAGACCATTGTGGAATAATGTTGAAAATATACCCCCATTTGTTCCTTAAGCAGCACAAATGAGCTCTGGCAGAGCTACATTTCCAACTGGTAAACCAGTTCCTGCTGGTAAGCCATTTCCTGCCGGAAAACCAGTTCGAGCTGGTAAACCTATTCCTGCTGGTTGGAAAAGAAATGCTGCTAGATCCTTCATCAGACCTACAAGCTCTTACTTTGAGAATGATTATAAGCATGTTTATTATGACCCAATGCAAAAAAGGGGGGGGGGAAAGATGGGAAACTGCTGTTAAGTCCTCAGCAGGTTGTTCTTGGAAACAATACAAACCATATTTGAAGAAGGGATCCAAGAACAATGGTGGATCTCATCAATCTACATGGTTTAAATCTTTCTGATCCACAAGGCAGGCCCAAGTCAGTCATGACTTGGGTCTCCCATAGTAACTAATGTTGTTGTATTTTCTGTTGTTGTAGGATAATCCTCACAAGAGTAAAGATTTAGGTATTGTTGATAGTGGATGTTCTAGAAGCAGACCATTGTGGCTACATCTTCTACTGAGGCAGAGTATGTTGCTGCTGCTAGTTGTTGTGGTCAGGTACTTTGGATACAAAATCAAATGCTGGACTATGGGTTCAATTTTATGAACACTAAAATCTTTATTGATAACCAAAGTACAATTTGTATTGTAAGAAACCCAGTTTTTCACCAAAGAACAAAACACATAGAAATTAGGCACCATTTTATAATTGCTGTGATTGAGGGGAGGCTTAATGTTGTATATTTTGTATAATTGTGTATACTGTGTATATTGTGTCTACTAACTCTTTTGCAGGTATTGAATTCAAGCACACATAATCAGTAAACAACCTCGTACTGCTTTTAGATTGTTCGACTATCACTTGTGGATTTGTTTCGTGGTTATTAATTCAATTTGTCGAGAAGTGTAATAATGGGACGTAAGAGTTTGTGGGGCTACGTCTGGTGCATAATGTGTGCTGCTTCGAATTAATGCTGGTTGACCAAAGAGTTAATTCTGGTCTAATTGTTTGTACTGCTCTCATTCGGAATTAATACTGGTCAGTTAATACTGGTCGGTGGTGGTTAATACTGGTCAGTTAATTCTGGTCCGTGGTTAATTCTGGTGATTAATTCTGCTCTCCTTCATTGTTAATACTGCTGCGTTTCATGTTAATACTGCTCGCTCAAGATGGATCGCGAACATAATGGTTTATTTTTATGGCTTGTTTTGGTGATTATTTGAAGAAGAAAAGTGAATATGGTTTATTTGATGTTGTAGTTGAGTTCCACAGGTGCGCGTTCTTATGTTTGTGTGTTATTGCGGTGACGAAGACTTGATGAATCTAGCAAGGATGTGTGATCTACAAAATAGGGTGCTTAATACTCACATTTGCTATCACTTAAAGGAGTTACGTTGTAGTGCTCAGTGTCTCATATAGTTGAGGATTTATCAAGAGGTCCTGGTAGCCTACTTCTAGGGATAAGTTTGGAGTCACGTGGATAGTGCAAGATATAAGACGCAAGTTTGGGAAATTCAACTTCTTCATCAAGTTCGTTGTACTCGATTTTATTCATCAGTAATCAGTTCATAGAGCCTATGGAGTTCGTGATTCAAGAGATGGTTATTGGTTTCAGGGGAAGCGTGTTTAACCATCTACATGCACCACTTAAGGGGAAGCGTTTTGTTTCAAGTTGCATGGAAGACCCTTATTCGATGATTACAAAAAGGGGAAGATGATTGATGATTTTTCGTTATTCAAGTGGCGATGTCTGTGAGATTCGGTCGTCATTTGTTATTTGTCGTCATTCACTTGTACATGAGATTTGCATGTGGTGAACCGAAGGCAACTGATTCGATTATCTTATTACTGATTGATTGATTTGCTGCTTGTTATGTGTGGTGACATGTTCAAGAAGACCTCAAGGAAGCCTTGAAGAGATAGTTTTGTAATATCAAATAGGGGAAGATAACTTGTTGAAGAATCGTTTAGCCCATCTAGGATGTGTTTTATAAATATCATTGTTTTGCACAGCGGAATTAAGAACGAACAATAATGTTAAACAAGGTTGTCATTTATTTAATCAAGGCGCCTCTTTATTGAATAATAATAAACCTACTACAAACTACTTAACGTGTACAATCACACGTTACAGCTAGACTCTCATAGGAGAGATATACATTTTTCTATAATACTAACATACTGCCACCTACACCCTTTATAAATAGGGTTTACACAAGAAAACCTAGCTTACAAAGAAAGCTAATTAATTTAACATTAGGTCCCTATAGTTTTGTAATCATCAAATTATATTTCCCAACAATAAGGGTCAAAAGGACTTTGAAGCAAAATATAGGAAAGCAATGGCTAAACTTGCACTTCTTGAAACTAATCCCTCAATGTCTCAGGCTGCTCAAACATCCAAACCTGTTCAGACAAAGAACAAGGTTCTTGTAGCAGAAGCTTATGACTGGGATGAAGAAGAGGTCTCCTCAGAAGATGAGGAAATTAGAGTGAGTACACTGATGGCACTTTCTGAAGGTGATCAGGTGGATGTTGGAAAAAGCCATGATAGGAATGGAGAGTGGGTGAACATAACCATGAAGAAGGTAAACACTTTACTTTCTATGGATGATAATTCTGATTGGCAGTCCTATATGAATTATATTTGTGTAGATCTTAAGTTTGTTGAAGAACAAAGGCTTAACTTGTTTTCAAAATATAACAACCTTGTGTCAGAATAGAATAAGTGTAGAGATGAATTGCTTGTACTGAAACAAGCCAAGTTAGAAACTATTACTCTACAAATTCAAAACACTGAAATTTTGAAACAAAACCAAGCCCTACAACATGAACTTAACAAAGAAAAGGCTGTCATACAAGGCTGGACTAAAAAGAACCCCAAGGTCTTTGATACTGTGGGTTTAATTCCTAAGAAAACAATAGGAATTGACCATCTCACTGAAACCCCCAGTGAGAGTCACAGTGAAATGACCTTTATTCCAGCTGGCATATCATTTGAGCAAGAAATGTAACCCAAGTCAAATGACTGGATTGTCAGGGACAACCCAGTCAATAAGTTACCAACTTTAAGACTGGAAAAATCTTGCTTCCTGATAGTTAGGCTCTGAAAAATATGCATGGACTCTCTGACCAACCCAGTAATACTGAGTCAGTAGAGTATAAATCAGAATCATATCCACCACTCCTACCACTAAATATCCTTCAGGGTGCTGCACCAAGCTCAGACCTCCCACCATTGGTCTACTCTCAGTATTCTCCAAAGGAGAATCCAGGATTGGGAAAAACCATCCTGAAAAGGCAAACCCTTGAAGTCTCAGGAAATACTGATGACTCATCAACTTCAGTCCGTTCTGAAGTAAAAGCTGAAAGCCCTGATTCAAAAATTGATCAGTTGGCTGAAATGGTCAAGAAGCTGAGTGAGAAGATTGAATCTTCTGAGAAACCTTCTCAATCCAAGAAGGAACCCAAATCAACCGAAAACACAATTAAGTCACTGAGTGAACAATCACTCAGTGAGTTACCTTCAAGCTGCTCAGGACGAATCTAAAGAAGAAAGATTCACCACACAGTGAGGCGGTACTCCCTGAAGTGTTACTTGAGCCAAAGAAGAAGGTAATGGGTTCAATGAGTGTTGGACAAGAACTCACTGAACCCCAGTCTCCTCAACAACAATAACCGAAGACTGAAGACTAAAGGCGAAGAAGAACCTGAAGCCTGAATAAAAGGCGGGATTAAGCGGGAAGGTTTTGAAGAGATAAGAACAAGTCTTATTGGGGTCAGATACAAACCATCCCTAAAGCGGCTAAAAGTCAAGAAGTGTCAGGACTGACACTCGAAGACTTTTTTGGCGCAATCCTATTGGTTCTTGGAAATGAAAATTACTGCTGTAGTTGTCAGACACGCCTTCCATTGTTTATGTAGTTTTAATCTTCAGTACTCTTAACATGTTTGCCTATAAATAGCAAACAGATGGAGAAAAGAGGGTTAGGTATTTTGTGCAATTAAAGCTTAGACTTTCACAATACCCCTTTTCTCCTACAAAGAGTAACCAATCCCTGAGATAGCTTAGTGGGTCGAATTTGTTACCACTTAAGCATTGCTTGAGTTTAGATAAGAGACACCATACCTTGTCTATTCAATCCCAAGTGTTTGATCCGCAAAACACTTGGGTAATAGATTCTTTGATTGATTTCTAATAAGAATTTAAACGTTGAAAAACATTGTGTTTTTATATTTACGTTTTAACTTATAAATTGTAATTAATCAATAACATTGTATCAGTCATAAACACTAATAGATTAACTCTTTAGTTAACTCTAAGTGTGTTAAGGGAACAACACTCGACACCAATCATTTGACTTCATCTGTAAGTATTTACTTTAGTGCAGTATTTAACCATATCATTTGTAAGTATTTAACATATTTAACTTAGATAGGTGCGATGGGTGCGATATCATCTATAAATATTCACCCGACATTACAAATCTTGACTGTAATAGGATATGAACAGGTTTTTATAATCATATTTTGATGTTTCCTATTGATTATTATGAATGGGTCGATTTGGTTTGTATTTTATCTCTAACGGGTCAAATTCATTAAATATTTGAAGTTCAGGTAAAAATAATAGACTAAGATATTAAATATTTGAAGTTCAGGTAATATTGGCTCAGTTGTTGGTATGATTGTTACTTTTATCATGATCCACACCAGGCAATGGGTCAATATCTGCAGTTGGCGCTGAGTTGGTTCCATGACAAAATTTTACTTGCTTTTATAAAAATATAAAAAAATACAAAAAGAATCTTCCCTCACCCTTAGACCTATTAGAGTAGTTTTTCAATCCTAACGACACTATTCCCCTAGAGAACGATCAATCCCCCGGTACTTGCCACTACACTATACTACATCGGTCAGGTACACTGCCTGGTGGGGATTGCAAGCCTCTTGAGATCCCTCGAGAGGTAAAACCTGTTGTAAGGTCGCAAAACCACGCATCAAGTTTTTGGCGCCGCTGCCGGGGAATAGTTATTGTTTAGGTTGAATTTTTTTTATTAGGTCTACTCATTAGATTCCTATCTAGTGAGATTTTTATTTTCTTTTTATTAGCTTTCTCGTAGTCTATCTTTTCTTTGTGCTTTTGTTCGTAAAGTTTTTCCATTGACTCTTCCGTTCGCCATTATGGAGAACGTGAATCTACCAAATCCGCGACTAGAGTTTTACATGAAGAAATATAATTTTACTAATTTGGATAAATCAAGATGGTGGAATGAAGTAATGAGAACAGGATCTTACATAGATTTTAGTGAGTACCTTGAGAAAAGAGACCAAGTGCATAAAACTTTTGAGGAAATCACCTTAGGAGCCCCATCAAACCCTCAAAATACCTCATTAAGTGAAACCTATGCACCATATGAGCCTTCACCTAGGATAGTTTCTTATGAACCCGACCAAGATTCTGAGACGGTTAGAGTTGAGCCACCTAGCTGCATGTCATGGTTAGGCACTACCATAATACAGGGTGAACACTTAGGTGATCTTGATGTGATGGAGGATCTAGCCGAGCATGATCACATTAATCAAAAAGACCTAGGTTTTATGATCGATGACGATGAATCTCAAGAAACACATGATGAATCTTTTGGGCAATTTGAATATAGCAGTCAGAATATTGAGGATGATCCTTATGATTCGGATATAGAAGTTGAGATGCCTAGAGAAGCACTTGAGATATTAGGGAAAATGTTAGGTTTAAATTCTACCAAAACCCATGATGAGGATATAGGTGATCTTGACACAAGGAATGATGAGGTTAGTAACATAAGCCCACTAAGTACCTCACAAGTCCTACCATCATTTGAGGCACACACACCACCCGTGACTTACCCGGAAGAAGTAGAAGAGACTATAGGAACCCCAATAGAGGTAGAGCCCTTGGACCAAACACAACTAGAAGAAATAGGTTTGAATACTTGTAGTCACAACCTTTCTTTTAGTTCTATGGAAGTTCCTAGTTTTGATGAACCGGAGCCTCAACCGAGACCCTTACCCAATTTTCCATCCTTGGATGAAAAGTTAGGAATTAAAATAGGTCCCGATCCACCCATCAAACCATATAGTCCGGGTAGTTTTACGATAAAGGTAGTAGACTCTAAGCCTTGTAGAGAGGAAGCCAATATAGGAGTGAACCATGACCTTACATACTTACATCACCCATTCATGATTAATCACAAGAAACACTATGGGTTTAAACCGGGTTTATTAGGTCAAGATGGATTCCCAACTAGGAGTCTCTCGAAGTTGATAGAAGATGATCCCTTTCTAGGAAAAAATCTTAATCCGCCCATTAGCCCAATTGAATTAGGTAAGGTTATGATGATAGGAGCACACATCTTTGAGCATATAATTCATCCACCACTCTTTCCTCACGTGGCATACTCCTACCAAGTTGGTGTGTATCGCTACTATCACCCACACTTAATCTTAAGTGTAGGGAAAACCTCACCTTTATCCATTAAATAAGGGTAGAGTCAGGCTCGTGACTCGAACAAAAACAAGCGCTTCTTGGGAGGCAACCCAAGCTTTATTTGCTTTGTGTGTTTATTTATTTGTTTGTTTGATTTTATTTGCTTCCGTATGTATGTTTAATTTTTATTATTATTGATTCATGTTCGAAACTAAATTGTGAAAATGCTTTATCTTGTTTTTAACTTCGTCTTAACTACATATAAAGGTATTTTGCAAAAGTTAAGTGTAAGGGAAATCCAAATCGGTTTATTAGAACAAATGAACATGAATCATAACAATATTAAATTAACATACATATTAGTAATTGTTTGAGTCAAATGCTTGTATCGAGTCATAATGATATTTTGCAGGATTTCGAGGAAGTAAGGTATAGGTTTTTCCAAAAAATTTCCGGAAACTTGACATGAGAATTCTGTCAGATCATTTCTGACGGCGTCAGGCCTTACAACCTGACGGCGTCAGGTTTTAATTTTCTGAAATTTTTGAAAGTTTTGTTTTTCTACCGGAATCATAAAAAGTTTTTATTAAATCTCTAACTTATAAACTCCAGGAATCTGCAAAATAATCATTCCACAAGCATTATATCCTTATACAGATTTATCCCGCCGATGTTATGCAGGTTTTCGTGTTTGTTTTCTCAGGTTTAACAGGTTATTTTGGACAAGGAGATGTATGTGGAATCTAGCTTTTGGCGCTGCTTTAATCTTGAAGTTTCAACATTACCTTGAAAGAAGATCTAACCATGTTACCTCTTTATCCACCGAGCAAATCAGGGGAGTATTTGATTTCATTCTTTTACCTTATTTACTTTTACATCTTGTTATTTGAACATTGGGGACAATGTTCATCTTAAGTGTAAGGGGGGGGGGTAAAGTACGATACCTTAGAGAATACAATTGCACTTGATTTTTGTTTGTTTAATGGTAGATGTGTAATAAAACTGAGAGAAATACCTGTTAAGGCAATTTTAGTGCCAAATTTAAAATTTTTTACAACATATAGGAGTGAAACTTTGGTCTTAATGAGCGTCTCACGGATAGGAGTTATATGACTAGCACAAAACCGTACCACTAAAAAATTTTCCACCCCCAAATATGTGAGGTTCGCCCCTAGAATTGGTAGGAAAAGCATTTATGCTATGATGTGTGTACCGGTAGCACTTAGATTCTAGAACTTGCGTTAGGACCATTCCAAGGCCACAAGTGAGACTACATTCGTGTAGTTAGATTTACTACATGATAAGAGGCATTAGGATTAACCCATTGTTTTACACCTGTGTTTTTGTTATAATTACATTGGCTACATTGGTCAAGTAATTCTCCCACACCCTTTGCGTTGTACTCATTTTTAGTACACGATACCCCTAGCACACCCCTAAATCGTATTTATTTGATCAAATATTGCCCTAAATCGTTCCTTTTGTCATTTTAGGTACTTTGGAGATGAAATTTGGAAAAGGAAGCATTTTGGACGTTTTTGGAGCATAAAAGTGAAGAAAACGACAAAGTCTCTAAATCTGCTGGAATAGTACCTGTGACGGCGTCAAGCCCTAGTGTGACGCCGTCAACCCTTGACGCGCCAAAGAGGATTTTGGAGGATTAAAAGGGGACGGCGTCAAGAAGGCCATCAAGAAACCCTAACCGCGGCGAGGTGACGGCGTCAGCTCTATAACGTGACGCCGTCATATCTGTTTTCCTATATATATTTTCATAATTTTTAGTCATTGGTGTGCAACTTTGTGAGGAGAAACCCTAAGACGATTTTTCTGCCATTTTTAAGGGTTTTATACCCTTGGATCTCCCATGTTCAATTGAAGATAAGTAATCAATTAATCATTCAATATGTCTATGTGTTGTTTGATTATATCTTGTTCTTGTCTTTTATTTAACATGCTAGGCTAGATTTATCTTGTGTTTGCTTAGATCTAATGAAACCTAACTATTGATTATTGGTTGTTGGTGTGTTATTAATTGTATTGGATGATTGTTTATCGATGTTAGGCTTAAGAAAACTGGCTAACCTCCTATACGGTAACTTGCTTTAACGTCTTAAGAAACATGAACCAATGCGTACTAAGGTTATTATGGTTGTATTTAATGCATGAGCGAATTCTAGTGATCCCATGTTAGGAGCTTCTTAGCCGGCTCGACATAGGAGTGAAGTAGGAGCTTGTAGAGTTGGGGAAGTACGTACGCCACCCCACGATTGGTATTAAGGAATACACCCGTCATCCACGCAATTAATACACACTAATCAACCGGTAAAAGATAGTTAGGGAGTAAGGAAATCTAAGTAAACACATTTCTCTCCATATAAGTTCCACAACCTTTTTATTTTCAGTTATTTTATTTTATTTGCAATTGTAGTTATTTGGGTTAGTTGACTAGCAACTAATTCCGCCCACTCCTTCAAACCCGAGATTTTACTTTCTTTTATAAAAATATAAAAAAATACAAAAAGAATCTTCCCTCACCCTTAGACCTATTAGAGTAGTTTTTCAATCCTAACGACACTATTCCCCAAGAGAACGATCAATCCCCCGGTACTTGCCACTACACTATACTACATCGGTCAGGTACACTGCCTGGTGGGGATTGCAAGCTTCTCGAGATCCCTCGAGAGGTAAAACCTGTTGTAAGGTCGCAAAACCACGCATCAATACTGCTCATGGAGTTAGTACTGCTGGCACACAAGTTAATGCTGCTGGGTCTACAACCCTTGATAACTTGAGTGATGCTGTTATCTATGCTTTCTTAGCTGGTCAATCCACTAGTCCTCAGATTATGCATGAAGATTTGGAACAGATTCATCCAGATGATCTTGAAGAGATGGACTTGAAGTGGCAGATGGCAATGTTGACAATGAGGGCAAGGAGATTTTTGAAGAAGACAGGAAGAAACCTCAAGGTCAATGAGCAGGATAACATGGGTTTTGATAAATCAAAGATTGAATGCTACAACTGTTACAGGAAGGGACATTTTGCAAGGGAATGCAGGGCACCAAGGAGTCAAGACTACAAGAATGGAGAGAGCTCAAGGAAAGCTATTTCTGAGGAACCTAAGACTTCTGCAGCTTTGGTGTCTTGTGATGGTTTAGGAGGATATGATTGGAGTGACCAAGCAGCTGAAGAACCAAACTTTGCACTTATGGCTTACTCTTCTTCATCAAGTTCTGATTCTGAGGTATCTAATAATTCTGGTTGTTCTTATAAATCTTATTTAGATAGTATTGAGGAACTTAAGTCTAGGAATGAAAAACTAATAGAAGATGTAAGGATGTTAAAGTTAGATAATTTAGGCTATAAAGTAGGCTTAAAATCTATTGAGGAAAGACTTGAATTCTCTAAACATAATGAGTCAGAGTATGTAGAGAAAGTTAATGTTCTTGATAGTAAGCTTTACGTTAAAGAGAATGTCATTAGTGAACTTACTAAAAGGTTAAAATAGGCTCAAAAAGATAAAGAAGCTTATCAGGAAAAAGAAAAACATCAAGTTAAAGTAAATAAGCTTGAATTTGCATCTGAAAGTGTAAATAAGACAATTGAGTGTCAAATGATGAGGAGAGGTAGTGGTATAGGTTATAATGAAGTTTCTCCCTCAATAACAGAAAAGTATGTACCTCCTATACCTGAATTGTCTTGTTTAGTTGAGTCTAATGCAAAGCCTTTAGGAGAGAATAGTAAGTATAATGAGGAGAAACCTAAGGTTGAAAATACATATTCTGAAGCACCTATCGTTGAAGATTGGGTGTCTGATGATGATATGGAACAAGTGGAGTCTACACCTAAGTTAGAAGGTAAAACAGTTAAGTCTAGTGTTGAACAAATTAAGTTTGTCAAACCTAGGTTTGGTGATAAGGTGTCTAGGAAAATTGTTGAATACACTGAGCAACCTAGGGAGTACACTAACAGGCCTAGAGGTAACCAGAAGAATTGGAATAACATGATGTCACAAAGATTAGGCAGTGACTTTGTGATGTTTAACAAGGCTTGTTATCACTCTGGTAGTTTTGAGCATTTACAGGAAAATTGTTTTTACTTTCAAAAGCCTGTTTGGAACTATGCTAGGAGGGTGAATCATCAAAGTTTTTCTAAAAATACTCACCCACATGCTAAAAGAAATATGGTTCCAATAGCAGTACAAATGAGATCTGGTTTAGTATCAGTTAATACTGCCAAACAAAATATTTCTAAACCAGCAGTAGTAACTAATACTGTTAGATCAGTTAGTTCTGCTAACTCAAAAAGAGTAGTGAATGGTGTTAAACAATTGACAAAGTTTTCAAATAAAGCACATTCAACTGTAAAAAGGCCCATTCAAAAGAATACAACAATTAGTGCTGCTAAGGCAAAAGCAGTAGTTTCTACTGCTAAGCCAAAAGCAGTAACTGATACTGTTTTGGGAAATCATTTTGATGCTGTTAAGGCCTCAGCTTGTTGGGTCAGGAAACCAAAAGTTAAAGTTTTAGATCATGTTTCCAGACACAGCAGTGCATCCATAGTTTTAAAGAAGTATGATTATGTTGATGCACAAGGCAGATCCAAGTCATTATTATTATTATTATTATTATTATTATTATTATTATTATTATTATTATTATTATTATTATTATTATTATTATTATTATTATTATTATTATTATTATTATTTTATTATAAACATCACTTCATTAAAAAACTAATAGAATTTACAAGAAATTGGTGGGAAGCCGAGAAACCAACTGGGCCCCCACACCTCTAGCAATAGCAAAACCAATTCTATTAAAAATATGAACCGCAGCACGCGCCCCAATGTCTTGAGTCATAGAGAATCGTCGAATACGCTTTAGAAGGGTTACTGCATCCTTCTCAAGTTCTCCAAAAGAAGAGAAAGAGAAGGGGAGGAAACCATACCCGATATCAACACATTTGGCATCGTACTTGACACGTTTACGCTGTGCTGCATCAATAACCGCACGCCCTAGCATAAAATCAATCATCCCAGATTGCGTCAAAGGCGACGAACCCGTAAGATCAACACATACATCACGCCCATCATCCCAAGAATAAAGCAATATATCAGCCGGTCGTAAGGATCTGTCCCTGTCTCCATGAAGCCCAATATCCACCTCCTTACGAGCTGAGATTTCAGACCGAGAACAAATATCAACAAGAACATCACGTACAATGTTATGCCGGTGTTTAATGCCAACAATACCCGCACATGAAACAGCATGATCCCTATAAATATCTTCAGTGAAAACCCTAGAACAGGCTGAACACGGTACCTGAATAGTGAAAAGAGGAACGCCCAACCGATAGCACAACACACAACGATAAGTCCTGGCATTCATAGTTTGTCCCAGTCCCGAAATCGGAGCCACCCTAAGCCAATCTGAAGTATGATCCTCCTTTAGTGAACTCCATAAAGCCATCTGTCGAGGAGCTAGATGGTATGTAGATTCAACAGTTTGGGTGACCCGATCGAAATATATATCCGCCAATTTCTTCATAAGTTTGGGGGCAGCGACCTCGATAGGGTTACTCAAAAGGTCAATATCCATATTAACATTAAAAGTACATAAAGCATCATCAAAAGAAGGACCAGCAGTAACAATACCAGAACTATGGAGAAGCTTAGTCTGTAAGCTAGCAGATTGAAGTCTAGAAGCTAGGAAAGCATAGTTCAAGACATCACCTACAGAATATACACCAAGGCCCCCAAAAGCATAGGGTAGGGTGGCGAGTCTCCATTGCCAATCACCAAAACCAGGCCCAGAAGCAGTGACAATACGCTCCAAGGAAGAACGAAGTGCCGCATCAAAAGAAACTTGAGCACACTCAAAGACCCGGGGAGAACATGTGCGCATAGAAAAATACAACTTGGAAATACCAGCACATGCACGAAGTAACAACAACTCACATTGAGGGTCATTAAGTTTGGCAACCGCATCCATAAGTTCAATAGTTTTAGCAACCCTTTTCAAAACAAGCTTACTACCAAACTCAAAATCCACACTAACGGGCCCACCCAACAATTTAACACCGTGTAAGGGACGAGAAATATTGGGGGGAAAAACACCCGCAAACCTGCTTCTGGGATCTTCCTTTGGCCAAAAAACTTCAGTTTTATCAACATTGAGGTGTAAGCCCCGACAAGGTCCATCCATCATAATTAGCTCTAAAACCTTACCCACAACCAAAGTATCGCCAATAATAGTGCCATCACCCAAATACCATGCTTGAAAAGAAAGGTCAAAAGAGTCTCTAATCTTACATGCAAAGGGATGTAACACTAAAGCAAAGAGGAGAGGCCCAAGCGGGTCACCTTGTTGCACACCTTGATGAGACCAAAGAGTATGCTCACCATAATATAACCTGGCAGGACTGGAGTAACAGAATTATTATTATTATTATTATTATCCCACTCCTCTATTATTATTATTATTATTATTATTATTATTATTATTATTATTATTATTATTATTATTATTATTATTATTATTATTATTATTATTATTAGAGTAAATTGTAGAAATCGTCCCTAAGGTTTGACCAAATTGCAGGTTTCGTCCAAATCGTCCCTAAAACAAACAATTTTGCAAATTTTGGTCCCTGGCTTTAACCGGCGCTAAGCGGATTCCGTTAAAGTTACACGTTAGCCCTTTTGGCCAACAACTGTTACAGCGTTCATCCTTTAAACTAACGGCCGTTCATAATTAAAAATTTTCGGTTTATTTAAAGTTTTTTCGATTTTTTATATACGTTTTTATATATGTTTTTATACACACACACACACACACACACACACCACACACACACACACACACACACACACATATATATATATATATATATATATATATATATATATATATATATATATATATATATAATATATATATATATATTTCTTAGATACTCTTTATATGTGTTTTTATATACGTTTTTGTATACGTTTTTATACGTTTTTTTAATATATTCTTATATAAGTTTTATACGTTTTTATATACGGTTTTATAAAAACATATACATTTTTATATAAGGTTTTGTACACTTTTATATACGTTTTTATATACGTTTTTGTGTATGTTTTAATATACGTTTTTATAAACGTTCTTATATACGTTTTTGTATACATTCTTATATATTTTGTATACATTTTTATATACACTTTTATACGTTTTTATATATGTTTTTATATACTTTTTATATATGTTTTTATATACGTTTTTATATATGTTTTTATATATGTTTTTTATACATTTTTATATGTTTTTATATATGTTCTTATATGACTTTTATATACGCTTTTATACGTTTTTATATATGTTGTTATATACTTTTTATACGTTTGATATACGTTTTTATATGCTTTTATATACATTTTTTTTTATACATTCTTAAATAACTTTTTATACATTTTTATACATTCTTATATACAAAAACGTATAAGAACGTATAAAAAGTATATAGTAACATATATAAAAAAGTATACAAAAAAGCATATAAAAACGTATACAAAAACGTATAT
Organism: Artemisia tridentata subsp. tridentata; assembly: GCA_021014915.2. NCBI lineage: Eukaryota > Viridiplantae > Streptophyta > Magnoliopsida > Asterales > Asteraceae > Artemisia > Artemisia tridentata. Next base: position 189,856,469 of record CP139501.1, read on the forward strand.
AAAAAGTATATAAGAACATATATAAAAAAAGTATATAAAAGCATATACAAACTGAGAGGTTTATAAAACACTTAGAATGTTACTCCTTTATAACGTATTTGAGATACTTTGAGTGTATGCAGTTAAGTATGCGGAATCTACTTAACCACACTTAGAAGAATTATGGTTTGTTTAATGGAACATTAAAGCTTGAATGAACAATGAACACAGTAAGATTAACACCAAACGATTCAATATTATTACTTGAATAATACGAGGGATCTTGCTATCACTAAGGTTACAATGACCTTGAATCTTAACACAACTCTATGACTGATATATGTCAAACGTATAACCTAGGATCTCCTTTTATAGACTTAAGGAGTCCTTTACAAGATAAGTATTCTACCGTATAATTCTAACTAATTAAGATATACAAAAGATCCATTCCATACTTATCCTCTACAATATCGTATAAAGCAGTTATCCATGCAGCAGTACCTTCTTTATAGCTAGCAGTACAAACTTAGCAGTTTGTACTGTTAGTTATATCTCAGCAGTCTTCACTTATACACTAACAGTTTGTACTGTTAGTGTAATTCTCCAGTAGTACTAAGTCCTTAGACATTTAATTCCCAACAATTCTCCCCTAAACTTATGATTTATCCTAAATCATCAAGTTTCTTTGAATTAAATGAGGATGTGAGGATTCTTCCAAACACTACATAGATAATCTTAGTCTTCTGGCTTTTCTTTGTTCTACAAGCTGAAATATCTTCCTGATTAGCTCATCTGCCATCTCTGAATCTTCTTCAAACTTAATTGTTGATGACAACATAGCCATTAAAACTGCTGCTCTGAGAGGATAATCTTTTTCCACCAACATATAAATTTCTAATCCAGCTTTGGTGGAAACTCTATAAACACCACAAGTATCAAAAAGCTTCCATTTGATGTCTGCAACTGGAGCTTGAAATCTCCAAATAGCTTCACCTCCATCTGGCTCATACAATCTTTTCAGCTCAACCCATAGTTCCTTATCTTTGTCATCTATAGGATCTGAGGTCTTGAATCTTTGTTGAACTAAGCTCCATAATTTATCTAAATAATCTCTGTCAAAAGATCTAATCATGTCTTCAAAGAATTTGTAAACTTCAGTTTTCCTCCTACCCTGATGATCTTCCATCCCTTGATTCTTCCATCTGAATACACTTCCCAGTCAATAATTGGATGCTTGGCTTGAAGGGGATCAATGTTAAGGGAGTCTGGAACCACCACTAGCATACTATAGATTTGCTCATCAGTCAATGTCTTTTCTTCTTTCTCAGCTGATTCATCATGCTTTTCTCCTTCTATCTGTTGTTCCTCTGCAGGTTCTTCTGGAACTGATTCTTCTTCAATTCTTAGTCTCTTGGAATCCCCTGACTCCAATTGTTCTGCTGTTCTCTTTTCTCCTCTTACTTCAAATGTATCACCTTTCAGAGACTCCTGAAGTCTTTTATGTGTTTTAATGTAGATCTCTTCAATTTCTTCATAAGACCTATATTTGAAGTGTTTTTCTTGCCAATTGTCCTGATTCTTCAAATAAGTTTTCATGTACTTCAGTTTCTCACTTCTTGAAGGAGGTTTCTTGAGATATGCTTTCTTTTTACTCTGCTTCCTTCTGATTTCCTGCAACAAGTTATTAAGTGCTGAATCTTGTTCTTCTGGAGTATACTTTGACCTTTCTTCTTCTTGTAATTTTGCAGCCAACTCCTTGTCAGAAAGAATCTGAGCAGCTCTCTCTTCTTCTTCAGTCTGAAACTTTCTTTCAATCATAAATGCTGCCAATCTCTCTTCTTCAGCTAACCTTTCTTCTTCAGCAACTCTTTCTAACTATTCTTCATGAAACTTCTGGGCTAACTCTTCATCAAGTGCTAACTGAACCTGTTCCTTCTTGGACAACTGTTTAGAAGATGGTTCTTGCTCTGTCATGATTGCTTTGCCCTTATCTGCTCTTGATAACCTTGGTCTTCTTGAGTATACTGCAGTAGCAGTACCTTGATATCAAGCAGCCGTCAGATTATCAATACTAGCAGTACCTTGCCATTCACTACCAGTACCTTGCCATTTACTACCAGTACCTTCTTCAAAGATAGCAGTACCTTGATCATCTGTTGTTCATGCCTCCCCTGAGTTTCATACTCCTCTTGAACCAAAGAGATATTCGGATCTTGATCAATCTGAGCAATCTTCCTCCCCTGTTTGGAAGATTCCTTACCATCATCTGTACTTAAACCCTTGGATGAACTGGATAAAGAAGATGAACTTGTTGAGACCACCATCTTTGCTAACCTTTTTCCTTTGAGTGTCTTGACAGTATTCTCCAATTTCTTCACTTTTAAAACTAGTTTGGTGTAGACAACTCCAAAGTTTTTCTTGTGGCTTTTGAGATCAGCTTCCAATGTGTTCACCTTCTCAGAAAATTGGGCACAGAAATCCGTTAATTCTTTTAGTTTCTGACTGCCCTCAGCACTTCCTGATGTGTTACCTTCACGGAGAGGTGCATCATGGGGCAAATACTCCAAGTCCATCATATGATGAGCTTCTGAGCCACCCATAGTTTCCATTTCGCTTGGGATTCCACCAGGAGTACTAGGTACTGCTGGTGTTGCCATAGATTGGGTCTTATTTATGTTACTTCTGTCCTGTCCAGCTTCTAAGCCTGAGACAGTAGAGGTAGCCCTTTCCACCCTGACAAAGTCAACCTCATCTGCTACATTTGTGGGAGTAAGAACTCTGTGTTGAGGTACATCAGAGTCCTGTCTGGATGTAGTCCTATGTGTTGATGAATTTGGTTGTGAAGATGAGTTTTCTGATGTTATGGGTGTGCGATGGGAGGCAAGTGGGCTTGTTGCTCCTTCACCCTGAGCTTGCAGCATAGAATCAAAAAGTGGTACTGCTTCCCCACTATACCCTCTTGAAGCTATTTTCATGTTACTAAAGAGTTTTTGGGTAAGCTTTGGGGTTGGATAAACAGTTTTGTGTGGAAGCAGTTGATGTTTCCTCATGTTCAAAATTGTTTGTATGAACCTGGGATACATCAAAAATTTTGTTTTGCTATCAACATTTTTAACCATACCTTCAAAAATGAGTTTAGAAAAATTGAAAGTTCTGTCAGTAGTCAAGCAAATGAGAGCAGTTGCAATATTGTTACTGAACTGTTCCCATGAGGTTTTCTTGGGACTAAGACAATGAAGGATGGTGTGAATTAAAAATCTCCACTGAGGGGCAAAACGACTCTTTTGAAAAGTTAAAGCTTGTGAGTAGGTGTTATACCCCATCCTGGATAAGTTTTCAAAAATCTCAGTGTTTGGCATAGCATTAATACCATTGCCATCATTCAAGTGGAGATGCCTCCTGAGTGATGATTCAGTAATAATGATAGATTTACCATCCAATTTAGCTTTTAATTCTTTGTCACCATTTTCAAATGTTTTGACAGTAACAGTCTGCCAAAACTGCCTGATGTGGGAGACGTAGATAGTGGGATTTAAAAGTAAAGAATGACTTATATGAGTACCTTGTAAAAAGTCCACTATCTGATGAAAATTTGTGGCATCCTCTGCTTTTTCCAAGTAAGCGACCACGTTGTGTTTGTCAGCAAAGGATAAAGAAGCCATTTATTTTTCAGTAAAAGATGATTTGGCTGCTGTGAATAGTGTAAATTTAGGGTAGAATGTAGAAGAAGAAAGTGAATTGAGATATTATTAAAGGCTTGTTAGGGTGTCTATTGGACTGACTTGAAGAAAAAGTTAACTTTTGATTGAAGATAAGGTTAATATAATAGAATAAAAGTTAAAATATCCAAATAGGAAAACCCTGGAAACAAGGAATTTGAGCAGTAAAAACCTCAACTGACTTTCAACGGCTGTTTTCAAAAAGCTGTTATTTCGCACCAGTACTAACGTCTATCCAGCAGTACAAACTAAGCCTAACAGTACTAACCTTAAGCCTGGCAGTACAAACTTTTTGGAAAAATTTGACTCAGCAGTATGAACTCGATTTTGATTAAAAACCATACTGCTAACAACCATTTTGAAAGGATTAAGTGTAAAGACCGACACTTATTCAAGAATTTGGTTTAATGCAACCTCTGGTTTTGTGAGAACCAATATTTTCAGTTATAAATAACTGCCTGTGATCAGATAAACTCATTCAAAGAGCTTTCTTGACAGGGTTTCCAGCTCGTGGCAGTTGTTGCTTCTAACACAAGTGTTAGATTCACGTTTGCTCGCTGTTCTTTCTACCAGATGTCCTTAGACTTACTCATTATACAAAAGTATAAAATGGTAGAAAGTGAGTTATCTCAGTTACCGTCTGAATAACTAAGCCATTAATTCAATACAAACATCATAATAAGATCTCAAGAAAGAAGTTTTAAAGAAGTAATTAACTTAGGTATAAATCTTTGTTAATGAATTCCCAAACTCTGTCCATCATTGACCTATTATGTTAGCAACTTAAGCCACCAACTTCTGCTCACACAAGGCACTTGTAAATCCTATATGCTTAATCTCCATACCTGCAATTGTTAGTCTAAAACCAAGAAAACAAAGTGCAAAGTACTTGCTTCATAACTATATAAACATATGACTAATAGTATTAACAAAACAGTCCAAACTTTGTACTAGCAGTACAAAATTATACTTAACAGTACCAATGACAACCTAGCAGTACAAATCCAATTTATGTACAAAAACACACAGTTTAAAAAATTTTAAGGGTTAAGCATTCCAATACTTGCTGTTGGGAATTACCAAGTATTGAAACCTTCCTACATCAAAGGCTTTTATGAGAAGATCTACAAAGTTTTGATCAGAATCAATTTTAACCACTTGAATCAACTTTTTCTCATTGCAGTCTCTAATAAAATGATGCCTAATTTCTATGTGTTTTGTTTTAGAATGCTGCACTGGATTTTTAATAATACAAATTGTACTGCTATTGTCAATATATATCATGGTGTTCATAAAGCTATGCCCATAGTCAAGCAGGTGATTTTGAATCCAAAGCGCTTGACTGCAGCAACTTGCAGCAGCTACATACCCAGCTTTAGTAGTTGAAGTTGCCACAATTGTCTGCTTCTTACACTGCCATGATATAAGTCTGCAACCAAGGAATTGACATCCACCAGTTGTTGATTTCCTGTCCAGGCTTGCACCAGCATAATCACTGTCTGACTATGCCACCAAGTCAAAAGGTGATTCCCTAGGATACCACAGACCCAACCTAGGTTGACCCTTAAGATATCTGAAGATCCTTTTGACTGCAATTAAATGAGAAACATTAGGAGTCACTTGGAACCTTGCACAGGCACAAACATCAAACATGATATCTGGTCTTCAGGAAGTAAGATACATCAAGGACCCTATCATTGATCTGTATGTGTGTACATCCACACTTTCCCCATCAGCATCTTTAAAAAGAGGTTTCTCAGGATCAATTGGTGTACTTGCCACTTTAGAATCAACAAACTGAAACTTCCTTAGTATCTTTGTCATATATTTATCTTGGCTGATAAATATGCCTTCATTTGATTGCTTTACTTGCAGACCCAAAAAGAAAGTAAGTTCCCCCATGGAACTCATCTGAAACTTATCATGCATAAGCTTCTCAAATTCAACATACATTTCCTTCCTTGTGGATCCAAAAATAATGTCATCCACATACACCGGTACCAGCAAGATATCCTTCCTGTTATTCTTAATGAATAAAGTCTGATCAATCTTGCCCCTTTGGAATCCATTCTCTAGCAAATAGGAAGCCAAAGTCTCATACCATGTCCTTGGTGCCTGATGTAGTCCATAAAGAGCCTTTACAACCTTGTACACCTTATCAGGATGTTCTGGATCAACAAAACCTGGAGGTTGTGAGACATATACCTGCTCTTCAATAGTACCATACAAGAAGGCACTCTTAACATCCATATGATAAACTGTGAAGCCCATGAAAGAAGCATAGGCCAAGAATAGTTTGATTGCTTCAATCCTTGCTACTGGTGTAAAAAATTCTTCATAGTCTATTCCCTCTTCTTGTATGTACCCTTGGGCTACAAGTCTAGCCTTGTTTCTGATCACAATATCCCTTTCATCCCTTTTGTTCCCATAAACCCATTTGGTGCCAATTACCCTCATACCTTTGGGTAAATCAACTAGTACCCAAACCTTCTGAATCTTGAATTGAAGAAGCTCCTCTTGCATTGCTTCTACCCAGCTTGAATCTTCTAAGGCTTTGAGAACATTTTTGGGTTCAGATTGTGAGAGGAAAAACACAAATAAACAAGTGTTGGCATCATCATGCTGCTTTTCTTCATAAACAGTACTAAGAAACCCTTGTTGGTCTGAATTCATGAGTTGCTTTCTTGTCTTTGCTCCAGATTGCATGTCACCAATCACAATGTCCAGGGAGTGATCTCTATGAATCCTTGTGTGTGGTGTAGTGAGAACTGCGTAGGTAGGTGGTAGATTATTGATATCCACCTCCTCTTCTGAGAAATCAGCAGTATTAGTATCTGATGGGCCAGGAGTATAAATATTCTGCCCACAGTATTAACTTGGGGCTCAACTGTACAATCACCATTAGTACTGTTATCTTGATTCTCTGGATCCTCAGCTTCATCTACTTTGTTTTCATCTTCAATACCTTCCTTGGCTTCATCAGAAGAAGGTTCATCATTCTTTGAAGATGTATCCACACTGTTCCGTATTGGCATCTGTAAGTGATCTTGTTCTTTCTCCTTTCCCAAGCCTGTTTCATTTGCTGCATCATCAGCATCTGAACCTATAAGATCATTAGAAAAGGTTCCTGCAACAACTGGCACATAATTCATTGATTGGGTTAGAGTATCAAGGTCAAAGAGCCATTTTGGACCTTCACCTACAACATTAGATTTATTTTCTAGAAACTGAACATGCATGTTTTCCTCAACTTTCCTAGTTCTTGTGTTGTATACTCTAAAGGCTTTGCTATTTAGTGAGTACCCAACCAAGAATCCTTCACCTGATTTACCATCAAATTTGCCTAGATGGTCTAAGGTATTCAGAATAGTGACATGACACCTAAAAGGTCTTAGAAATCTTAATGCAGGAGTTCTACCTCTAAAAAGTTCATATGGTGTCTTGTTGTGAGGTTTAACTACCAAAACCCTGTTCTGCACATAGCAAGCAGTATTAACTGCTTCAGTCCAAAAAGTGATAGGCAACTTAGAGTCAGCTAACATGGTTCTAGCAGCTTCTATTAGTGTCCTATTTCTCCTTTCAGCAACACCATTCTGCTGAGGAGTTCTAGCCACACTAAACTCTCTTCTAATACCTTTTTCCTTACAAAAATCATCCATAACTCTATTTTTGAACTCTGTCCCATTGTCACGCCTAATGACTTTTACTTTCATATCCATTAAGTTTTCTATCTCAGTAATGAATGTTATAAGAATGCTAGGTGTCTCATCCTTAGAACCTAAAAAGAAAACCCATGTGAACCAACTATAGTCATCAGTAACTACAAGACAGTACATCTTATGCATAATACTACTCACAGATGTTGGGCCAAATAAATCCATATGTAGCATAAACAAAGGTTGATCAACAGAGTTATAAACCTTGGGCTTACAAGAAGCCTTGTGTTGTTTGCCTTTGAGACAGGCAACACAAGTTTGGTCATTTTCAAATCTTTTCTGAGGCAAGCCTCTTACTAAACCATCATTAACAATTTTATTAATGGTTTTAAAGTTTATGTGACCAAGTATTCTATGCCATAACATAGACTCATCCAATGTGGCCTTTGCAACAAGACAAGTAAGAGCCTCTTTAGGAACAATCTTCTTCATATCAACATTGTACATATTGCCCTTTCTTGAAACTTTGAGCAATACCTGACTTTCATCAGGTAACTTAAAGTCTGGAGAAAGCACAAGACATTCAATGTCAGTAGAAAGAACCTTGTTCCTTTTGTCACACATTTGTGAGACACTAAACAGGTTATACTTAAGCTCTTGCACAAAATACACATCTTCAAAGTCTAATTTACCGGTTTTAAGTGTACCTTTACCAGTAATTCTACCTCCTATTCCTCCCTCAAAGGTAACATATCCTCCATCCAATGGTTGAAAGTTTGAAAGATAGGACATGTTGCCTGTCATGTGCCTGGAACATCCACTATCTGCATAACCTTGATCTTCATCATCTTCCTATGAATGTCCCTGCACATGAAATAAGGAAATTAGTTTCCTTAGGGTACCCAAGCCATTACTGACTTGGGTTTGCCTCGTGCATCAATATAGTCAAATCTTTTCAAAACAGTTGATGCACCATTGGACTGGATTGGTCTCCAAATCCAACATGCTGAGGCCTTAACAACATTTGCCCTCTTATCTCTAGCAGTGTTTTGAGAGTTACCAGTACTAACTACTTGGCTAGCAGTACTAACTGCTGGCTTTGCAGTTTGTGCCTTTGGTTTCCAAAATTATTTTTGTACCACTGCTTTCTTTTGAAAAGGCCTTTTAGTAGTTTGTGGTGCATATTTGAAAGTTGGTTTTGCACTTTTAACTGCTGGTCTAGGGTAAACAGTTCTAAAAGGTCTGGCAGTACTAACTGCTGGTCGAGCAGTACTAATTGGTTTTGGGCCAGACTTCATGAAACTTGTCTTGGGAGTTATCCTATCAGTATTGGGGTGAGTGTGAGTCCTGATTAAGTTTAACCTATTGTTACAGAAAGCCTTGAGATGGTCAAAACTACCATAAGCAAAACAAGCCTTTTTGTACAAGACAAAGTCACTTCCTAGCTGATGTGACTTGAGGTCATTCCAATTTCTCTGGTTACCTCTAGGCTTGTCTGTGGACCTATACATCTCACAATACCTAACTGTCTTCCTAATTGGGTTAACATTTGATTTAGGCCTAATAGTTTTATTATCAACCATCTTAGGAACATTTGTTCCTTCTACCTTTCCTACTTCAGGTTTAACCACAACCTGATCTTCCTCATCATCCGATGTCCAATCCTCAATGGTTGGAGCATCTGAATTCCTATCAGTGGAAACCTTGTCCTCAGGGAGTGAAGCATCACTTGCACTCTGAAAAGGTTCACTGATTTCTACAAGTTTATTGGCATCGGTGATTTCCTTAGGCTTACAACCATACTCTAACTTAGGTTGTTGAAACTCTGGTAAACCTGTATGCTCTAGGTCTATTCCTGGTGGTGCAGGCACTCCTCTGTGAGGAGGTGGACATGTTTTATACCCCAACCCAAACCTAGCTTTGTTAATTAACTGACATTCAATTATTTTGTTTACACCCTTAGAGGCATATTCTAAGGTTTCTACACTTAATTGAATGTTTTCATTAGCTTTTTTAATTCTATCCAACTCAGCTTTCAACAGACTAACCTCAGCATTCTTAATTGATAAATCCCTTTTAAGAAGTGCTATATCATCAGCAAAAACAGACTCATTGTTCTTATAATGCACTATTTGATCTTCTAGGACTGCTAAACCACTCTTATGATTAGACAAATTGTAATTAGTTTTGTTTAGTTCAATCCTTTGTTCATCATAGTGTTTCCTTAAAGTTTCTAGTTCTTTAAGAGCAGTACATGTTTTAAAACAACATTTAGAAAATTGTACCTCAGAGTCAGAGAAGGCCATAAGAGCCATCTCAGTAGGTGCTTCCTCATCATCTGCCATAAAACTCCAATCAAAGCCTAGTCCATCAATAGCTACCATAGCCTTTAAGGTTGGCTCAGCTTCTTCCATAGCCTTGGGTTTGCTTCTATAACCTTTCTTCCTGCCATCCTGTTGCCTAGGTCTCCTGCATTCTCTTGAAAAATTCCCCAACTTGTGACAGTTGTAGCATTCTACCCTTGATTTGTCAAAACCAGCAGTATCATTGCTGCTGATGGTGATCTTCTTTCCAGTTCTTTGGTAGAATTTTTTAGCCCTCATGCTAAGAAGTGAGATCTGCCATTTGAGGTCCATCTCCTCCAAATCATCATCATTAATCTCCTGGAGGTCTTTATGAGTCAGCATTGACCCATCATTCTGGCTTGTCAGGAAGGCACAATAGGTTTTATCATCCAAAATACCAGTAGTACTGCTTGATATGCTAGCAGTACTAACATTTGGGTTAGCAGTACTAACTCCCACAACAACCTTCACTTCTTCAACTGGACTTGAATTACTAGGAGATGACACAAAGGCCATGTTCCCAGTGCTTGAACTAGTTCCTCCAGCCTTCTTTACATCCTGCTCAACAATCTTAAAGTTGCTGTATAAGTCCATCAGGCTCATAGTATCAATGTCTGGCTTGTTCTTCCAGACCACCACATGCATAGCCCACTCAGCAGGTAAACTTCTCAAGAACTTCTGAGGTATGTCAACACCAAGAACAGCCAGTTGGCTGACAATCTTCTGCAGTCTGTTGAACATGTGATTCAAGGACTCATTACTGGTTGCAGTGAAGTTTTCAAAATTCTGCTTTAGGAGAGTCTTTTGTGTCTTCTTGGTGGCTTCATTCCCACCATATCTAGCAATGATTGCCTCAAACAAGGTCTTAGCATCCTTGTACTTGCTGAAGTTCAAGAGTTGATCATTTGGAATGGTCATCATCAGCAAACTTCTGGCCTTGAGGTCATTTTTCTTTTGAAGCCTCTCTTCTGCAGTTACTGGAGAGGTCTGCACAACTGTCTTTACCTTACCATCAACTGTTGTTGTAGAAGTTGAAGGCTTGAAAGATTTTCCTTCTTCAATAATTTCCCAGATTTCATAGTCCTGCACTTGAAAGTATTGTTCTATCCGCAACCTCCACATATCAAATTCATTCTGCTTGAGCATTGGCAATTTAGTAGCCATGTTTGTTTGGGTAGTCTCCATGTCCATTACTTTCTCTTCTAAATCAATAGTATCAACATGGCTCTGATACCACTTGAGAGGATTATAAAACACTTAGAATGTTACTCCTTTATATCGTGTTTGAGATACTTTGAGTGTATGCAGTTAAGTATGCGGAATCTACTTAACCACACTTAGAAGAATTATGGTTTGTTTAATGGAACAGTAAAGCTTGAATGAACAATGAACACAGTAAGATTAACACCAAACGATTCAATATTATTACTTGAGTAATACGAGTGATCTTGCTATCACTAGGGTTACAATGACCTTGAATCTTAACACAACTCTATGACTGATATATGTCAAATGTATAACCTAGGATCTCCTTTTATAGACTTAAGGAGTCCTTTACAAGATAAGTATTCTACCGTATAATTCTAACTAAGTAAGATATACAAAAGATCCATTCCATACTTATCCTCTACAATAACGTATAAAGCAGTTATCCATGTAGCAGTACCTTCTTTATAGCTAGCAGTACAAACTTAGCAGTTTGTATTGTTAGTTATATCTCAGCAGTCTTCACTTATACACTAACAGTTTGTACTGTTAGTGTAATTCTCCAGCAGTACTAAGTCCTTAGACATTTAATTCCCAACACAAATGTATAAAAAACGTATATATGAACGTGTATAAAAGCATATACAAAAAGTAAATAAGAACGTATAAAAAGTATATAAGAACATATATAAAAACGTATAAAAGGTATATAAGAACATATATAAAAATGTATAAAAGCGTATAAAATATATATAAGAATGTATACAAAAACATATAAAAGAACGTGTATAAAAACATATACAAAGATGTATATAAAAGAGTATAAAACTTATATAAAAACGTATATATTTTTATAAAAACGTATATAAAAAATAAAAAAACTTTAAATAAACCAATTTTTTTTAATTATAAACGGCCGTTAGTTTAAAGGATGAACGCTGCAATAATTGTTGGCCAAAAGGGCTAACGTGTAACTTCTAATGGAATCCATTTAACGCCGGTTAAAGCCAGGGACCAAAATTTGTAGAAAGGTTTGTTTTTGGGACGATCTATGCACTTTCAAACTATTTGGACGAAACCTGCAATTTGGCCAAACCATAGGGTCGATTTCTGCAATTTACTCTTATTAATATTATTTATTATTATTATTATTATTATTATTATTATTATTATTATTATTATTATTATTATTATTATTATTATTATTATTATTATTATTATTATTATATTATTTTATAAAACATCACTTCATTAGAAAAATATGGGATTTACAAGAAATTATAGGGGAGCCGAGATACTAACTGGGCTCCCACTCCTCTAGCTATAGCAAAGCTAATCCTATTAAAAATATGAGCAGCGGCTCGTGATCCGATGTCTTGAGTTACTGAGAACTTTCGGATCCATTTCAGTAGGGTCACTGCATCCTTCCCAAGTTCCCCAAAGGAAGAGAATGAGAAGGGAAGAAACCCATATCCAATATCAGCACACTTGCTCTCATATTTGACACGCTTGCGCTGTGCTGCTTCAACCACCACTCGTCCTGGCACAAAATCGACCATACCCGATTGCGTCAAAGGAGACGACCCTGTCAAATAAACACAAACATCATGTCCACCGTCCCAAGAATAAAGCAATACATCAGCTGGGCGTAAGCTTTTGTCTCTTTCTCCACAAAGGCCAATGTCAACCTCTTTGCGGGCCGAGATCCCAGACTGAGAGCAAATATCAGCAAGAGTGTCGCGCACCACGTTGTGCCAGTGCTTAATACCAATAATACCAGCACATGACACAACTTGATCCCCGTAAATGTCTCCCGCGAATAACCTGGAACAAGCAGAGCACGACATCTGGACCGAGAACAGGGGGACACCCAGGCGATAGCATAAAACACATCGGTAAGTTCTGGCGTTCATAGTCTGCCCCAACCCAGATATCGAGGCCAACCTAAGCCAATCGGAGGTGTAGTCTTCCCGTTGCGATCTCCAAAGCGCCATCTGTCGAGCGGATAGGTCAAAAGTGGATTCAACCATTTTAGTAACACGTGTGAAATATATATCTGCCAATTTCTTCATAAGTTTGGGGGCAGCGATCTCATTCGGGTTACTTAAAAGGTCGAACTTCATTTTCGCGTTAAAAGTACACAGAGCGTCATTAAAGGAAGGTCCATGATTTACTATGCCAGACTGTCGGAGGAGCTTATCTTGTAGGTTAGCATATTGGAGTCTAGACGCAAGGAAAGCATAATTCAAGGCATCACATGCAGAATATACACCAAGCCCCCCAAACTCAAACGGAAGCGTGGCCAATCTCCATTGCCAATCCCCAAACCCAGGTCTAGAGGCAGTGACAATACGTTTCATAGAAGAATGAAGCACCACATCGAATGAAGTTTGGGCACCCTCAAAAACCCGGGGAGGATATGTGCACAAAGAGAAGTGTAACTTTGAAATACCGGCACAAGCACAGAGAAGGAGCAACTCACATTGAGGATCATTAAGCCTAGCAACGGCATCCATAAGCTCGATGGTTTTAGCAACCCTTTTCATAGCAAGCCCACTACTAAATTCAAAGTCCACACTAGCCGGTCTACCTAATAATTTAACACCGTGTAAAGGGCGAGCAATATTAGGCGGGAAGACACCCGCGAGTCTGCTTTTGGGGTCTTCGGTTGGCCAAAAGACCTCCGTTTTATCCACATTAAGGTGCAAGCCACAACTAGGTCCATCTGACATAATAAGATCTAAGACCTTCCCCACAACCAGAGTATCACCAATAATAGTGCCATCATCCAGATACCACGCTTGGAAGGCAAGATTAAAAGAGTCCCTAATTTTGCGAACCAGGGGGTGTAACACTAGGGCAAAAAGTAGAGGTCCGAGTGGGTCTCCTTGTTGCACCCCTTGGTGCGACCATAAGATGTGTTCACCATAATAAAGTCTAGCGGGGCTGGAGTAGCAGAATTCCACCCAACGTGAAATAGCAGGGCAACGAAGGCGAACCTCTTGTAACATAACCTCCCGATCCACCAAATTAAAGGCGTTTTTGAAATCCACCAGCAACATCGAAAGACCCACCTTATCCCCACAGTCTTCAAGGAACCGATTCACAGCGTGAAGAATAGCCTCCCTTCCTCCAGACACCCCAACGCCGAACTGTAGATCGTTCAAATAACCATCTAAAGAATGACCAATCAAGGAAGCACCAATCTTGGATACTAAGCGTCTCCAAATGGTCCCCACAGCAATGGGACGGATACCACCTCCTGGCTTGATCAGCGGTGTGAGGGGAGCACTAGCAATGTATTCACCCAACGCCCTAGGGCATTGGCCACCGAGAAACAGATTCACTACTTGGGTGATAGAGGCATATGATTATATGATTTAGAGATTATTATTATTATTATTATTATTATTATTATTATTATTATTATTATTTATTATTATTATTATTATTATTATTATTATTATTATTATTATTATTATTATTATTATTATTATTATTATTATTATTATTATTATTATTATATTGCTTATTTGAATTGATTTTTATAAATCAGTTGAAAAGTTTCTACTCACGCTACATATGATTATATGATTTACCCAAAAATTTATAAAGGTTTATGTATTCTCTAAATACTATTTATCCAACCTCTTTAAAAATTTTTACTACTATCTTTTTCAACACAACAACAAAAGATCGTTCTTGCAAGTATACAATTTGCTGTTATAAAACTTCTTTTACTTTTTAAACACAATGACTTAAGGTAGTTTTATTTTTTTTAATATACAATGTAATCATATGCAATTTAATTTAAGCTCAAAGTAAAGGTCGTTTTGTATTTGCCATGTCCAGCTTTCACACACAACTATACGTTGCCGTTTCCGGAGTCAAAAGCAAAATATGTTAAAAGGTAATTACTAATGCAGATGATAATATCTTGAAATGCACTACACGTTGTCTACGAAAAAGTACTTAAATATGATCAATGTTCAATAGGTAAGTACAACTACAAAAATGACATTTTTTTTTTTAATTTTTTTTTAACTTTACAAATAATCTTATCAACAAATTCCTTTTAGTTTGACTTTTGTTTTTACTTTTTATTTTTTAGGTGTTACGGGATGAACATTGGCTACTCAAGTGTTTGACGTTGACCGCATACCTTTGCTCTTCAAGACTATCGAAGTTGGAGAAGACGACACATGCACATTTATTATTTTAATAGTTACAAACCAAATTATTTATAGTATCATTGACTTACTACTTATTATTCCTTTCAAAAAATAATGGAACCTGTTTACTTTTATTGTTCTTTCTTACTTTATTCACACACTTAACTTCTTAATGCATAATTTCTTTAAAAATATTTATTGAGAAATATTGATCAGTCTAATGAATTATGTAATGGAACAAGACTTCAAGTTGTTAGATTAGTAGGAACTTAGATTGAGGCAAATATAATAAACGAAACACACTTTGGAAAGACGGTGATCATGTCATGGTTGAAAATTATTCCGTTTGATAAACTTTTACCGCTAAAGATTACAAGGAAACAATATCCCGTGTTCCTTTTATTTGCTATGACAATGACCATGAGCCATGATCAATCACTTTCAAATGTTTGTTTGTATTTGCCCCATCCAATTTCATACAAGGACAATTATATGTTACCGTTTCGAGGGTCAAAAGTAAAAGAGGTTTGAAGGTTGTCATTTGTGATGCAGATGGTAATATCTCGAAAAGTACTACAAACATTGTATACGAAGAAGTACATCAAGGTCCACAGTTAATGTTCAACATGTATGTATAACTATATAAATGACATATTTTATATCATTTTTTTTAACTTTACATATACTGTGTAGACAATTGAATTTTAGTTTGATTTTTTTAAAATAAACTTTTTAGGCGTTCACGGAATGAACATGGCCTACTCAAGTGTTTGACGTTTATTGAATACCTTTTTTGTTCAAAATTGACTACAGATGCATAAGACGATATACGCACGTTTATTATTTTAATAGTTACAAACCAGATTGCTTATCATATCATTGACTTATTACTTGTTATTCCTCTCAAAATATAATTCAACCTGTTTATATTCGTTGTTCTTTCTTACTTTATTCACACATTTAATTTTTTGATGCATAATTTCTTTAAAAAACCCCGTGATTCCACGGGTCTTTAAGCTAGTTAATAACAATACTCCAAAACAAAAAAACTTAAACACTCTTTCTTTAAAAACTTTATTTAACTTACTGGTACATCTTTTACACATCTTTGGTCTACATTTTGTACACCAATAATTTTATGGTGTGAATAATACTTTGACATAGAGCTAGTCAAATATTTAACATTTACCACCGATCAAATATGTAAACATTTATCACATGTGTTGACCAAATGTGTAGAAAACAAACTTGCATTTTTCTTGCACAAAAGCACATGTTTTAACTTCAACTATTCTTCAATAGTTTGGCTTGTCCTAAAAAACCATTTTCTTTTTCTTTTTTGTCCCAAAAAACATACTAGTTCACATTCTCCTAGTAATGTGTTTTGGTTGAACTCCCAATTTTTGTCTGAGCTCCTGAAACTTTTCCCGTGGAAGTGATTTTGTGAATATGTCTGGTAGCTAATCATTTGTTACACAAAATTCAAGTTATACCTCTTAATCTTCAATTGCTTCTCTGATAAATGATGTTTCAAAAGCGATATGGTTTGTGCGGCTATGATGAATCAGGTTCTTTGCGATTGCTATTGTTGGCATGCTATCGCAAAAAATTGTTGTCGGATGACTAAGCCTACCCCTTCAACATGCAAAAAGAAGAAATAATGAAATTTTTTTTAACGCAATTAGTAATCTTCGTTAATTTTTTTCGTATTCTCTGTTTCTCAAATTTCGTTTTTTTTTCGTATTGTAATTTGTATATTTATTTGAATGAATGAAAAATTAGTTTACTTGAAAAAATGGAAAAGAAAATAAAAGTGGTAGGTCCAAAAAAGTTGGTGTTAATGGTGTTATGACTTATGAGTGATGGGGTATTTCTGTGTGTTGATGTTAAAAGTGAAAATGCTGATGTAACATCACTCTTTGTTGTTAATGGTGTTATGACACCTAGAGCTCGTAGATTGTGTTTGTTTTTCAAATATTTTGTGTCTCATTTGTAATATCATGTCTGCGAGAGAATAAATGGGTAATATGTGTTTGTTTTCGTTTATATCATTCTCGTTCAAATTCTTACCGAAAACTTGTACATTTCAAGAAGAAAGCCATCTTTAACATATCAAAACAATAAAATTAGAATTTTAAATATAAAAAATTAGTTAAATTATAATAAATCACTTTCGACTCAATAAAGTTGCACTTATATAATGGCTAAAACTGATATCTTGTATTTCAATAGTTTTTTGTGTTGTTTAAATATGTTATATTTAGCTTTATTCTTGTTGTTTCAAAGATTTTTGAAAAGATTTTTATCCGAAATTAGTATAAACGAAAGTAAACACATAAATGAGTGGCATGTAAGTTAGTTTTGATAAATAGATGACCTAATAGAAAACAAAAAAAAAAGTTTAATAGTTGGGTGTCTCCAGTACATAATCCCTAAGAGCACAAGGTGTCTTAGAGCCATAGGGCTATAGCAAAAAGTGGTGCTACTTTAGTTTATTTTCTATAACTTAGAACCTATAGCCTAACCTAAAAAACACCATCCCTCAATCGCTCAAGTTATAGGACACCCCCTGACCCACACATAACCTAATAAAACACAAATACCAAAATAAAAATAAAAATGCCTATGCCTATGCCTTAGCTGATGGGTATCGCGCCAAGTGCTGTAACTCAATTTGGGGGGGGGGGGATGGTGTCATATGATAACACAAGCCCTATGTCTTGGTATACCTTGTGCTCTAAGTATTATTACACAATTGTTTCTCAAACTTTTTTTTGAATAGAAATTTTAACTATCTCACAATATATAGACAATAAATCAATGTCACATGTCCTAAGCAAGACTTGAACCCACAACCATGTACCCAATTTTTATGGTAATGATCATGATTATATTAGTAGCTTAAAAGTTATTTATGTTATAGTTTATAAGTTCCCGTTAGTTAGAAGGACCTTGAATGAGAATAACTTAACGGGAAAAAGCGACAACATATAAATTAAGAATTACTTATCGGACCTTATTCATATACTTAATATGCAACACCAACACCTTACCTATAAAAATATGGTTCAAGACTTTCATAAGAAGTGCAGTTTTGTGCCTCATATCCTCAAAATATGGGATGTGGGTCTATGGTTATGGTATTTTAAATTGTAAACAGATATACTTTTAAGTTAAATTTAGAGTTAATTTCATAAATGGTTTATGTAGTCTGTCGGGTTTAACGGTTTTAGTCCCTAAACTTTTTATCTAACGGATCCAGTCCCTGTGGTTGCAACCCATAACGGGTTTGGTCCCTGAGACTAATTGTCGTTAGTTTTTTCCGTTAGCTAGCGACCGTTTGCAACAAAAATTTGCACCGTTAGTCCTTTATACTAACGACCGTTTATACTTAACTCAAAATTTGGTTTTTATTTTTATTTTTTTATTTTTTTTTCTTCTTCTTCTATATATATATATAAAAAAAAAAAAAAAAAAAAAAAAAAAAAAAAAAAAAAAAAGAAGATGGTTTTCTTATATATATATTATTTTTCTAAATATCTTTAAAATTTATACATGTTTTTATACATATTTTTATACAAGTTTTTATACACACATTTTTTATACACACATTTTTATATACATGTTTTTATACACGCTTTTATACACACGTTTTTTATACACATGTTTTTATATACGTTTTTATACACACGTTTTTATACACGTTTTTATACAAACATTTTAATACTCATTTTTATACACATTTTTATACACATATTTTTATACACGTTTTTATACACGTTTTTATACACATGTTTTTATACACAAGTTTTTATACACACATTTATACGCACATTTATACACACATTTTATACACACAGTTATACACATATTTTTATACACGTTTTTATACACGCTTTTATACACACGTTTTTTATACACGTTTTTATACACATGTTTTTATACATGTTTTTATACACGTTTTTATACACACATTTTTATACACATTTTTATACACATATTTTTATACACGTTTTTATACACATGTTTTTATACACATACTTTTATACACACGTTTTTATACACACATTTATACGCACATTTATACACACATTTTATACACACATTTATACACATATTTTTATACACGTTTTTATACACACGTGTGTGTGTAAACATGTGTATAAAAACGTGTATAAAAATATGTGTATAAATGTGTGTATAAATGTGTGTATAAAAATGTGTGTATAAAAACGTGTGTATAAAAACGTGTGCATAAAAGCATGTGTATAAAAACATGTGTATAAAAAACATGTGTATAAAAACGTGTATAAAAATATGTGTATAAAAATGTGTATAAAAACGTGTATAAAAACATGTTTTTAAAAACGTGTATAAAAATATGTGTATAAATGCGTGTATAAAAACGTGTGTATAAAATATGTGTGTATAAAAATGTGTGTATGAAAACACGTATAAAAATAGTGTATAAATTTTAAAGATATTTAGAAAAGAAAAAAATAATAAATAAATAAGAAAACCATTTTTTTTTTAATTAAAAAAAAAAAAAAAAAAAAAAAAAGCCAAATTTTGAGTTAAGTTTAAACGGTCGTTAGTATAAATGACTAACGATGCAAATGTTTGTTGAAAACGGTCGTTAGCTAACGGAAAAAACTAACGACAGTTAGTCTTAGGGACCAAACCCGTTATGGGTCGCAACCACAGGGACTGGATCCATTAAAAAAAATGTTTAGGGACTAAACCCATTAAACCCGGCAGACCACAAGGACCATTTATGAAATTAACTCTTAAATTTATGAAAGAGTTCATGTGTCTGAACCAATAGCTTATGTTATACGATATTCATATGTATATGCCTAAAACACAGAAGGGCCATCAAATGGAGTGACTAATGAGTTGTAGACGAAGACAAGTTTACTTTAAATGTCTACACTAGTAGACAACAACTTCGAATCTAAAAGTTATCTCCTATCGGAGGTCTTCTTAAACCTTCACACACCTCAAAGGTACACAACATAGAAGGGCCACTAGACGAAAGGAATTACCAATGAGTTGCAGACCAAGACGAGTTTACTTTGAATGTCTATACTAGTAGACAACAACTTCAAACTTTAAACATTATCTCCCATTGAAGTATTATTAAACTCTCACATACTTCAAAGGTTTTTGGTCACAAATTTTTATCCCAGTTAACTTTCTTGGACATTTCTTCCATCATTTAAGTTTCTTCATTGCATTGACAATGAAAATTATTATCCGTTTTTACCATAGAACTTATTTCAAGCATTCAATTTTTTATTAAATTCAAGCATAACGTCTAAAAAGTTTTTTTTAATCGCAACTTAATTACAATTTCTTATATATGTGTTAAGTTGAACTTGAATTTGACTAGTCTTAAGCTATCACTTTTGGTTTTCCGTGTAGATATAAGTTTGCATATCATGCGTTTTATAACTCATCAATTAATTTGACGTGGGTTTAAGTGGTTTTGGTAGAGTAAATGTTTCCCTAACTTGATTCAAAGAAATCCCATCAATAGTTCTTGTTTGTTGCTGCTTGATCAAAGGACTTGTAAATCAAGGTCTTAATAAGTTCATGATTTTGTTCGTCTAAAAAGTCTACATATAAAACATAGAAAGAACATTATAACCAACGACTTACTGTCATTAAGAAATGCTAGAGTGAGTAGGTTCATTCAGAAAGTCTATGTAAATGTAAAAAAGAGTAAAGACCATTAGATTTCTCTATACACATACGAACAAATACCTTTTGAAAAGTCAATGTAGGCGTAGAAACAACACTAACACTAAGACCCGCACAATTAAGAGCGTTCGGTATGGTTGATTTTTACACGCTAAACGCACCTAATTGGAACGAATGGCGCACCATTCGTTGTACCGAGGATCACGCCATTTACATGCCAAATGGTTTTGAGTTACTAGAGTGGCTCACGCCAATGGTTTCTTTTGTGTTATTTATTATTATTATTTTTTGTGTATTGTGAGTGAGTGGGTATTTTTAGTGGGGTATTTTGTGTGACACAATAACATGTTAGTGGTGTGTTATGAGAGAGGGTGTTTTAGTTATTTATCTGTTATTGGGAGGTGCATGATGTGGCACTGATGTGCCATACCAATAACGTGTTAAATGTTACAATGATACCTAGTGCTCTAATAAATTAGTAAACCTCAAAAAATCACTATGCAAGCATCTGTTTGTAATTTTTTAATATATTTCAAGTGTAATATTCAAATCCCAATTGAATAATTAACTAGAATAAGTTGAAGTGAATCAATGTTATTTTTCCTTATGTCAATTTGAAGTTTTAAAAATTTGCACAATAAAAAATGAAATGAAAAGTATAGGACTATCATATCAAAAAAATGTACAATCTGACTCTTAGGATCATAAATGTAAGTTGGATATCTTTGTTTGAGAACCTACAAGTTTAATAGAGAACACAAAAATCATTATAATTTTTTTGACTCGCAGAAGCATTATTATGTACTGTTTGATATATGAGATGTTACACTCACTAAACTTGCTCACAAAATATTTTTGGTGAAAATATCAAACATTTATGGAAAAGGATATCACTCAAACATAAACTTTTATTGATTTGGAGACATACAAAGTATTACAACTTTATTTAGGGGAAAAATGGTAGTATTAATAACAATACTCCAAAAATAAAAAATTAAACACTCTTTCTTTAAAAACTTTATTAACTTATCGGTACATCTTCTACACATCTTTGGTCTACCTTTTGTACACCAATAATTTTATGGTGTGAATACTTTGACATAAAGCTAGTCAAATATTAAACATTTACCACCTATCAAACATATAAACATTTATCACATGTGTTGACCAAATGTGCAAAAACCAAACTTGCATTTTTCTTGCACAAAACAATATGTTTTAATTTTACACAACTATTCTTTAACAGTTTGGCTTGTCCTCAAAAACTATTTTCTTTTTCTTTTTTTGTTCCAAAACATACTAGTTCACATTCTCCTTGTAATGTGTTTCGGCTGAACTCCAACTTTCGTCTGACCTCCTGAAACTTTTCCCATGGAAGTGATTTTGTGAATATGTTTGCTAGCTGATCATTTGTTCCACAGAATTCAAGTTTCACCTCTCCATCTTCAATTGCTTCTCTGTTAAATGATGTTTCAGAGCGATATATTTTGTGCGGCTATGATGACTCGGGTTCTTTGCAATTGCTATCGCTGGCATGCTATCCCCAAAAATTGTTGTAGGATTCAATTGATATTCTCCGATGTCTTAAAAAAAATTTGTATCCAAATTCCTTATGAAGTGGCTAGAGGTGCTACGACGTACTTTGCATGTGCCGATGATTGTGCGACTGTTTGTTTCTTCTTTAAGCACCAACTGAAAACACCTGAACAAAGTAAGAAAATATATCCCGATGCACTTTTCATGTCATCAGTACATCCTCCTCAATCACTATCACAAAATC
This sequence comes from Artemisia tridentata subsp. tridentata, assembly GCA_021014915.2. NCBI lineage: Eukaryota > Viridiplantae > Streptophyta > Magnoliopsida > Asterales > Asteraceae > Artemisia > Artemisia tridentata. Next base: position 189,879,029 of record CP139501.1, read on the forward strand.
CATGCAAATTTATATTTGCATTTTTGCTAGAACTTGATTCCAAAATCTGTCGTATCCTGCTAATTTATATAGTGATCCTTCTCACATTATCTGCAAGTTAGCAAATGTTATATGTTAAATATTTTATATCGCATCAATCCAAAGTTGAAAATTTTGCATAATTCGACAAAGAATGACAATTTATTGCCAACAATTAATAGACTTGTATAATTCGAAAGATACATTTATCAATGTAACTAGACCACACATATTGTTTGATCATATTATTATGAAAGCAACTACACACATACTCTTGTAATAGTAGAGTTATTGTTAGTATATATATTTGTAGCATTATAAATGTTTGTAAAACACAATGAGTAATTCAAACTTGTTTATATCTTTTTCTTTATCTATTATTTCACCATTTTGCTTCTTCTATTTCTTTGAATAACTATACTTTTATAAGGAATTAAAGTGTAGAGCCTATAAAATATCAATAAGTAGACTTTACGACACCAAAAGTCCACAACCCTAGTGATACGTTTTCTAGATGAAACTATAGAACATAGAACATATTCTCAATCATAATATTGTGAAAGTGTCTACAAGAATATTATTGTAGTTGGTATATATATTTGTAGCAATTGTGAAATTTTAAAGCAATTGAAATAAGAAAACACAATGAGTTATTTAACTTTGTTGAGTATCTTTTTTCTTTTTTTTCTTATCACCACGTTTGCTTCTTCTCCCGCTTCTTTCAACAATATTCATAAATGCCCTAAAAAACAGAGTGAAGCTTTGCTTCTCTTTAAAAAAAATCTTTCCTCCATCAACGGCACATCCTTTTCATTTTGTCATCGTTGGCTTAGTTCTGATTATCGTCCAATTATGATGAGCTGGAACACAAGTATAGATTCTTGTAATTGGAATGGTATTACTTGCGACTACTCCACCGGTGACGTCATCGGTATCGACGTTAGTTGCGGATGGCTAAAAGGTACCATCCATCCTAACAGCTCCCTCTTCAACCTTCCTCATCTCCAAAAACTCAACCTTGCTTACAATGATTTAAGTGGTCCCCGAATTCCACGTGAAATAGGAAGGTTTTCAAATAGTCTCACACATCTCAACCTCTCCCATTGTTTGTTTTCTTGCCAAGTCCCACCGGATATCACACTCCTTCATAAACTGGTCTCTCTTGATCTCTCTTGGAATAATTATTATTTCACGATTAGACCAGATGTTTCCATCAATATGTTTCAAAATTTTACTAATTTGGAAGAACTTTCACTTACGAATGTTAATAACTCTTTGGTTTTACCTACGAGTCTTAATATCTCTTCTTTGAAATCACTAAATCTCCTCTCCATTGGATTGCAAGGAAAATTACCTCATTACATATTCAATCTTCATTCTTTGGAAACACTTGACTTGTCCTGGAACACTCTCACAGGCGATATCCCTTCGGAAGTTAACCTAACATACCTTACTTATCTGAGATTATCAGGTAACAAACTTAATGGGACATTGCCATCTTGGCTGTTTACTCCCCCCTCTTTAGAGAATATCTAAGTCGTAACATGTTCAGTGGAAAGGTACCATTTGATGCTCAAACATTTCGAAAACTCACCAACCTCACTGCTCTAGGCCTTTCATCTAATAATTTTAGTGGTGAATGGGAGTTGGATACATTGTTAACAACCAACACAAACCTTAAATATCTCGATCTTTCTTGCAGCGGTTTCTCTGTTACCACAAAGAATGCCAATCATTATGTCAACCCTGGTTTTAGATACTTGGATTGGCCTCTTGCAAGCTAAAGGTGTTTCCAAATTCATTTCGAGCCATGAAACAACTTGTAGAGTTAGATCTCTCAAGCAACGAAATACATGGCCAAATTCCTCATTGGGTAGGGGAGATAGGAGGTAATGAGTTGCATGATTTGAATCTCTCACATAACTTCATAACAGGCTTGCCACAATTTCAATCGTATGGATTAGGATATCTGGATCTGCAGTCCAACTTGATTGAGGGACCATTCCCTCCATCAATTTTCAACATGAGCAACCTATGGTATTTGGATATGTCCAATAATCGCTTTGGTGGATTGATTCCACAATGCTTTGGAAACTCACCTCATCTCTTAGAATGATAGATATGGGGAACAATAGCTTTCAAGGATCGATTCCAAGTTCATACAATGACTGTAGACCGTTAGAGGGGCTTATTTTAAAAGGAAATCAATTAGAAGGTGAGTTGCTAAGTTCCTTGTCCAAATGTCAATCCTTGAAAGTAGTTGATCTTGGAAACAACCACTTAAATGGCACATTTCCTAGTTCGTTAGGTGATCATCCCAATTTGCAGGTTCTTGTCCTAAAATCAAACAAATTTCATGGACACATTCAGCCCTCTTCAACTATTGAATACTCCTTTCCAAGTCTTCGAGTTCTTGACTTATCTCATAATAGGTTCGTAGGGCAACTCAGTGCAAAATATTTTCAAAATTTCAATTCCATGAAGTGTAAGACCCCAACCCGAAAAGGCCCTTAGTGTAACATTATGGTGTCAATCAGAACATATAAACGCAAGCAGAAGACTTCATATTAAAATACTAAGTAAAGAATTACAAAGACTTCCAAAATATAATCCAAACAATAGACTAAAAGAAATACATATCCAAAGCATAATTATAATCCAACAATGGGGAAACTAATCATAGGTAGGTCCTCTAGCTCCTACTTTCAACACTCATGCCCAGCATCCCGCTTATAACCTGCCGCAGAGAAAAGAAAATGCGGTTCAGTTAACGCTCAATGAACAAATATAAACAAATGAAAGATAATAAGCGTATACGAAATGAATAAGTGAATAAATCCAAGAGAACCTGCTAAACAAGATGTCAAACAGAATATGGAACATATGAAAGGGATCAAAGCATAATAATGAACATAAAGTGGATATCAATATCAAAGGAAATGCCCAACAAATCATATAACAAATTATACATGGAGTAGCTAGCTCAATGTACCAAATAGTTAAATGGGGTGTATTGCACACACTTAAGTCCATTCACAAGTATATATATCGAAACTGAACTAAGTACCTAGGATGCATCCATACACTCCCTGCAAAACATATATACATATACAAGTTCGAGACTGTGCATACTGTTGACATAAATAATGCCTAAAAACATTATAAATATTTATTCATATCTCTATGTTTTGATGATCACAAAATGTAAACTCATTAAAACATAAACTTATAAAATAAACAAGTACTTAGTTGTAAATATTCACTTCAACAACTAAAATCACTTAAGGTATGAATGAACTAATGCATAATGCATTATATGATCAAAGGAACATTTTCTTAATAACCAGATTTTTTATAAAATGTCAAAAACATTTTATATCTTTTAGAAAAACATTTTTGGTAGTAAATAAAAAGGTTTAATTCATTATAAATTTATGAATTCAAATTTTTAACCAAAATCAGTAAAAATGTTCCAGAAAAACATTCCCCACAAAAAGACAAAACTAGGCAACGGATGGCTTGGGCGGCCCCATTAATTTTGCTAGGCGGCCCCCTTAAAATTAAGGGGACCGCCCCCCTATTTAAGGGGGCCGGCCACACTCCAGTAGCTCCCAGCTGTCCAGTTTTTCTGCCTATAAATACCAGCCTTCCCCTGGATTTTTACTCACCTTTTGCACACTAAAACTTTCTGTTTTAAACTCTTTCTAATCCTTGTAAATTCTTTCTAAAAACCTTTGATCATATCTTCGTAAGCTTTGGTTTCTAAGTGATCCAAGCTTCCTCCATTCAAGTGCAAGAGAAGAATACTCCTTCAACAACTAGAGAAGAAGTATTGCAACTTAGATACCTAAGTTGTTTGTGTCATCATACATTTGTATATAAGTTGTGTATTGTTGTGTGAATAATTGTTTGGGATAGGTTAGTGTGTAAGTAGAGAAGTTGTGTTGTTAAGGTGTGTAAGTAGTAAAGGTGTGAAGAAGTAGAAGTGTACATAGGGTGTGCTAAGTTGTGAAGTCATAGTGAAGAAGTCGTGAAGAAGAAGGTGTGTTTTAGTCGTGTATAAGTTGTGAGATTGGTTCTAGCTACGATTAGAACCCGACAACTAACTTTGTGTCGTTAAGCCGGTGTAAGCTAAAGTTGTGTAAGGTTTTCTCCGCCATAAGGGAGCTTGTTGACATAGTGTTGTGAACTCTCGAGTTAGGTGCTCGGGGAGTGGAGTAGGGCAAGGAAGGTGTCCTTGTAGCCGAACCACTATAAATCTCTTGTCTCTCGGTTAGATCTTTCCATCTCTATCTTTCATTTCATATTTATTACCTTACTTGCATTGCTTACTTATATTTACTTATATTTGTTCATATTGTTTAAGAGTTGAGTTCACATAAATTCGAATCTATGTTTTTAAAAGTAAACAAAGTTTTCATAATAAAAATTAAAAAGACGTAAAACTATTCAACCCCCCTTCTAGTTTTCCACAATTGGTATCAAGAGCCACGTCAAACAAGATTTTTAAAATAAACTGTATTTTAAAACTTGAAACGATCTATGGAATCTTTAAAATATTTAGAAGGGCAATCTATGCAAAGACCACCACTATTTGAAAGTGATGGTTTTCTTTATTGGAAAGATAGATTCGAAACTTATGTGAAATCAAAAGATCTTGATCTTTGGCATGTTATTACCTATGGTAACTTTCCTCCTATTCAAATTAATCCTTTAACTAAAATAGATGAAATTGTACCTTTTGAAAAAAAAATGATGATTTGAAAAAGAAACTAGCAAAAAATAATGAGTCTAAAATGGTAATTTATAATGCGTTACCACGTAAAGATTATGAACGAATTTTTATTTGTCAAACCGCAAAAGAAATTTGGGATTCTTTACTAATCAATCACCAAGGTAATAGTCAAGTCAAAGATAACAAAATAGATCTTCTTGTTCAACAATATAAACAATTTACAATTCCTGAAGAGGAATCTATTGATATTGCATTTGCTAAATTTAACACAATCACTACTAGAAAAACAGCTATTCTTGACGCGCAATGCGCGTCATAAAGGGGTCAGATGACGCGCAAAAGTGCGTCAAGGATGGACCAGTCATAAATTTTCATGACCCGCATTTGGGCGTCATCCTTTTATGACACTCGGTTTATGACCCTCGGTTTATGACGTGCGTTTTTGCGTGTCATAACCTAATTTTTTTTTAAAAAATTAATTTTTTTCAGTTCCTAATTTTTTATTAAATGACAATTAAAAACCTGATAATACAAAATTAAAAACACAAATATCAAAATAGCGCATTTCATATATATATATATATATATATATATATAGTAATTTTATATACCATCATTTTATCCTATGTATTTGACTTGTTTTATTATATTATATATGAGAATTGATACTTAATTGCTTACTTTTGTAATTCTCAGGTAAAAATAAGCATTTGGTGAAACTAAGCGATTTTGGACTAAAAATGGAGCAAAACAAGCAAGATTGGAAAAGTCTACTGAATTAAGAGATTAAGGACCATTGCCTGACTTTGAAGAATGCGCCGCATGGATTTATCCCATGCGCCGCATATGAAACCTTGGTCAACGAGAAGAACCAACTTGTTTTACTCCAGATGCGCCGCATGAAGCTCCTGATATGCGGCGTATCAATCTCAAGACTTCACCAGATATCCAAGATATTGAAGAATATTCACAAATATTATAATCCTGGACCCCACGCGAAGTTACCTTGATACGCCGCATCGGACCAATCCGATGCGCCGTATCGGCCATATACAATCCTTACCAAGAATTCAAGAGATCAAGTGAAGATTAGAAGCTTAATGAAGAAGTCAAGATTACAAGTCGACACTTGAAGATGCTTTCGTATTTTGGCCATAAAATCTTCATCCGGACTCCGTTTTAGGTGATTCAAGCGGCCACGGAAAGAGAAAAAGGAGATCTACCTGTATCTGAAGGAGATGCGGCGCATCTGGTCCTTAGATGCGCCGTATTGGGAGATGAGACACATCTGGTATTTAGATGCGCCGTATTGGGTCAGTTTCAAACTTGGAGGCTAAGTTTACTTATAGATGCGGCGCATCTAACTCTATAGATGCGCCGTATCGACCCAGATTTCAGAATCTATAAATACCGAACTCATTAACGAATTTGGGCATCTTTGGGAACCCTTAGGGCCATTCCCAGACGATCAAAGCCTCTCAAAATAGCAGAAGATCACCCTTGAAGACCCAATTATACTTGAAGAACATCTCTTATCATTGTTATATTACTTAATCATTCGGTTAGCGTATCGTATTCACTATGTTTCACACTCTATTCGTCTTGATTATGTTTTTGTATTTTGTTACAGAGATTATGGGCTAACACTCTTATGTGTTAGCCAAGTTTATGAGTATTTGATGGTTTAATTAGTTTCTAATTCGATTGGTTTCTTGGGCTTCGTTTTGATTACTTTATTAGTTTATACTTCATTAACATCGTTTGCGTGATTAATGTAAGCCCCTTAAGGGCTAAATAATATATAAACGTGGTAATCATTAAGCAGCTTTATGCGGGATCTGATTAATTGTGACAGGATTAGTCAGTCGAAAAGACTTAAAATGGAATCTAGAATATGATAGACATAAGTAATCATTAAGGGTTTACTCGCCGATAAGATTAGAGCCAACGCTTTGGTGACTTTTATTAGTGCATTGATAACCTCTGTGTCTAGCTGAGCATTGCTTGGGTCGCCATGCCCCTTCCTCGCCTATTTAGAATAGACCGCGCCTAGTCGTAAGCACCATCACTACATGTCTTAGAAACTTATCAAAACTTAATCATATATAACTGAACTTGGTTAACACGTTCTTCTTATTTTCGATACCTTCAAGCTTCTAGCGTTTGTTTAGCTTAGTTTAATTAGTTTAGTATAAAACCAAACTCGTGCCAGTCTCTCAGGCTGAACCCCCCTTTACGTTAGTTTAGAAGAGTCGAATACCTCTAGAATTAGTATATTAGAAATCTCACTCTTAGTGATCGACACCCTACTTACCAACTAGGCTACATTGATCGGGTACACTGCCCGTTAGTGTTGTTATAGGTTAAGTCGGAAAAATATAAATGTAAAACTTGATAAGGAATAATCACCTATACAACGACACATCAAGTTTTTGGCGCCGCTGCCGGGGAGTGAATTTATCTATTTGCTAGTTTTATTGGTATTTTTCTGTTTTTAGTTTATTTTTGTGTGTTTGGTTTATTTGTTTTATCGTTTGTTTGTTGTCTGTGTGTCTGTCTCAGAAGGGAGATACGGCGTATTCTTGTCTGTGAATACGGCGCATCTATCTGTTTCAATACGGCGTATTCTTGTCTGTGAATACGGCGTATTGACGCTCTGTGGGCAAATTTTTTTTTTTAGTTTGTTTGATTTTTAATTTTAAAATTTTCTAAAAAAAAAAAAAAAAAAAAAAAAGAGTGCAGGAAGCTAATACGGCGTATCCATTGTCTGTTGGATACGGCGTATTAACTTGTGCCGTATACGGCGTATCCATTGTCTGTTGGATACGGCGTATCCATCTTCTGTGACCTAAAAATATTTTTCGTTTTTTTATTTTTTGTGTTTATTTAATTTTTATTAGTTTAGTTTTTATTTTTATTTTTTGTTTGGTCTACTGTTGTTCTTCTTGGTTGTTTTGTTTTTTAGGAAATCATGGTGATCGAGAAAAACATTAATGAACTGACCATGGAAGAATATTTCCAATATGCAAAATACGATGAAGAAAAGTGGTACACAAGATTCAGGAGAGAAACCAGGTTTGAATTAAAAGGGCACTTTCTAAAGGAGCTACGCGATAATGCTTTCAGTGGTGCAGAAAATGAGGATGCTAATGAGCATGTTGAAAAAGTGGTCGAGATCGTTGATTTGTTTCATACACCTCATGTAGGGAAAGACCATATAATGTTACAAGTATTCCCGATTTCACTCACTGGACAAGCATATCGATGGATTAAAACTATTCCTGCTAGAAGCATCACTACATGGGCCGATCTGAAGGCTAAATTTTTGAACAAGTATTGTCCTCCATTAATGACTGCAAAGAAGGTTCAAGAAATCAACAACTTTAAGCAAAGACCGGAAGAAACGCTTTATTTGGCGTGGGACAGGTTTAAAGAATTACTTTTTAGATGTCCTCAACATTATTTAACTGACATGCAGGTTGTGATTGCCTTCTATATGGGTTTGGATGTGGTTACTCGGATGCTTTTAGATTCTCAGAGTTTTATACCTAAAATGAATGCTAAAGTCGCCTTAACCGCTATACATGAAAGAGCTGACCACTGTTTAAGGTGGTATGATGGGGCATTCATAAGACATACAGGTAATGATGATTCTGAAATTTTAGCTACAATTACTGTTCAAATAGATAACCTTGGCAGGGAAATAAATAAGATGTATGAAAGGATATATACCATCGATAATCGCTACAAGGGAGGCAATGGACCTCACTCACCTTACCCACCAACTCCACCACCACAAAAAGAGATCTATGACTTCAAAGAAGCCGTTACTAAATTTATAAAAGATGGTGAACTATCAAGAAAAGAGTTGGTAGACACAAGTTATCATGAAGCACTTAAAGAGCACAATAAAAATACTACGGATTCAATACATCATATTGAAGAACATTGCCGTAATATTATAAGCATACTTAGTGTCACAACAAAAGAAAAGAGTATGGTGGAAGGATGTAATGAGATTGATGCTATTATACATGATAATGTACAACCACAACATGATGAGATAAGTAATTCCGGAGTTAAGCATGATGACAAGGAAACAATAGATAACCTTCTTGTGGATTCTCAGGAAGAAAATAGGAATTCAGATCTCACGGACTCAGAAAGGCTAAACAGGTTTCGGGCTAACCAACATAAACCTGTCCCTTTTCCTAAGCCAAAACCGGAGGTACAATATCAGTGGGAAAAAAAATGGAAGAACTTACTTTAGCAATATTCCACCATCTGTCCCTTTCCCTGAATGCTTTAAGGTAAGTGAACCGTATATCCCACCCGGCCCTTTCCCTGGACGAATAAAGAGTGGATGCATACCCATTCCTTTCACTGGACGACCGAAGGTGGAAAACAAAAAGAAGCCATACAAGAAGAAAATAAAGAAGATGAAAGCTAGGAATCAACGGATAAAAGAATAAAAAACACAAGCTCATGTGGAATCTACGACACAAATAGGTAACACCCTTGATTCTCCTTTTATTTTTACTAATGACATTGTTAGTGTTTCTAAACAGGTTGCAAAGCTGAATGATGATGTGGTGGAATCTGTTACCTTACAACCTATCATAGACATCACACCACACGATGACACACAACTAGCACCTGTTAATGTTATCTACCAAATTTTGGTTGAACCTTGATGCGCGTGATGTGTCGTTGCGGTTTAGCAGTTTTAATGCCTACTCAAGTTTTAAATTTATATTTAGCCGACTTATCAATAACACACACACTTAACGAGCAGTGTACCCGGTCAGTATGAAGATAATGGTAAGTAGAGTGTCGATCACTAAGAGTGGAACGTATAATCTCGTTATTCTAATCAGTATTTTAATATCCTAACGCAAGGGGGTTTCAGCCTGAGAGACTGGCACAGTTTTGTTTGCAATTAAATAATAAAATAAACAAATAGGCACGAATCAGCAAGTAGCACACACGTACACAGATAGATACTAGAGACAATAAGAGGGCTGTCCTTATGATTAAGTAGTTTGTCACTTGTTTTATTGATAGCTTTATATGAAGTGTATGTAATTAACCCTTTCTCGTTGGTCCTATTCTTATCGGCGAGTAAACCCTTAATGACGACTTATGTCTAAAAGTTATTCCTAAGTGATCAATTTAGAAACAACCGTGGGAGCCACACCTTGTCCCGCAGTCGGGTGCCCGCAAGCCACTAATAAACACAGAGGTGGTCAATGCACTAATAAGTAGTAACCAAAGACATCAACATATAAACTTTAATTGATGGGAAAGCAAGTATTAAAGGGAGTGCAATCTTTCCGTTGTCACATTACACAAGCCACCAATCCTGATGAATTAAAGTTTGCTAAAACAATAAAACAAAACTACTTAATGAATTAAATACATGCAGCACCTTCTTACAGCTCTTGTATCTTCGATTTGGGTGTGTCTTGTGCTGCCTCTTGACTGAATTCGTCCTTCTCTTCTGTTCGGTCTTTAGGTTTTCGAACTTCCGAATCTCTTTAATGCGTCTGGTCTACGGGGTATTTATAGTTTGTGTCTGAGGGAAGATGCGGCGCATCTCCTTAAGTAGATGCGGCGCATGTACTTAACTTCGCGTGGGGTCCAAGATTATAATATTCAGGAATATTCGTACACCGCCAGAAGATGCGGCGTAACTCCATGATTAGATGCGGCGCATGTCCTCTTGTATCTTGGATCGTATCTGGTGATATCTTGATAGAGATGCGACGCATGTTGATAGTGAGATGCGGCGCATCTGGAGCAGATTAGTCTTGATCTTCTTCATTTCAGTAGACTCTTCACTTTATGCACGTTTTGCTCCATTATTAGTCCAAAATCGCCAAGTTTCACCAAATGCTTGTTTTTACCTGAGAATTACAAAAGTAAACGATTAAGTATCAATCCTCATACATAATATAGTAAAACAAGTCAAATTAATAGGATAAATGATAGTAATAAAATGTACTTATTTGAGTTCATCAAATATCCCCCCACTTGAACTTTACTTGTCCCCAAGTAAACCTTAGATTAAATCTCATGAAAATGTATCCTAAAAGATGTTAGGATTTATTTTTATATTTAAGCATGTATTCGTTTATTTCGTAATCACACAACTAAACACTTAACGAATTAGAAGTAAAATAAAATAAGTCGATAAAAGCAAATCTAATCGTTTAACTGTCCAGTCGCGACGAATATTCTATCATAAGCTTGGCAAGTATACACATCTCCACCACTAAAGCTAAGGAATAACAAGTCTAAAGCGGTAAAAAGGGTTTTTAGGCTTAAGGGTTAATTATTCTCTTTTCACTATCGATCTCAAATTCCAGAAAAGGCGACAAAATCACAAATACATGATCGAATCCACGAACACGATACTTGCAATTGCTCAAATCCTTAACTCGAATAGGCTAAAGATAGGTCCAAACTTCACCAATAATAATATATCAAAAAGGGCGACAAAATCATAAATACATAGCCGAATCCACGACTACGATACTTAAGATTGCTCAAATCCCTAATCTCAATAAATCAAAGGTTTGGTTGGATAAAGAATAATATAGGGTATGGATAATATTTGGGATATAAATTGGTGTAAAATAAAAATAAAAATAAACAAAACAAATAAATTAAAATCCTAAGTGTGGTTAATCACTATCCCAACCATCCCATGAATAAGACTCATATCATTGAATAACTCACGCTTTAACACTTGAAACACACGCTTTAGGTAGACACGAATTATACTCAACAAAATCTTAATCAAAGAATAATCCTTAATTGGCATTCCCATAACTGCCAATTCCCATTCAATCCATAGATATAATACAACAAATAGTGGCCATATGAACCACTTACATAACTTTACATCGTTGGCTTAAAATAAACATCCAACTCTTTTTTTTTTTTTTTTTTTTTTTTTTTTTTTTTTTTTTTTTTTTTTTTGAAACATAAACATAGATGTGTAAAATTTCACCACATCACTACAACTTTCTTTCCGGATAATTTTTTTCATACTTTTCATAACTTCAGAAATAATGGTAATAGTGAAAGTAGTAAACACACGAAAAATAAACTCTAAAATATACAATATTTACTTTCACTCCAATTGCATTGTGCAATTTCCCGACCTAACCATAGATAATGAATTACGCACGCGAACACAGGTAATGTAAGGAAACACACTCTGCCTATAGCAATTAACCAACCACGGACTTTAATCTACAGGGTAGGCTAAGGTTTAAGGTGTAACGAAACATTTTAAACATAGGTGTAAGAAACGAAAGGAATGGCTCTGAGGGTTTTTCTAGGGGTATCTTACTCTTAAAATGAGAGTAACAAAAGGGTTTATACGGGGGTTAACTAACCAGTGTAGCTAGTTAATAACACATAACATATAAAGGCTATTTGGTGTAATCCTAGAATTTTACCAATTTAGACAAGTCATTCCAATTAAATAAATAATACTCATTATGGTGGTCTCGAATAGTATACAAGCCAAGTTCTAAAGTTTACAAGTCACCGGCACACTCATAGATTTGTGAATTTTGGAAAAATCACAATTTTTGAAAATAACGTCATGTGTGCAGTTATGCAACTTAGATCTTAAACAAAAACATGCTAAAAAATTTTTAAGTTTGATATATTAAGCACATTTTAAGCATAATTTTTGAAAAAGTTTAGGACAAGTAATTGTTAAGTGTTCTAATTCTCCTATCCCCCCACTTAAGTTAAACAACGTCCTCGTTGTTTGTATAAAAGGTTAAAAACTGGAAATAAAAAGAATTAGAACGGAAAAACTCCCCTGAGATTTGCTCGGTATGATCCTCCATTTGTATATGAGCAAAAATCAACTTCTTGTGGATTAGAACGTTAAAGCTTCATACTTGATTTATCCACAGGAAATCCAGGAAACTATAATACCACCAACACTTTTAAAACACACCTAAGATAAGAAAGGTTCAACTTGCATAATACATTAGTAGTTAGATAAAAATAAAACTTAAAAATTAAAACTGAAAATCATCAGGTCAGTCGATGCACCGTATCTTATTGAAGAAGATACGCCGTATCGAGCCTGGAATAAATACGGATCAGAATAAAGATGCGCCGCATCCTTAACCAGGGATGCGCCGCATTAAAATAAACTGATAAATAGTTTTAAAGTCGAAAAATAAAAAATGCAGAAAAATAAAATAAGATATGACCATTGCAGAGGATGCGTCGCATCTCAGGACTGAGATGCGCCGTATCTTCGTGCGGCCTGGACTGACTCGACACAGAAAACAGAATAATAAAAGATAAATCCGGGTTGTCTCCCGGTCAGCACTTGTCTTTATTCCAGAGTCTTCAAGTTAGACTCACGTTCAGCACTTTAGTTGGTCCTTGTCACGGTCCATCCTTCTTCCTTCATCCGAAAGATTTTCCCGTATATCTCTGCGATGTTTTCCTCCGTTTGACTTAATCTAATATAACTTTTGGTCATCACAGCAGTATATTCTTCATCAGGACCCAAAGAATATTTGATGATTTTAAATTTTTCGGAAATAATCATGGGTGGCTCATTGTATGGAATCCCAAGTAGTTGACACTTTCTTTTGGTGAACTCTTCTTCGTCCTTGTCAACAAACTTAAAATAAGGATCCTTAATCAAATAGTCATCTAGTTCCTCAATCAACGACTCATTATTATTATCATCTTGAATCGCCTCCCATTCTCTTTCCAAATCATATTGTAACCGTCGACTAAGCTTTGTGAAATCATCAAACTGTTTATGCACCCATTCCCAGAAAGTAGTATCCGATGTCCCCTTAAGTCCTTTCAAGCGTTCAATCCTGCCCTTTTCTTGTAAAGCCTCCGATTTTCGTGGGCAGTCTTCAACATTATCGTACCACTCATAATCTTCAAAGGTTACATCCTTTCCAACTCTTTTCATCCCAATTATACTTCCCCCATTACAGGTTCCGTCACTTTTATAATCACAGGTTGGCCAAACACTACTCCCGTCTTTGAAAACGAAGGGTGTACAGGTATGATTAATGTGCTCAAATTCCCATGGTTTATCCCAAACCCATGGTACTTGGTCATTCCATTCATAGTACCAGGTGTTTTTGAAATCGTCGTAAGTCTTAAATCCTGGTAGATCTCCAGTAAGCACATCATCGTTGACTTGAAGAAGGTAGTTAAATTCCTTGAACTGCTTGCACAAGGGTGTCTCATATTCTAACAAATCAATGTCAATTCTGAAAAGTTCTTCAATGCCCTCATTGATTGTTGAATCATGATGTGACAACCCATAATCGCTTTCTACTTCTTCGTCTTCTCCTCTCATCCAATATACCCATAATGCATCCTTAGTAGCTCGATCCATGCTCTTATGGTTATTAAACTTACTAGCTAACCATTCTGAAAAATCAACATCGTTAGGGTCATGGTTAACGTCAAAGCAAACCTTTCCAATCATATTCTTTTTTATCTCCATGAACTCGTTAAATTGCTTCTTAAAACTCCGAGTCAACCATGAAGTCATAATCTCCTTGACTTCGTTTGCAGGGGCAAATTCCGGACTACCATATTTGAGTTCTAACCAATCATTGAGGGAGAGGTCTATCAATCTTACTATCCTGCCATGAAATAGTAATTCCGCCAAAGCATAATTCATGTCATTATCCTGATAGTTCTCATCTAATCCCTTGTACCACTCGAAATAAGGCATGTAAGAGTTTTGGGTATTGTCTCCACTACAGTTGTTGTTGCTTGAGTCCATGTATGCAAGAGAGAATTTCCTATCATCCTCTTCGATAGTAGTCCAGTTCAATCCTTCTGCTTCAATCTTAGGCCATAAGAGCGACAATTCTTCTCCAGTGTACCTCACAAATACATCATAAGAGAATACCTCTTTGTCAATGTTGCATAAACGCATAAATTCCTTAAAAGCTGCTTCAAGAGGAGTCTCCCAAGAGAATAAGTCTGCATCGATCATGAGTACATTGAATGAATCTGAAAACAAGCATTCCTTAGCAAGATATCCGTTAACTGACATGTCTTCCATAGCAAAATCTGTCATCCAAGGTAAAATCATCAGTAGGATTTGTTCGCTAGGAGAGAAATTAATGAATATAGAAACGGATATAAGAATAAAAATAGCTGATATCTGCAGACGATGCGCCGTATCCAAAGAGTTGGATACGCCGTATCTTAATACGTTAAAATTTAATCAGATTTTTTTCAGAAAATAGATACGCCGCTTTAAATTTAAGAATGCGCCGTATCGAATCAATTAATCAAAAATCAATTTATCTAATTAAAATTAAATGCGTCGTATTAACGAAAGTTAATGCACCGTATTTTCGTTACGTTTAAAAATAAAAGATTTTTGATTCAGTAAGATGCGCCGTATCGACAGAAATCGATACGCCGTATTTGTTTAATAATTCGCAAACTGTTTTTAATTAAAATAATAGATACGCCGTATCTGCGAAAGCAGATGCGTCGTATGGCGTTAACGTTTAGAAAATTTTTTTTTATCAAAACAGATACGCCGTATCTACAAAAGCAGATGCGTCGTATTACTTTATCGCTTAGAAAAATTTTCTTATTAAAAACAGATACGCCGTATCTTGGGGAAAAGATGCGTCGTATCGAATTAATTAAACGCGTTGTATATAAAAAAAATTGAACGCAATACGCCGTATCTGAGAGATCAGATGCGCCGTATCGTTTGATTTAGCACAGTACAACGATAGCAGAACAGAAAATACGAAAAATAAAAAACAAATAAAACACACGAAACAAAAATAAAACACACAAAAATAGCAAACAAATAACACAAAGCAAATAACACACAATACAACAAATATGCAAAATAGTACAATGATGCAATTAATCTAATAAAAAGAAAAATAACCTAATTAAAATACTAATCAAATTAACAGAAAATAACAATTCACTCCCCGGCAGCGGCGCCAAAAACTTGATGCGCGTGATGTGTCGTTGCGGTTTAGCAGTTTTAATGCCTACTCAAGTTTTAAATTTATATTTAGCCGACTTATCAATAACACACACACTTAACGAGCAGTGTACCCGGTCAGTATGAAGATAATGGTAAGTAGAGTGTCGATCACTAAGAGTGGAACGTATAATCTCGTTATTCTAATCAGTATTTTAATATCCTAACGCAAGGGGGTTTCAGCCTGAGAGACTGGCACAGTTTTGTTTGCAATTAAATAATAAAATAAACAAATAGGCACGAATCAGCAAGTAGCACACACGTACACAGATAGATACTAGAGACAATAAGAGGGCTGTCCTTATGATTAAGTAGTTTGTCACTTGTTTTATTGATAGCTTTATATGAAGTGTATGTAATTAACCCTTTCTCGTTGGTCCTATTCTTATCGGCGAGTAAACCCTTAATGACGACTTATGTCTAAAAGTTATTCCTAAGTGATCAATTTAGAAACAACCGTGGGAGCCACACCTTGTCCCGCAGTCGGGTGCCCGCAAGCCACTAATAAACACAGAGGTGGTCAATGCACTAATAAGTAGTAACCAAAGACATCAACATATAAACTTTAATTGATGGGAAAGCAAGTATTAAAGGGAGTGCAATCTTTCCGTTGTCACATTACACAAGCCACCAATCCTGATGAATTAAAGTTTGCTAAAACAATAAAACAAAACTACTTAATGAATTAAATACATGCAGCACCTTCTTACAGCTCTTGTATCTTCGATTTGGGTGTGTCTTGTGCTGCCTCTTGACTGAATTCGTCCTTCTCTTCTGTTCGGTCTTTAGGTTTTCGAACTTCCGAATCTCTTTAATGCGTCTGGTCTACGGGGTATTTATAGTTTGTGTCTGAGGGAAGATGCGGCGCATCTCCTTAAGTAGATGCGGCGCATGTACTTAACTTCGCGTGGGGTCCAAGATTATAATATTCAGGAATATTCGTACACCGCCAGAAGATGCGGCGTAACTCCATGATTAGATGCGGCGCATGTCCTCTTGTATCTTGGATCGTATCTGGTGATATCTTGATAGAGATGCGGCGCATGTTGATAGTGAGATGCGGCGCATCTGGAGCAGATTAGTCTTGATCTTCTTCATTTCAGTAGACTCTTCACTTTATGCACGTTTTGCTCCATTATTAGTCCAAAATCGCCAAGTTTCACCAAATGCTTGTTTTTACCTGAGAATTACAAAAGTAAACGATTAAGTATCAATCCTCATACATAATATAGTAAAACAAGTCAAATTAATAGGATAAATGATAGTAATAAAATGTACTTATTTGAGTTCATCAAATTTTGGTTGAACCTACAAAAGAAATAGATGATGAGCTCTTGGATAATACCATGGTTGAAGAGCAAGAAACTTTGGACTCTACATGGAAAGAAGAGGAGCTCGAAACGATACTCGCCATAGACTCTTTCATATCTTGTATAGAAGTTGAGGGACGCCTAACTACTGACAAGATAAATGAAGAACAATTCATGCACCCTCAATATATTAGTCTCTCATGTGGAATGTTCAAGACATCTAATTTATCAACCAAATCCGGAAAGGTAATGAGTGGAGATCACTACCCACTAAGGTACCATTTTTACTTGACATATCTTTCTACTATAGCAAATTTACACTCTTATAGTGTTTATTGCTATTTTCACCCGCACGTGATTCCAAGTGGGGGGACGTACACCCTATTACCTAGTAAATAAGGGTGGAGTCAGGCTCGTGACTCGAACAAAAACAAGCGCTTCGTGGGAGGCAACCCATGCTTGTCTTTTATTTTCTTTTTAGCTTATTTTATTTTCTTGTGTTTATTTTTATTTGTTTTTTCTGCATGACTGTTGTCGCTGTATTCTGCTGATACAAACGATACGGCGCATCTGTATTCTAGATGCGGCGTATGGCGTTTTAATTTTATATACAAAGCATTTAATAATTCGAGTACGGCGCATCTATCCCCTAGATACGACGTATTCTGTTTTTAATCAGAAAAATTTTAAACTATAACCGACATACGACGCATTTGTTGTACAGATACGGCGTATCTAATTATTTATTAAAAACAGTCTTCGAATTAATAAAATAAGAAGCGACGCATCAGTTTCTATCGATACGGCGTATTATCCCATTGCATGCAGTTTAATATTTCCTACAGGTTGTTGATGCGATGTATCCAATATTCCATGGATGCGGCGCATAGACACTCTGACCTGTAATTTTTCGTAGTTTTATTTTTCTAACCAATGATTAACGAGATGTTCTCGAGTCTATTTTTCTGTGGTCTCTATATTTTTACAGGTCTGGACGATTGAAGATGCTGATGAACTCCCACATTTTATATGCTTGCATTCTTACATGGAGGATCATACCGAGCAAATCTCAGGGAGTAGTTTTCCGTTCTAATTCTTTCTATTTCCTGTTTTTAATTTCAAATTAAACAACGAGGACGTTGTTTATCTTAAGTGGGGGGATGGAGAATTAGAACGTTACTTGTCCTTATTTTTCAAAAAATTTGCTTAATATGTGCTTAATATGCTCAAATTTAAAATTTTTCTAGCATGTTTTTGTGAAATCAAAGTTGCATAACCCGCACACATGACCCCTATTTCCAAATTGTGAGGATTAAGCCTACTCAGTTTCCCAATATTTTACCCAAATTTCACAAAAATATGAGTGTGCCGGTGACTTGTAAACTTTAGAACTTGGCTTGTATACTATTCGAGACCACCATAATAAGTATTATTTATATAATTGGAGTGACCTGTCTAAAGCGGTAAATTTCTAGGATTACACCCAAAAAGCCTTATATGTTATGTGTTATTAACTAACTACACTGGTTAGTTAACCCCCGTATAAACCCTTTGTTACTCTCACTTTTAGAGTAAGATACCCCTAGAAAAACACTCAGAGCCATTCCTTTCGTTTCTTACACCTTTGTTATAATGTTTCGTTACACCCTTACACCTTAGCCTACCCTGTAGATTAAAATCCGTGGTTGGTTAATTGCTTTAGGCAAAGTGTGTTTCCTTACATTACCTGTGTTCGCGTGCGTAATTCATTATATTTGATTAGGTCGGGAAATTGCACAATGCAATTGGAGTGAAAGTAAATATTGTATATCTTTTAGTTTATTTTCGTGTGTTTACTACTTTCACTATTATTTTTATATCTGAAGTTATGAAGATTTTTTGTGATGGTGAAGTGGTGAAATTTTACACCATTAATGTTTTTATTGATTGAAAGAGAAAAAAAAAAAAAAAAAAAAAAAAAAAAAAAAAGAAAAAGAAAAAAGAAAAAAAGAAAAAAAAAAAAAGAGAAAAATAAGAAAAGAAAAAAAAAAAAAAAAGTTGGAAGTTTGTTTTAACCAACTTATGTAAAGTTTTGTATTAAGTGGGAGATATCACCACTACTTGTTGTTGTATATTATATATATGGATTGAATGGGAGTTGGCCGTTATGGGAACGCCAACTAAGGATATTCTTTGATTGAGATCTTGTTGAGTATAATTCGTGTCTACCTAAAGCGTGTGTTTCAAGTGTTAAAGCGTGAGTTATTCAATGATATGAGTCTTATTCATGGGATGGTTGGGAAAGTGATTGACCACACTTAGGATTTTAATCTATTTGTTTTGTTTATTTTTCATTTTACACCAATTTATATCCCAAATATTATCCATACCCTATATCATTCTTCATCCAAACCTTTGATTTATTGAGATTAGGGATTTGAGCAATCTTAAGTATCGTAGTCGTGGATTCGGCTATGTATTTATGATTTTGTCGCCCTTTTTGATATAATATTATTGGTAAAGATTACTTGGTCCTATCTTTAGCCTATTCGAGTTAAGGATTTGAGCAATTGCAAGTATCGTGGTCGTGGATTCGATCATGTATTTGTGATTTTGTCGCCTTTTCTGGAATTTGAGATCGATAGAGATTAAAAAGGATGATCAACCCATAAGCCTCAAAACCCTTTTTACCGCTTTAGACTTGTTATTCCTTGGCTTTAGTGGGGGAGATGTGCATTATGGCCAAGCTTATGACAGAATACTCGTCACGACCGAGCAATTGAGCGAATTACTAAAATGTTACCACATAGATTAGTCGAGTGATTTCAGTGATTTCATTTTCCTATTTCGTGAGGTGTTTGGTTGTGCAATTATGATAAAACGAATAAGTGCTTAATTATAAAAATACATCCTAATATCTTTTAGGATACATTTTCATAAGTTTTAATCAAAGGTTTACTTGAGGACAAGTAAAGTTCAAGTGGGGGGATATTTGATGAACTCAAATAAGTACATTTTATTACTATCATTTATCCTATGTATTTGACTTGTTTTATTATATTATATATGAGAATTGATACTTAATTACTTACTTTTGTAATTCTCAGGTAAAAATAAGCATTTGGTGAAACTAAGCGATTTTGGACTAAAAATGGAGCAAAACAAGCAAGATTGGAAAAGTCTACTGAATTGAAGAGATTAAGGACCATTGCCTGACTTTGAAGAATGCGCCGCATGGATTTATCCATGCGCCGCATATGAAACCTTGGTCAACGAGAAGAACCAACTTGTTTTACTCCAGATGCGCCACATGAAGCTCCTGATATGCGGCGTATCAATCTCAAGACTTCACCAGATATCCAAGATATTGAAGAATATTCGCAAATATTATAATCCTGGACCCCACGCGAAGTTACCTTGATACGCTGCATCGGACCAATCCGATGCGCCGTATCGACCATATACAATCCTTACCAAGAATTCAAGAGATCAAGTGAAGATTATAAGCTTAATGAAGAAGTCAAGATTACAAGTCGACACTTGAAGATGCTTTCGTATTTTGGCCATAAAATCTTCATCCGGACTCCGTTTTAGGTGATTCAAGCGGCCACGGAAAGAGAAAAAGGAGATCTACCTGTATCTGAAGGAGATGCGGCGCATCTGGTCCTTAGATGCGCCGTATTGGGAGATGAGACGCATCTGGTATTTAGATGCGCCGTATTGGGTCAGTTTCAGACTTGGAGGCTACGTTTACTTATAGATGCGGCGCATCTAACTCTATAGATGCGCCGTATCGACCCAGATTTCAGAATCTATAAATACCGAACTCATTAACGAATTTGGGCATCTTTGGGAACCCTTAGGGCCATTCCCAGACGATCAAAGCCTCTCAAAATAGCAGAAGATCACCCTTGAAGACCCAATTATACTTGAAGAACATCTCTTATCATTGTTATATTACTTAATCATTCGGTTAGCGTATCGTATTCACTATGTTTCACACTCTATTCGTCTTGATTATGTTTTTGTATTTTGTTACAGAGATTATGGGCTAACACTCTTATGTGTTAGCCAAGTTTATGAGTATTTGATGGTTTAATTAGTTTCTAATTCGATTGGTTGCTTGGTCTTCGTTTTGATTACTTTATTAGTTTATACTTCATTAACATCGTTTGCGTGATTAATGTAAGCCCCTTAAGGGCTAAATAATATATAAACGTGGTAATCTGATTGCGTGGTTTTGTAACCTTACAACAGGTTTTACCTCTCGAGGGATCTCAAGAGGCTTACAACCCCACCAGGCAGTGTACCTGACCGATGTAGTATAGTGTAGTGGTAAGTACGGGGGATTGATCGTTCTCCACAGGGAATAGTGTTCGTTAGGTATGAAAGGCTACTCTAATTAGGTCTAAGGGTTGAGGAAGATTCTTTTTATGTTTTTGTAGTTTTTATGAAAGCAAGTAAAATCTCGGGTTTGAAGGAGTGGGCGGAATTAGTTGCTAGTCAACTAACCCAAAATTACTACGGATGCAAATAAAATAAAATAACAAAAATGAAATGTGGTGAGAAACTTATGTGTAGAGAAATGTGTTTACTTAGATTTCCTTACTCCCTAACTATCTTTTACCGGTTAATTAGTGTGTATTAGTTGCGTGGATGACGGGTGTATTCCTTAATACCATTCGTGGGTTGGCGTACTTACTTCCCCAGCTCTACAAGCTCCTACTTCACTCCTATGTCGAGCCGGCTAGGAAGCTCCTAACATGGGATCACTAGAATTCGCTTGTGCATTAAATACAACCATAAAAACCTTTAGTACGCATTTGGTTCATGTTTCTTAAGACGTTCAAGCAAGTTACCGAATAGGAAGTTAGCCAATTTTCTTAAGCCTAACATAGATAAACAATCATCCAATACAACTAACAACACACTAACAACCAATAATCAATAGCTAGGTTTCATTAGATCTAAGCAAACACAAGATAAATTTAGCCTAACATGTTAAACAAAAGACAAGAATAAGATAGAATCAAACAACACATAGACATATTGAATGATTAATTGATAACTTATCTTTCAATGAAACATGGAAGATCTCAAGGCAAAAAGCCCTGAAAAAGTAGCTAAAATCGTCTTAGGGTTTTCTCCCAAAATTCCACACACTAAGCCCCCCCTAATGACAAAAAATTAGAAAACTATATATAGATTTTTGGATCTGACGGCGTCACCTTATGGAGTGTGACGCCGTCACCTCGCCGCTTTTAGGGTTCCCGGATGACCTTCTTGACGCCGTCCCTCTTTAGCTCTTCAAAAATCCATTCTGGCTTATCAAGGCTTGACGCCGTCTAACCATGAACGTGACGCCGTCCCCTTATGATTTAAGCCGTGACGCCCTCGATCAAGTTAAAGCGTGACGCCGTCAGAATTCACATGCTATTTTCACTGGCCCGTCATGAGTAAATTTCACGTCCAACTTTTTCTTGCCAAGGCATGACGCCGTCTAGAGTAAATCTTGACGCCGTCAAGAGTAACTTTTAGCCGATTTTTTAGACTTTGCCGTTTTCTTCACTTTAATGCTCCAAAAACGTCCAAAATGCCTCCTTTTCCAGATTTCTCCTCAAAAGTACCTAAAATGACAAAAGGAACGATTTAGGGCAATATTTGATCAAATAAATACGATTTAAGGCTTAAATGACCCCTTAAAAGCGGTACACTTTTCGCTTCATCAAATACCCTTACACTTGAGATTTGCTTGTCCTCAAGCAAATGCGCTTTTATTCTAATCAAAATACAAGTTAGGGGTCATTTAATGCTAACATAAAAGTAATTACAACAAATATTCGTTCCACATTAATCATAATAAGCACGGAGATTATAAACTAGCACCTCTCAAGTAGTGTTTAGATACTCACATCTCTCAAGTGTCATCAAAATAAATCTCATAAATGAAAACGTATAATATCTCTCACTACCTGTCATAGCAAATAGATTACCATAGGCTTGGGAAAGGATCGAAAACCTCCTTCACTAGGCGTAAGCACCTAAGATAAACTATCAAAGAGGGCTTTTAAATGGGTTATAACGTTAGGTGTAGGGAAAAGGAAAACACGGTTTGGTTGGATAAAGGATATTTTACTGGTGGCGAGTTAAAGATCTTGATCAATTACATGTACTATACAATGTTGCTAAGCCAAGACTAGACTCGATCTTAAGCTAGAAACAAAATAACAAAATAACAAAAATATAAAACAAACATAAAATGAAACGGGATGGTAGTCCGTATGTTTTTTCTACTTTTCTTTTTCTCATTTTTTTTGTATTTTTCTTGATTTTTTCGATTTTTATTTTATTTTATTTATTTTTTTTTTTTTTGATCATACACTTTTACCCTACCATCCAAAATAATACATCATAGGGGCATTGCATCCCCCTTACACTTGAATTTTTACATAACTTTACAAATACTAATCTAATGACTCGAATTAAGATAATCGAAAAACTTGGAGTACTTTTAAAATATTTAGCACATATGGGGGTAATAAATGATGTTCTTCCCCATTACTCCATTATACTAGTACTTTACCCATGAGTCCCAATCGTCCCAAAACAATATGTACAGGGATATGACTCGACTTAGCAACCATGTAATCAATTAGATAATTAACTTGGGTTTAAACAAATGTTGTCACAATAATGCACTAAAAATAAGTGCATACAAGGTAGGCTAAGGCGATTTGGGTGTACATTTTAGTGGGGTGTAACAAATTCTTCCTTTAAGTAAAATGCTTAAAGGTCGAAACGAAAAGATAGGTTCTGAGGGGTGTACTAGGGGTATCGTGTACTAAAAATGAGTACAACGCAAAAGGTGTGGGAGAATTACTTGACCAATGTAGCCAAAGTAATTATAACAAAAACACAGGTGTAAAACAATGGGTTAATCCTAATGCCTCTTATCATGTAGTAAATCTAACTACACGAATGTAGTCTCACTTGTGGCCTTGGAATGGTCCTAACGCAAGTTCTAGAATCTAAGTGCTACCGGTACACACATCATAGCATAAATGCTTTTCCTACCAATTCTAGGGGCGAACCTCACATATTTGGGGGTGGAAAATTTTTTTGTGGTACGGTTTTTGTGCTAGTCATATAACTCCTATCCGTGAGACGCTCATTAAGATCAAAGTTTCACTCCTATATGTTGTAAAAAATTTTAAATTTGGCACTAAAATTACCTTAACAAGTATTTCTCTCAGTTTTATTACACATCTACCATCAAACAAACAAAAATCAAGCGCAATTGTATTCTCTAAAATCGTACTTTTACCCTCCCCTTACACTTAAGATGAACATTGTCCCCAATGTTCAAATAACAAGATGTAAAAGCATAAAGTAAAAGAATGAAATCAAATACTCCCCTGATTCGCTCGGTGGATAATGAAATTACACGGTTAAATCTTCCTCCAAAGAGAATGTTGAAGCTCCATGACTAATGCATCGCCATAAGCTTGATCCAAGACATTTCCTTGTCCAAAATAACCTGTTAAACCTGAGAAAACAAACACGAAAACCTGCATAACATCGGCGGGATAAAATCTATATATAAGGATATAATGCTTGTGGAATGATAATTTTGCAGATTCCTGGAGATTATAAGTTGGAGATTTTAATAAAAACTTTTCTAAAAACAAAACTTTCAAAAATTTCTGAAAATTAAATCTGACGCCGTCAGGTTATAAACCCTGACGCCGTCAGAAATGACCTGACAAAAATTTTCATTTTAAGTTTTCGGAAAATTTCTGGAAAAACCTTTACCTTACTTCCTGGAAATCCTGCAAAACCTCATTATGACTCGATACAAGCATTTGACTCAAACAAATACTAATATGTATGCTAATTTATTATTATTACGATTCATGTTCATATGTGTTCTAATAAACCAATTTAGATTTCCCTTACACTTAACTTTTGCAAAATACCTTTATATGTAGTTAAGACGAAGTTAAAAACAAAATAAAGCATTTTCACAAATTAGTTTTTAACATGAATCAATAATAATAAAAATTAAACACACATACGGAAACAAATAAAATCAAACAAACAAATAAATAAACACACAAAGCAAATAAAACAAATAAAGCTTGGGTTGCCTCCCAAGAAGCGCTTGTTTTTGTTCGAGTCATGAGCCTGACTCTACCCTTATTTAATGGATAAAGGAGAGGTTTTCCCTACACTTAGGATTAAGTGCGGGTGATAGTAGCGATACACACCAGCTCGGTAGGAGTATGCCACGTGAGGAAAGAGTGGTGGATGAATTATATGCTCAAAGGGGTGTGCTCCTTTCATCATAACCTTGCCTAGTTCACTTTGGTCAATGGGTGATTTTGAGTTTCCTCCTAAAAAGGGATCATCTTCTATCAACTTCGAGAGACTCCTAGTTGGGAATCCATCTTGACCTAATAAACCCGGTTTAAACCCATAATGTTTCTTGTGATCAATCATGAATGGGTGATGTAAGTATGTAAGGTCATGGTTCACTCCTATATTAGCTTCCTCTCTACAAGGCCTAGAGTCTACTACCTTAATCTTAACATTACCCGGACTACATGGTTTGATGGGTGGATCGGGACCTAATTCAATTCCTAAGTTCACATCTAAGGATGGAAGATTAGGCAACGGTTTTGGTTTAGGCTCCGGTTCATCAAAACTAGGAACTTCCATAGAACTAAAAGAAAGGTTGTGATCACTAAAAGCATTCAAACCTATTTCTTCTAGTTGTGTTTGGTCCAAGGGCTCTACCTCTATTGGGGTTCCTATAGTCTCCTCAACTTCTTCCGGGTAAGTCACGGGCGGTGTGTGTGCCTCAAATGATGGTAGGACTTGTGAGGTACTTGGTGGGCTTATGTTACTTACCTCATCATTCCTTGTGTCAAGATCACCTATATCCTCATCATGTGTTTTAGTAGAATCTAACCCTAACATTTTCCCTAGTATCTCAAGTGCTTCTCTAGGCATCTCAACTTCTATATCCGAATCATAAGGATCATCCTCAATATTCTGACTGCTATATTCAAATTGCCCAAAAGATTCATCATGTGTTTCTTGAGATTCATCGTCATCGATCATAAAACCTAGGTCTTTTTGATCAATGTGATCATGCTCGGCTAGATCCTCCATCACATCAAGATAACCTATGTGTTTGTTTTGTACTATGGCATTACATGACAACCACTTAGGTATCTCAACACTAATGTATTCATCCCCAAACAAACTTGTTTCATGATCCAGGAAATTTATATTCAATTGACTTGTACTAACGTTTGTTGGGTTGTCTACCCTATAATAATATTGGGCACAATCTTCTATGGCATCCCATGCTTCTTCAGCACTTAATTCCCTAAAGTCCCCATTGGCAAAATCCTCAATGCGCATTTGGTCATATTGGCCAACACGATAGTAAAAGGTTCGGGTTAGGGATGCTAAAGCGAAACTATGATGAGGGAATTTTCGGAGTAAATTTCTAAAACGAGTCCATGCATCATATATGGGTTCATCACGATATTGTTTGAAATTCGAGATGTCAATAGGGTAGAATGGCCTTTGTGGTTGGTGGTATGGTGGATTCGCGTACTCCATAATGGTGAACGGAAGAGTCAATGGAAATTACGAACAAACACACAAAGAAAAAGATAGACTAAAGAAACCTAGAAAAATAAAATAAAAATCTCACTAGAAAGGAATCTAGTGAGTAGACCTATAAAATAAAAATTCAACCTAAACAATAACTATTCCCCGGCAGCGGCGCCAAAACTTGATTGCGTGGTTTTGTAACCTTACAACAGGTTTTACCTCTCGAGGGATCTCAAGAGGCTTACAACCCCACCAGGCAGTGTACCTGACCGATGTAGTATAGTGTAGTGGTAAGTACGGGGGATTGATCGTTCTCCACAGGGAATAGTGTTCGTTAGGTATGAAAGGCTACTCTAATTAGGTCTAAGGGTTGAGGAAGATTCTTTTTATGTTTTTATAGTTTTTATGAAAGCAAGTAAAATCTCGGGTTTGAAGGAGTGGGCGGAATTAGTTGCTAGTCAACTAACCCAAAATTACTACGGATGCAAATAAAATAAAATAACAAAAATGAAATGTGGTGAGAAACTTATGTGTAGAGAAATGTGTTTACTTAGATTTCCTTACTCCCTAACTATCTTTTACCGGTTAATTAGTGTGTATTAGTTGCGTGGATGACGGGTGTATTCCTTAATACCATTCGTGGGGTGGCGTACTTACTTCCCCAACTCTACAAGCTCCTACTTCACTCCTATGTCGAGCCGGCTAGGAAGCTCCTAACATGGGATCACTAGAATTCGCTTGTGCATTAAATACAACCATAAAAACCTTTAGTACGCATTTGGTTCATGTTTCTTAAGACGTTCAAGCAAGTTACCGAATAGGAAGTTAGCCAGTTTTCTTAAGCCTAACATAGATAAACAATCATCCAATACAACTAACAACACACTAACAACCAATAATCAATAGCTAGGTTTCATTAGATCTAAGCAAACACAAGATAAAATTAGCCTAACATGTTAAACAAAAGACAAGAATAAGATAGAATCAAACAACACATAGACATATTGAATGATTAATTGATAACTTATCTTTCAATGAAACATGGAAGATCTCAAGGCAAAAAGCCCTGAAAAAGTAGCTAAAATCGTCTTAGGGTTTTCTCCCAAAATTCCACACACTAAGCCCCCCTAATGACAAAAAATTAGAAAACTATATATAGATTTTTGGATCTGACGGCGTCACCTTATGGAGTGTGACGCCGTCACCTCGCCGCTTTTAGGGTTCCCGGATGACCTTCTTGACGCCGTCCCTCTTTAGCTCTTCAAAAATCCATTCTGGCTTATCAAGGCTTGACGCCGTCTAACCATGAACGTGACGCCGTCCCCTTATGATTTAAGCCGTGACGCCCTCGATCAAGTTAAAGCGTGACGCCGTCAGAATTCACATGCTATTTTCACTGGCCCGTCATGAGTAAATTTCACGTCCAACTTTTCTTGCCAAGGCATGACGCCGTCTAGAGTAAATCTTGACGCCGTCAAGAGTAACTTTTAGCCGATTTTTTAGACTTTGCCGTTTTCTTCACTTTAATGCTCCAAAAACGTCCAAAATGCCTCCTTTTCCAGATTTCTCCTCAAAAGTACCTAAAATGACAAAAGGAACGATTTAGGGCAATATTTGATCAAATAAATACGATTTAAGGCTTAAATGACCCTTAAAAGCGGTACACTTTTCGCTTCATCAGTAATCATTAAGCAGCTTTATGCGGGTTCTGATTAATTGTGACAGGATTAGTCAGTCAAAAAGACTTAAAATGGAATCTAGAATAGGATAGACATAAGTAATCATTAAGGGTTTACTCGCCGATAAGATTAGAGCCAACGCTTTGGTAACTTTTATTAGTGCATTGATAACCTCTGTGTCTAGCTGAGCATTGCTTGGGTCGCCATGCCCCTTCCTCGCCTATTTAGAATAGACCGCGCCTAGTCGTGAGCACCATTACTACATGTCTTAGAAACTTATCAAAACTTAATCATATATAACTGAACTTGGTTAACACGTTCTTCTTATTTTCGATACCTTCAAGCTTCTAGCGTTTGTTTAGCTTAGTTTAATTAGTTTAGTATAAAACCAAACTCGTGCCAGTCTCTCAGGCTGAACCCCCCTTTACGTTAGTTTAGAAGAGTCGAATACCTCTAGAATTAGTATATTAGAAATCTCACTCTTAGTGATCGACACCCTACTTACCAACTAGGCTACATTGATCGGGTACACTGCCCGTTAGTGTTGTTATAGGTTAAGTCGGCAAAATATAAATGTAAAACTTGATAAGGAATAATCACCTATACAACGACACATCAATGACGTGCGTTTTTGCGTGTCATAACCTAATTTTTTTTTTAAAAAAATTAATTTTTTTCAGTTCCTAATTTTCTATTAAATGACAATTAAAAACCTGATAATACAAAATTAAAAACACAAATATCAAAATAACGCATTTCATATATATATATATATATATATATATATATATATATATATATATATATATATATATTATATATATATATATATATATATATATATATCAAAACAATGAGGTTAATTCAAGTACTAATTCACGATAAGTCACAAGTTAGTTTGTAGCTCTCCTGAAGCAGATTATTATTAGAACATCTAGAAAGTGTCATTACAATTTCCAAACATCTTACTAAGACTTTTCTCTTGATAAGGCCGTGGTTGTGCTTGAGGTTTTAGTTCCATCTCAAGGTCCGGATTGATCTGCAGTGTACAAATGGGCGGTTATCAGTTGTAGAAGAAGACTAAAAGTCCCGGAATTAGTCTTATTCAAATGAAAGTTCAAGTACAACTCAAAAGATAACTCACAGTATCATTGCGAAAATCATACTCTTCCAACATGGGATAGTTTAGAGCATTTGGAAAGCATCTTTGTTTTACATTTTCAACCTGTCAAGTATATTGGTTAAATCCGAATACTATGTTAATGAAAAGCCATGTACAGCTCAAAAAATCCTACAACGTATATTGTTCCTATCTAATAACCACTTTTACAGCCGAGAGAAATGCCATTAGAAGATGAGTATAAGTGCCCAGTCAAAGTGACGTAGAAAGATACCTGAGCAGGATCAATTTCAAATGAATGGGCTTCTTTTTCTTCAGGTACGGCTGCCAATTGTGCTTCGTTTAGCAGCTCATCATGTGTTCCTTCAATTTCAGCAACCGTTTTACTAATAGTAAATACTTTGCTAGCCTACACGTGAAAAGTAGAACCAAGATTAATGCTAAAAAACAGAATGAAATGATCGTATTCGCTTCAAAATGTGAATGTCATATTGGAAGAAATGTGGATAACACGAACCCTATAATCTGAATGTGAATGTAATAAATGTGGATAACACGAACCCTATAATCTAAGCATATATAAATAGAACCAAAATATGAACATAACCAACATGAACCAACAAAGCATAACTAGACATATGTCCTGCAAGCATTCTGGTGAAAACATGATCATTTAAGTCAACTAAGGTTTTCATTAACTTCAGATGCTGCCAAAACATTCTATAATATAGCAAGAATACATAGATTGTCCAATAGAACAGCTCACGAACCATTACTATTAGTAACATCAATATTCAAGTTATGTATCTACCCCAACACAACCCCTCATCAACATTACATAAGACACAGAAAATTTACTGCAAAAGACAAACCTCATTAGTGACCCTAGCTCGAGATATCACCTCATCACTTAACAATCTCTTCAATACCTGCAGATAAGTGTCAAATAAATAACTGATAACCGGATAGCATCATATCTCGATTATCAAAATAAGGTTTGTGGTACTTCCTGGCAAACCAAATACCTAGAGTAAACTCCCATAAAACAATATCTCCTCGAGCATCACCAGATAATAATTTCTTAAACATCAATTTCTTTTTCATTTTTTTTTTGAAAATAAAAAAAAAACTAATTTCCTAAAATATCAATCAATGAAATTGAACAAAAAAATGAGAAGAAAAATGTACCCGTTTTTTCTTGGCGAATTCCTTAGGATTTGAAGCGGCGGAAGGGATCGAATCGAAAACCATGGCTGATTCAATTGATTTGAATTCTGGAAATATCAGAGATTAAACGATGTATGTGTGAGTAACAGAAATATAGTTCGTAACCCATATGTATATTCATAAAATAATTAACCCAGATCTATAAAAAAAACATATATAGAAACTAATAAAAAATCAGATCTAAAAAGATATATAAAAACTAACAAAAATCGTAACCCGGATATATATAAAAACGATGATTATCTATAAAAAATCCATGAAAAATCGTATCAAATCTATAAAAATCCATGAAAATCGTATCAAATCGTAACCCGGATAGTGGTACCTGATAGACGTCCGTGGTGGTTGGTGGTGATGATTTCTGCGGTGGTTGTTGTGATGATTTCGGCGGTGGTTGGTGGTGATGAAGATGGCGGTACAGGCTAGCGAGATAGAGAGAAAAGAGGGGGAGGGGGGAAGTTGTATTGTGTGTTGGTGTGTGTGTTTTTTTTGTTTCAGTGGGAGTGTATTTTAGTGTTGTATTGTGTGTTGATAGTATTGATAGAATTCTATTACAATTTAAAATTGTGTGTCATCAAGCCTTCAGATTTTACAAGTTAGGACCATTTTTTTATGACTCACATTTTTGCGAGTCATCTTGAAGCGTGGGTCATAAAAAAAGGGTCAAGGATAGCCCTATTTCTAGTAGTGAATCATCACAAGTTTAAAAGCATTTGATGAGACTTTTTCTAGCAAGAATTGTGTAAGGAAATTTCTTAGGGCATTACATCCGAAATGGCGCGCGAAGGTCACGGTGATTGAAGAGTCAAAGAACTTGATGACGTTATCACTTGATGAACTTATTGGCAACTTGAAGGTTCATGAAGAAATTATAAAGAGGGACTCGAAAACGGTCAAGAGCAAGAAAGATCAAATCAAGTCTCACGCGCTAAAAGCCAAAAAGGAACTTAGTGATGTCGATGATTCAAGTGACGATAGTGAAGAAGAAGAATATGCAATGGCCGTAAGAGAATACAAGAAATTCTTCAAGAGACGAGGAAGATTCACGAGACAACCGCGAGATGAAAGAAGATCGCTTCAAAGAAATAGAAATGATAACTACGGGAAAAGAAAGTGCTTTAGATGTGGAAGCCAAAACCATCTCATTGGCGAATGTCCAAAGCCACCGGGTTATGATTACGAAAGCGCATTTGTTAGTGGAACATGGAGTGATAGCGACAAAGATGAAGCGGACAAAGCAAAAGACGAAAAGTGCCTTGTAGCTCAAGCCACCGATGAAATATGTCTAGGGATAAATTTGGAGCCCGACGAATGGATTAAGGATAGTGGATGCTCGAAGCACATGACGGGAAACCGGAAGCTATTCTCCTCCTACAAGGCATACAACGGAGGTAATGTTATTTTCGTGGAAAAATCATTGGCAAAGGTACGATCTCTCAAGACTCCCTAACTATTGAAAATGTTGAGCATGTAGATAATTTAACATATAACTTGCTTAGTATAGGACAAATATGTGATAATAAGTGTAGGGTTACCTTTACAAGTAAAGATAGCGAAATAGTTAAGGACGGAAAGGTCATAGGTAGAGGAATTAGGAAAGGTGGCGTATATGTTATGAAACTAGGAAATAAACCGGAAGATAAAATATGTCTAGCAACCTTAGATGAAAACTCTACATTGTGGCATAGAAGATTAGGTCACGCAAATATGCAACAAATACAATCCCTAGCCTCTAAAGAATTAGTTAGAAACTTGCCTAACCTAAGATATGACCAACACTTTTGCGATGCATGTAAAATAGGAAAACAAGCACATGCTAGTCACAAAGCTAAGAATATAGTCTCCACTACTAGATGCCTAGAATTATTACACATGGACCTTTTTGGTCCATCCGCTGTGTGGAGTTACGGAGGTAATCGTTATACCTTAGTAATTGTAGATGACTATTCACGATACACGTAGACTAGATTTTTAAGTGATAAAACCGAAGCCTTTAATAAGTTTAAAATATTTAGTAAAATGATTCAAAATAAATTAGGATGTTCTATAGTATCAATTAGGACGGACCATGGTCGGGAATTTGATAACGAAGTGCAATTCGGAAAATATTGTGATTTAAATGGGATATCTCACAATTTATCCGCTCCTCGCACTCCACAATCAAATGGGGTAGTAGAAAGAAAGAATCGAACCTTACAAGAAATGAGTAGAACAATGCTAAATGAACAATCTATCCCACAAAAATTTTGGTGTCACGCCGTAGATACATTGACATATATAATAAATAGAGTCTCAATTAGGCGAATTTTAGGAAAAACCCCATATTAGTTATTAAGAGGTAGAAAACCTAATCTAAATTACTTTAGGGTATTCGGGAGCAAATGTTTTGTTCTCAATACAAAAGATTACCTTACTAAGTTTGATCCTAAGTCGTACGAAGGAATCTTTCTAGGGTATTCGCAAAATAGTAAAGCATACATAATACTTAATAAACACACTATGAAAGTAGAAGAGTCCTTAAATGTAACATTTGATGAAACTCCACCACCACCTAAGACATTGCCCCTAGAAGATGATGACCTAGTTGAAGAAGAAGCTATTGAGGTTAGTAAAATTAAACCCTTAGGTGATGATAATGAAGATATAATATTAGGAGAAAACAAAATTGTAAATGTTAAGGAATCTAAATCACACCCGTTAGATAATATAATAGGAAACCTAAATCAAAGAACCCTTAGATCACAAGCTCAAGATAAAAATAACTTCTTTTGTTTCCTATCAACTATAGAACCTAAAAATATAAATGAGGCATTAAAAGATGAAAGTTGGGTTATAGCTATGCAAGAAGAACTAAATCAATTTAAGACTAATGGCGTTTGGGAACTAGTCCCAAATCCCATGAACATGACCATCATAGGAACTAAATGGGTTTATAGAAATAAGTTAGATGAAAATGGAATAGTTACTAGGAACAAAGCTAGGTTAGTTGCCCAAGGTTATAACCAACAGGAAGGAATTGATTATGACGAAACTTATTCCCCCGTAGCTAGATTAGAATCTATAAGGAAACTTCTTGCCTATGCATGCGCCCTAGACTTTAAGTTATTTCAAATGGACGTGAAAAGTGCATTCCTTAACGGTTTTATCAATGAGGAGGTATACGTGGCACAACCTCCAGGATTCATTGACTTCGCAAAACCTGATTATGTTTATAAACTCAAGAAAGCTTTATATGGACTCAAACAAGCTCCCAAAGCTTGGTATGATCGATTAAAAGCATTTCTTATTAAACATGATTATTCCATGGGAATGGTAGATAACACTCTTTTCACGAAAAAGAAAAGCCCAAATCTCATCATTGTCCAAATATATGTCGACGACATTATATTCGGATCGACTTGTCAGGATATGTGTGATGAATTCGCCAAAATCATGCATGATGAGTTTGAGATGAGTATGATAGGTGAACTTAATTTCTTCCTAGGATTACAAATAAAACAATTAGAAGATGGAATATTTTTTAATCAATCTAAGTACATTAAGGAAATGCTTAAGAAATTTGGATTAGAAGACACTAAGCCCATGAAAACACCAATGTCTACTGAAGTAAAACTCACAAGAGATGAAGAGGGTGAGTCCGTAGAAAACACTAAGTATAGAGGAATGATAGGTAGTTTACTATACTTAACGGCAAGTAGACCGGATATCATGTTTAGTGTCTGCCTTTGTGCTCGCTTTCAAGAGGATCCCAAAACCTCTCACCTAGAAGCGGTTAAGCGTATCTTCCGATACATTAAAGGCACTATACACTTAGGATTATGGTATCCTAAGGGATCCGGCATAGAAACCATCGTCTATGCGGATTCGGATCATGCGGGAGACTACGTGGATAGAAAAAGCACTAGCAGAATTTGCACGTTCATGGGATGTTGTCTAACATCTTGGTTTTCGAAGAAGCAAACCACTCTTGCTATTTCTACCACAGAAGCCGAATATGTAAGCGCTGGAAAGGCATGTCAACAAGCACTATGGATGAAACAAGCTCTAGTAGATTATGGCATTAGGTTAGATGATGTCCCAATTATGTGTGATAACAAAGGTGGTATAGATTTAAGCAAGAATCCCGTTCAACACTCTAGGACTAAACATATAGAAATACGCCACCACTTCCTCCGCGATAATGTTCAAAAAGGAAACATATCTATAGAAAAGGTTGCATCGGAAGATAACTTAGCAGACATATTCACTAAGCCCCTTAAGCGTGAACTCTTTAACCATTTACGTTTAGGCCTAGGGATGATAGAACAAATTGACTGAATTTTCTGCATTTTTGGTACAATTTTTTTTCCAGATGGGCGGACCCCTTAATGTTATAAAGGCGGTCCCCTTTATTATTAAGGGGACCGGCTTGTCATTAAGGGGACCGGCCATCTGTCTGTAAAATTTTTTTTCCTCTTTCCTCCCATCTGAGTCTAGGAATCTGTTTTGCACAAAATAAAAGATTGGGATATTTTTTTTTGCATAAACATATTTATAAACAAAACCCAATCTATTTTCTACAAATCATTCTCACATCTAGGAAAACACGTGAAAACCATTTTCCTTACATTGTTGAATAATGCTAAAAATATTTTTTTTCATGCATAAAGATCTCACATGAATTGTCAAAGTATATAATCTAATATATATATCTTTGATATTCATATATTGAGCAAAATCAAATCAAGGAGACCTTGGATTGTTTCTTAGGAAATTTTTGCATTTAGGAGTCGAAACAATCACATTTCTACATTAGTTGCATATAGGCACACACTAGAACAAGCTTATTAATCACATCCTAAAAATTGTTCCATCACCTATTCCCCATTAGTTTCTAGTGCCTTTGCTCCATTACCCTTGCCTTAGATGATTAATTTCCTTAATTCTCTAAATTGCTAGATATAACTTATTGCTTGCTTATTTGTTTATCTTATATGCCATGCATGCTTAATATGTTTCTCTATTGCCTCAAAGAGTGGGACTTGCCTAAAACCAAAAGCTCAAAACATAGCCATCCTCACCTATTTCTGCAGAAAAATCCATTTCTGGAACCCAGAAAGGTACCAGATGGGCGGGCCCCTTAATTCATAAGGTGGCCCCCTTAATTATTAAGGGGACCGCCCATAATTAAGGGGACCGGCCATCTGCTGGACGGGTTCACAGAATATTTTTCTGCTTTTTAGCCCATTCGATCCTATACTTCCCCAAAATTCACAAACACATTCTGTCCTAATCACCCAACAAGCCTATCCATTCCTAAACAACACAAATCCTTCACTATAAATAACCCCATATCTCACCACATTCAATCATCCCATCATGTCTTCTCCTATCAACCCAAAACCAAAAACCTCAAAGCTAGCAAGGATGACTTTAAAACCCGGGTGGAAAAGAAAACCTCACCCTCACCACAAGCCCATCACAAATGGTGCGACTAGACAACCAACACCTCCATCATTCATCCCCAACTACTCTCCAAGATCACAACCTCATTCCATTGAACCATTTCACAAACCCTATCATTTTGGCCAAACATCCACATTCATTCCAAACTACTCCCCTAAACATCAAACCAACTTCAATTGAATCCTTGAAAACCCTCATCACCTTGGTCAAACATCAAACTTTTCCTCAAATCATACACCCCAATACCATCCATTTCCACCAAATAACCAAATCCCCATTCATGAAAGGCAAAAGCTTCATGAAGAGATTAACCAAATCCATGATCTTAGTGATCTCCTTGCTATGCACCTCACACAACGCAACAAGGGACAACCTCCATCCTCACCTTACTCAAATTGCCTACCCCACTCTCTTAACTTGGATCAAGTTACAAACCACACCCACTATTGCCCTTGTTGCATCTTCCTTCAAAAACAAATTCTCCATTCCTCCCCTACAACGATATAACATCACTGGATCCGCTCCATTTCCCTCACCATCACATAACTAAAACCCATCCACATGCTTTCCGCCTCAAAATAAAATCCCTCACCCTTTTGTGTCGCAAGCAAGTCCAATCGCTCTCTTTGGCAATATGAGGACCATTAGTGTTTCTAGTTATGTTGTAATCGTTATGTTTTAAGTATTTTATGTAATGTAATGATGATTCATATGTTATATATGATCATCTTGAATGCATAAATAAATTAGTTGGTTGTTCTAAATATTTTTGCTATGCATATATATGTGTCTCCTAACTTGTTTTTGCAACCAAGATTTCCATAGCTCGTCTCCTTGGTGCCCTCGAACAAGGGGGAGTAAACATCAAGGGGGAGTTTTCGTCCCGATAAATTTCACGTCTAAATTTGTCGGCTTAACCTTTTTGATTCTACAAAAAGGGGGAGAAGTGAATATAAACTCACCAAATACTTGTCCAAAAAAATAATCTTTTGGATTTAATGAGTTTAGGTTTTGTAATCATCAAAAAGGGGGAGATTGTTGACATAAATAATGCCTAAAAACATTATAAATATTTATTCATATATCTATGTTTTGATGATCACAAAATGTAAACTCATTAAAACATAAACTTATAAAATAAACAAGTACTTAGTTGTAAATATTCACTTCTACAACTAAAATCACTTAAGGTATGAATGAACTAATGCTTAATGCATTATATGATCAAAGGAACATTTTCTTAATAACTAGATTTTTTATAAAATGTCAAAAACATTTTTATCTTTTAGAAAAACATGTTTGGTAATAAATAAAAAGGATTAATTCATTATAAATTTATGAATTCAAATGTTTAACCAAAATCAGTAAAAATGTTCCAGAAAAACCTTCCCCACAAAAAGACAAAACTGGGCAACGGATGGCTTGGGCGGCCCCCTTAATTTTGCTAGGCGGCCCCCTTAAAATTAAGGGGACCGCCCCCCTATTTAAGGGGGCCGGCCACGCTCCAGTAGCTCCCAACTGTCCAGTTTTTCTGCCTATAAATACCAGCCTTCCCCTGGAATTTTACTCACCTTTTGCACACTAAAACTTTCTGTTTTAAACTCTTTCTAATCCTTGTAAATTCTGTCTAAAAACCTTTGATCACATCTTCTTAAGCTTTGGTTTCTAAGTGATCCAAGCTTCCTCCATTCAAGTGCAAGAGAAGAATACTCCTTCAACAACTAGAGAAGAAGTATTCAACTTAGATACCTAAGTTGTTTGTGTCATCATACATTTGTATATAAGTTGTGTATTGTTGTTAGATTGTTGTGTGAATAATTGTTTGGGATAGGTTAGTGTGTAAGTAGAGAAGTTGTGTTGTTAAGGTGTGTAAGCTAGTAAAGGTGTGAAAAAGTAGAAGTGTACATAGGGTGTGCTAAGTTGTGAAGTGATAGTGAAGAAGTCGTGAAGAAGTCGTGAAGAAGAAGGTGTGTTTTAGTCGTGTATAAGTTGTGAGATTGGTTCTAGCTACGATTAGAACCCGACATCTAGCTTTGTGTCGTTAAGCCGGTGTAAGCTAAAGTTGTGTAAGGTTTTCTCCGCCATAAGGGAGCTTGTTGACATAGTGTTGTGAACTCTCGAGTTAGGTGCTCGGGGAGTGGAGTAGGGCAAGGAAGGTGTCATTGTAGCCGAACCACTATAAATCTCCTGTCTCTCGGTTATATCTTTCCATCTCTATCTTTCATTTCATATTTATTACCTTAATTGCATTGCTTACTTATATTTACTTATATTTGTTCGTATTGTTTAAGAGTTGAGTTCACATAAATTCGAATCTATGTTTTTAAAAGTAAACAAAGTTTTCATAATAAAAATTAAAAAGACGTAAAACTATTCAACCCCCCTTCTAGTTTTCCACACCTACGTACGTTAATATAATAATAAATATGGCGGCCATGGTTGCTATATAGCATAAGTGGGAATGCTATGGACAAAAAAAACCCACCTCCACAGATAGTGTCAATACCATTGGTGCATCAATGGCAAGGCCATGGACTCCCCATGACTGGCTACAAATATGGGCAACATAATAGGCAAAGAACATACAATATAATGATGAGGGACAATTATAGCATGAAACGGATAATCAAACGAATAAATAAACAAATATGTATCAAAGCATAACAATTAACAAATATCAGGAAATCAATGAGTCATGAGAATCCTTAAGGATAGAGTACAACCAGATTATGTAATTGTAAAAATCATTTAAATGTTGTTTTCAAGAAAGTATTCTTTTAAAAACCATTTTCATAAGAGTCATTAAGCCTCCATATAAACAGTTGTATTACCTCGTAGTCATAGAAATCATTTAAAAAAAATAGTATTTCCCAAAACCATCATGAAGATATATATATTCAAAAAGGTTTTTCATACAAGTAATAATATCTAATGCATTATAAAGTATCAAAGGATTCAAATGCGAATATTGAAGTCACGAACGAATCGAACCGTATCATAACGAAACGAGTCATGAGGAAATCCTTACTGATAAAGGATAGAATATCTGTACCTTATGAGATTGAAAGCAAATGGAAAAGAACACAAGGAAAGGTAGATCACTCATTCTTCACCGAATCTACATGAATTATAATCATATATTACTTATACGCTTATTTAATATCATAATGGATTTTAAGTATTTATTATCTCATTCATTAATGCGTTTTATTGTTTCACATGTGGAATAGTAAGTATTCATAACATAGGTTTCAAAGTATCTCGGAGTGGTTTTCAAATGAAATTAGGAGCAAAACATGTTAGGTTAAACCAAACCCTTAGCTTATGTTATAATTCAGATTTTATCGCGTTCAGGTCCCTTTATTTATAAATTTAAAACCATAATTATGCACTTACTGAGGTGCTCAAATAATTATCATAGACACTTATACATGTTAGGTAATTACTGTAATTTTTCTAGATTTTATTTCAAATGGAAAGTATCCAAAAAAAAATCATTTTCCCAGACCTGCCTAGAAAAATAACTGCATAGACACCCAGAAAGTTTGCCCTTAACCAACCCATTTCAACACATCATAAAAATCCACCAAAATTTCATTAAGCCATATACATATTAAAAATTATCCCTGTCAAATCAGACCTCTTAATTCCTTATGGTTTAAAAATTAAAAATCAAAAACTCCAACTGATATTCAGACATCCAAAATGTAGTTTTGACACTTAACCTTGTAAAAATCAAAAGACCATTTTCTCGAGCTCCAATGACTATAAAACTTGTTATTCAGATAGTACGCTTCATGAACTTATGTTTAGACTCAAAAATCACACAAAAATACATTGGCATTATCAGTTTAGACCCCGTTCAATCCGACCCATTTCCTGGACAGCATGGAAAGTGAGACAGAGAATGACCTAAGTTTAACCAAACAATACCATGACTTATTAACTATTTTATTTAGATTGCAATAAGTTTTAAGACCCGAATAAACACACACCAAATCACAATCACAATCACACACACGACAACAATATTAACGAGCCACATATGTGTTCTAAATGAGACCAAAGCAATCACCTATGTCTAATTCTTTTTAGACTCGATTAACACATATGTTTTATAGGTTTATTTAGCCAATATAACACACTTGTAACAGCCTCTAGAATGACACAAAATCATGCATGCACCCACATGAATTTACGACACAAACAGCCCACATAAAGTGACGCAACGCAAGCCCTAATGAGACAAAAAACATTAAACCACAACATTATTTTCAGCTACTGGTCCACTTTCTTATGATTTTAAAGACACATCAAACCAGCTCATGTGGTTCTAATTTTTTTTCCATAGATACCTATATATGTTTAATACTTTACATAATTTTTATAGATTTTATCTCCTAGTGAAAGTATCCAAACAAAAATTGTTTTTCAAACCTGTTCCAGAATGTGACCTCATGGTATACCCGAAAAGTTTGTATTTTATAAGCATACCTAAGCCTTCCAGAAAAATTTACAAACATTACAGTAACTAATAAACATATTGAATATTCACCTGCAAAAATTGGGGGTTCTAATTCGTTATGGTTTGGAAATTAAAAATCATAAGAACCGACTGATTTTCTAGACCCGATATTCAGATTTAACACTTAAACTTCTAAAAATCAAAAGACTACTCTCCCGACCTCTAACGACTAAGAAATTTGATATAAGAAATGAGGCAACTCAAACTCAATTTTAGACTCAAGAATCATACAAAAACACATTGGCATCATTAAATTAGACCCCTTTGAATCCGACCCACATTCTGGACAGCATGCAGTTGAGACAGAAACAACACAACCCTAACCCTCTTCAAACCCAAATTCACCCACATTAAATCGTAGGGTTTCTAGATTTTATACTCCATTAATGAGCCTTTGATGATCTTATTAGGGCTTGTACATATTCAAAATACTTATCACGTGGATTAATTATCTTATTAACATATTTATGAAACATACTCAAAAGATTCAAACCCCAAAACCCATACGAGCCATCAAAATAACCTAGATCTCTTGTTATATTAATCATGTACGAGACAATAACATGTTTTAGTGTTTCTTAATATTTATAACCTTCCGCTTGAGCTAGTTTTTATTCCTCTATCTAGGCCAACATTCATAGTGGCGTACAAATGCTCAAGCCATTTTAACGAGACACTAAAATTATAGGTTAGGTTTTAGATGATTGATTTATATATAATAGATCTTAAAACATGTTTAACAAATATGGATTGGTTTAGAT
Organism: Artemisia tridentata subsp. tridentata; assembly: GCA_021014915.2. Taxonomy (NCBI): domain Eukaryota; kingdom Viridiplantae; phylum Streptophyta; class Magnoliopsida; order Asterales; family Asteraceae; genus Artemisia; species Artemisia tridentata. Next base: position 189,920,502 of record CP139501.1, read on the forward strand.
TAACTTTAGGCTGATTGATAGATGAATCAAAGACACCACAATAACACACAAACACCACTTGATTTCTTCTTCTTCTTCTTGATCCTCTAGCACCGATTGTATTGCTTAGTTTTAGGATTTCTTGTTCCTTTTTTATTTTTTTCTTGGTTCGGTGTTAAAGAGGGGGGGGGGAGGTGGGAGGAGACTGATGGTTTAGGAGAGGGAAAAAAGAAACGTGATATCTAAGGTAAGAAGCGGGGTGCAATTATGGTAAGGTTTAATGTCATAATAGTGTTTGATTGGGTTTTAATTAGGATCGGTTATGGTGTAATCAAATTGCCGAAAATTAGGGGATTTGACTTCAAAATTTCGGATGTTATAAGGCACATTAAACATGTGATTGTAGAGGAGTATTAGGAAGTTTATTTTTTTTATTTTATTTTTTTATTTATTTTTTATTTTTATTTTTTATTTTTATTTTTTATTTTTGTATATGTAACATATATTTAATCATGCACAATACTTAGGTTAACTAATTTTAATTGATTTATTATACTTAACATAAAGTTTAGGGTCAAAAATAAATTATTACAAACTTTAGGGAAAATTCAAAATTAGACGTAAAATTAAGAATTCGAATTTTAGGGTTTTACAACTCTTCCCTTCTAAAAAGAAAATTTCGTCCTCAAAATTGAAGTAGATAGGTCAAACGGAAGTGTACCAAATCACAAAAGAAATGAAAATGATTAACTCACTCGGATTGACTCTTCTAAAAGATTTTAATGAACGAAAAGGTTTTCTCATGACTTGATTCAGACAAACTAGGATAGCCTCAGCTTTCCAGCAAAACAAATCATAACGAATATGATCCAAAGAATACGAAACATATATGAACATGAGACAGATACGAATGAAATGCTAGGGAATTCTCACCATTTCCATCTAAGGTTCCGAACGAATCAAGGAAGCATACAAACGATCAAATGAAGCTTATATCGATTTGTCGAACGTACCAAATACCTAACGAAAATGGAAAAATATACTTAGTGATAAGGATGAACCCAAGGACTAACGAATCGCTGAAAACTCTCCATCATATGCCAGAATGTCTAACACTTATGTAAGGAGACACCCCAAGAATACACAATCTCCTTTCTGAAATTTCAAAGTTCTTCTCCCACAACGGTAATTGTTCTATTCGTTACTAAAATCAACTCCGGACTTTTAATAAACAATCTTCCGACCTTATTCCACCAAAAGGTGCTCTACACTTCCGTTCATACATAAGTCTGAAAGGATTCACTTGCCATCAGCTTGCCATCTTAAGTCTGATTCCTCAAGTCTTCTGTAGATCTTCCCAGAATTATGAAGTAAGACGCGGATCTCAGACACAATCACTGCAGGTGTGCTAACTAACCAAATAATCTCTAACTTAAAGGTTTCTGCCAACTTGCTAAATGTCTTTCCACCAGAAGGTGTGCTCCAGATATTAATTCATCATAGTACAACTATGATGAATAAAGAAGTAAAAACTGTGTACCTTAGTTAAATAGTTTCCTCAAGTCTTCAACACAGATCATAATCCGCCATACAAGAATTACCTCCAAATCTTACTAACAACCACCACTACCGCCAACTCCAAGTTATGCGTTGAATAATTTGCCTCATACTATTCTAGTTGTCTTGATGCATAAGCAATAACCTTCTCGTTCTGTATAAAGGCATAACCAAGTCCATAAAATAGTCGAAATATTAGTCAATACAATTGGCGTCACTAAACTCATAGTGACCATAACGAGTATGAAAAGTAGTCCTAAGAACATCTTGCTCCCCACACACAACTGATGATATCCAGAATTTAAATCAGTCTTATAGAAGATTTCTCATCCTAAAGTTGATCAGATAAGTTGTCGATTCAAGGTAGTGGGTAACGGTTTCTATCTGTAATACGGTCCTACTTCCAGTAATCAATATACCACCTCATGCTACCATTCTTCTTCATCGCAAATAAAACTGGAGCACCCCACGGAGATACCCTCAAACGAATAAAACCACTTCCTAGTTCTTGTTGCTGCCCCTTTAGTTCTCTCAATTCAACTGGTGCTATTCGATACGGAGTTTCAGAATCAGGAAAAATGTCGCTCTATTCAGATAGAATTCAGACTCATTCCACTTACTGTTCTCAGGCACTTCTCAAAGACATCCTATGATCCCAATAAGTTCAGGTTATATGATGTAACTATTATCACGTTGGCCAGGCGTCATAATACTTGCATCATATAAACATGCCTTTATTGATATCATATTCTACCTCGAGTCATGACTAAACAATCTCTCAATACCAAGTCAAATCAACTTCACACTCCAGTGGAAACCTTAGTAGTTCGTTCAGGGGTAACATCGAGAAAACTCAGATTGCAAAATGACTCTCAAGGTGAGATCCATCCCACGGTGTACAAAATAGGTGCTAGGAAAGCTTCACAACCGTGAAAAATAACGTACGAGTTTCCAGGGTAGTAATGATACAACGGGTTAACCAATCAGAAATCATGGTAAAAAGGATTCAGGGTGTTCGAATCGTCAAAGGTGTACAATATGACAGTAGTTAGCATCTTGATGCTTAGTCAACTAATCCATACCAAAATAACATCGAAATCAACATTCTAGAGAAAGACAGATCAGCAGAGTGAATTTTATCATTCAGAAGTGAGGGAAACATTCCTATACTCGTGGTTAATCACCACAAGATTCCTCATATGAATAGGAATGGGTAAGATGAATCTAATAGTGTAGGGAGACTTAAATACGCTTAGCAAAAGCAAGAGAAGTCACAGAATGTGTCAAACACATCATGGTCATAAGAATCCTCAGAATGATAAAAGAGGCATCTAAATGATTAACAAACGAATCAGAGGTTAAGGTCGGAATTAGAAAATAAGGCTTATATAGTGTCGGGCATTACTACAAAATTCTCAACGCATTCTAAACTTACTTGGTCACTAATCCTAGGTTGTGCAAAATAATAAGTTTTTAATCTCCGGAAAGAGTGATCTTAAAAAGGCTTAACTAAATGTAAGGCACGAATCAGAGTGATGCGGAAGCAATGATACTTAAACAAATGTCTTATAGTCTACCCAATCCTCACTGGTCATAACCTAAGTTTCTTCAGAGTGGAAATCTTAAGGCAAATTCTCAAAGGTTGTTACATAAACTCTTATAGTGCAAATCTAAGGGCCAAATATTTCACAGGTCATAACTTAAAGTACTACAGGTCGAAGCCTAAGCTCTGATACCATAATTGTAACACCTCAACCCGAAAAGGGCCTAAGTGTAACATTATGGTGACAATCAGAACATATAAACGCAAGCGAAAGAATTCATATTAAAATACTAAGTAAAGAATTACAAAGACTTCCAAAATATAATCCAAACAATAGTCTAAAAGAAATACATATCCAAAGCCTAATTATAATCCAACAATGGGGAAACTAATCATGGGTAGGTCCTCTAGCTCCTACTCTCAACACTCATGCCCAGCATCCCGCTTATAACCTGCCGTAGAGAAAAGAAAATGCGGCTGAGCTAACGCTCAGTGAACAGATATAAACAAACGAAAGGTAATAAGCGTATACGAAATGAATAAGCGAATAAATCCAAGAGAAACTGCTAAACAAGATGTCAAACAGAATATGGAACATATGAAAGGGATCAAAGCATAATAATGAACATAAAGTGGATATCAATATCAAAGGAAATGCCCAACAAATCATATAACAAATTGTACATGGAGTAGCTAGCTCAATGTACCAAATAGTGAAATGGGGTGTATTGCACACACTCAAGTCCATTCACAAGTATATATATCTAAACTGAACTAAGTACCTAAGATGCATCCATACGCTCCCTACAAAACATATATACATATACAAGTTCGAGACTGTGCATACATACGTTAATATAATAATAAATATGGCGGCCATGGTTACTATATAGCATAAGTGGGAATGCTATGGACAAAAAAAACCCACCTCCACAGATAGTGTCAATACCATTGGTGCATCAATGGCAAGGCCATGGACTCCCCATGACTGGCTACAAATATGGGCAACATAATAGGCAAAGAACATACAATATAATGATGAGGGACAATTATAAATTATCCAACTAAGATAATAGCTATATGAAATGAATATAACATGAAATGGATAATCAAACGAATAACTAAAAAAATATGTATCAAAGCATAACAATTAACAAATATCAGGAAATCAATGAGTCATGAGAATCCTTAAGGATAGAGTACAACCAGATTATGTAATCGTGAAAATCATTTAAATGTTGTTTTCATTAAAGTATTCTTTTAAAAACCATTTTCATAAGAGTCATTAAGCCTCCATATAAATAGTGGTGTTACCTCGTGGTCATAGAAATCATTTAAAAAAAAATAGTATTTCCCAAAACCATCATCTAGATATATATTCAAAATGGTTTTTCATACAAGTCATAATATCTAATGCATTATAAAGTATCAAAGGATTCAAATGCGAATATTGAAGTCACGAATAAATCGAACCATATCATAACGAAATGAGTCATGAGGAAATCCTTACTGATAAAGGACAGAATATCTGTACCTTATGAGATTGAAAGCAAATGGAAAAGAACACAAGGAAAGGTGGATTACTCCTTCTTCACCGAATCTACACGAATTATAATCATATATTACTTATACACTTATTTAATATCATAACGGATATTAAGTATTTATTAGCTCATTCATTAATGCGTTGCTAGGATCCTGGACACACGGTTAAGGTGGTTAAACCTTGTGACTTTGTGTGTATGATATGTTTTGTTAAAATGATTAAGTGCGCGGAATTCACTCAACCAAACTTAGAAGGTTGTGTATGTTATGGAAATGGAATTGTTATGTTTTTTAGTTAGCAATGAACACATAAAGATTATCACCAAACGATTCAATATTATTAAAGATAATAATACGAGAGATCTTGAAATATCACTAGGGTTACAACCTTGAATCTTAAGTTTTTCTAACTTGTGATGTTTTTGTGTTTGTTCTTATCTAACAGTTATATGAGTTCTTACAATAACACATATGCATGGACACTTGACAACTACACTAAAACAAAAGTCTAAGATCTCTTTTATAGTCCAAGGGATCTATTATAATATTGCTTAAAGTCTTAGCCGACTTACTTGGTTAACTTATCTTGAGTGTCAGTACATAAGATACAACATGTATCTGTATACACAACTTGTAAACTAAGCACATGGGGTAAGATATTATCTACCGTATATTGTTGACCAAAATACAATAAATATCTTTTCAATCTTATCCACTCAGCAGCAGAATGTTCACTATCGGCAGCAATGAGTTATCGCTAGCAGCAGGAACAAGTATCATTAGCAGCAGGATCAACAGCAGCAGAATGCTAAGCCTAGCAGCAGAATCATTTATCACTAGTAGCAGGATCAAATGTTCTAGCAGCAGGAACAACATTAACAGCAGGAACCATAATGCTCTAGCAGTAGAATTACACTTAACGTATTTCTTTGATTAGAATCCGATATTTAACTTCTTGAATATTTAATTCCAAACACTTATTACATGATCTTAGTCTAACTAATATGATGCATCACATAGAGAGACATAATCATGAATAGTATGGACATATCAAGCAAACAACCATATAGGAGCAACTTCATTTTACAACTTTAACTGTATTCTGTACTTAAGAAAAATATACTAAGTCGGTAAAACTCTGTGTTACTGGAAGAGATGCTAGTAACTCGAAGAAAGTGAGCTAACTCGAAGGATTTGAAACAGATTTGAAAAATGTTTGCTCTTACTCGGAGATTTCCTTTTTACTCCTTACTTGAAGACTTGTAAATTACCCTCCTTACTCGGAGACAATGATAACCTTTTGTTACTCAGAGAATCTGTTAAAGAACTTGTTATTCAAAGAGTCTAATTAAATAAACGCTTACTCAGAGAAAAGGAGTTAACTTAAAAAAAATTTAAAAAAAATTACCTTTTTCAATAATTACCATTTTTCAAGTACTTACCATTTTTAAAAAATTTTGTTGGATATGGTCCTTCAATAATTACCTTTTTCAAGTACTTACCATGAGGTTTCTTGAGTTCAATAAACCTTAGAAATTGAATAGACCAGTGCACGTAATTACCTGGAGTTAGCATTAGAGGTGTATCTAAGGATCCGGCTTCGTGTTTGGATTGTTAACTGCTAATTGCTTCGCACATTTGGTCAAACCAGTGAGTTTGTTTAGGTGGAAGTTGGTAAGTCTACATTGGTTGTTGTGGATATTGTTGTTGTTGAGGGAAAAACAGATGTTGTTGCATGGAAGCTTTTTGTTGAGGATATTGTGGTTGTTGATGATATTGTTGTTGCTGATGATACTGTTGTTGTTGATTGTAGAAATAGTTGTAGTTTGGTGATTGAGACATCTTGAAGAAGTAACTTGTGGATGTTGGATCTTTAAGGATAACTAAGGTTGTTGTTGAAGATTAGGTTTCTAAGTAGAAGATTTGAATAAACAATCCTTGCTCGAAGAATTTCTGCCCTTGCTCGAAGAAATAACCCTAAGTCGAAGAAAGTTCCTTTGCTCGAAGAATTAACCCTTACTCGAAGAAATATCCCTAAGTCGAAGAATGTTCCTTTCCTCGAAGAATTAACCCTAACTCGAAGAAAGTTCCTTTGCTCGAAGAATTAACCCTAACTCGAAGAAATATCCCTAAGTCGAAGAAAGTTCCTTTTGTAACACCCCAACCCGATAAGGGTAGAAGTATTACGATATGGTGATATATCAAAGCAAACACAAGCATATGACATAAATAATACAAAATGAATTTCAATGGTTACAAGGGAAAAATCTGAATCCTACAAGGTTACAATGAGAATTACAATAAATACTAAGTCTAAACATAATCCCTTCTAGTAATCTCTAATCCGGAATGACTATCAAGGTCTTCTAAGTCCAAAATACTCTCCACTCATAACCCAGCTTCCAAACTAAAACCTGCCGCAAGAAAAGAAATGCGGCTGAGCTTAAAAAGCCCAGTGAACAGATATATATAAACGAAATCGAAAGAAAATGAACGAACATATATAATATGGTGCATTGGGATTAACATAAGGTCTAAACAAAGGAAATCAAAGGTAAGGAAAGGTCAGTAATCTACCACGAGCCCGAACACAAATCAAATATAGTAACCATGTCTTCATAATCATATAGAGGGGAGACCTCTCAGATAATCAGATAATATGAGGGGTGTCCTCATTCTTCAAATGGAGTAGCTAACTCCCGAACTTGTGAAAGACGTGGATTGCACCCATGCATCAGTCACCGAACAATAATATAATATCAAATCATGTTAAATCCACTAATACGAACACGAACCTAGGATGCATCCATACACCCCCCCCGAACAATAATATTGGCCATAATAAATAATAAAGCGCGCATAGCAAAATGGGGACGGTGTGGAACATCACTCGACCACACTGGAGTCATGCCATTGGTGCATCAATGACACGGCCATGTTACCTTCATGGCTAGGAAACAAACTTGGCTCGGGTATCAAACTTAAGGGTCAAAGGTCAAAGGTCCAAATCAAAGCAAAGGTTCAAATAGTCTAAGTCATCGAATCATGGTCAAAGTCCCAATATCAAAGCAAAGGTTCAAATAGTCTAAGTCATCATCGGAGGTTCAAAATCAAATGGTTCATTTAAAGTAATCTTTATCAAATGATTTTCATAAAAATGATCTTTAATAACGGTTTTCACAAAAGTAGTCTTTAAAAGTAGTTTTCATAAAAGCTTAGCCCAATTCCAATTAAAAGTGGTAGCACATATTTCATAAACATCATTTTAAGAATAGTTTTTCCTCAAAACATTTCCATGATATAATTAAAAAGGTTTTCACATCTAGTTACCAAAATCAAATGAACCCTCGAAGTATCAAGTGAGTCGAATACTAATATCACAAGGTAACGAACGAATATCAAATGGATCATTATAGAGGCTCAAAGCAAAAGGGTCATATCGAACATCAAAGTCAAAATGAATCAAACAAACGAACCAAAGTGTAAGGGAACGTAGCAATGGCTTAGGGAATCTTAAACGAATAAAGATCAATGAGTCATGAGAGGGAAAACACCCTTACTGAAAAGGGTAGAATATCTGTACCTTACGCGAATCAACAAATCAAAATAAGAAAGCACCGGAAACAGTGAATCACTCCTTCTTCACCGAACCTATACAATTATCACGTATTACTAATAAGCTCATTATATAAGTTTACCACTTATAGTTATTAAGGTCTCCCATTTATGGTTTCTTTCCATTTTTAGAAACATTCTATTTTTAGCAAATTTTCCGATTTAATAACTTTTAGAATTAAAATGTCAATTAATAGTCTTTTAGACTTACTATGGTCAATATTTTAGTTTAAGGTTTATAATGACCACTTAGTAGGGTTTAGGGTTAAATATGACAATTATTTAAAGTTTATGGTTTAAAGTGTAATTTATTTCATACTTGACCCTCTAACACACACACATTATAAGTTTATATCACGTTTATATTTCATGCTTTATGTAAAACAGTCCCACGTGAAACCCAGGACAATAGCCACCAGTGACCCCTTTTTACCGACCTAGCCTTGCCCACATTCAACACTTGTTTTACCGACCTAGCCTTGCCCACATTCAACACTTGTTTTACAGCCCTTTTATCGTGACAACCCTTATGTAAACTCCCTTGTTTTCAGTTCCATGGCACACATCAAGACACACTATTTTATCACACACAAGACCCTTGTTTAAACCCATGCAACTTGACCCATTTTCACAACCCTACACACGACCAGAACATGTATGAACTTACCCTCATTTTACATGTGAGACTCCAGTTTTCACAGCCCCCTCTTTGACTCGTTATTATAGACCCACATACACAGCATGCAACCCTCTTAAATCGACGTATACCTCACACATATACACGTTCCAAAATAATCAGTTCATAAGTCCCTTTTTTTATATATATATATACTGGTTCGAAAAGCCACATACACTTTAGATCGACAAAATAATTTCCTCATCCCATGAGAGCGTGACTAGTCATTTTATGTGACTTCTAGTGTTTCATTTTTTTATGTATAGTTTACATCGACCAAAGATTAATTTCAGTCACAGGTTATATATGTTTCACATGAACATGAAGAGGAGAAAAACTAGTCGAAGGTAAGTGATACCTTTGGGTCGAATAGAACGAATGAAGCAAGAACAAGAGGAGGATACAAGGACCCAAACTCAGCACCTTACTCGACCAAAACAAGGCCCTCGAACTCAGATGATAAACGATCAAACATAGCCTGGTTATACCTTCACGAACTACCTTCTTAGTACTACTCTTGCACCTCTCGAATAGGATTCAATAAGCAGCCGCTTGGTTATATTTTTTTTAGGGTTTTCGTGTGTGTATTTTTTTAGAGGTATATTCGGTATAAAATATGGAAGTTGGGGCTGAATTGTGGGCCGAGATTTTTGGCAGAATGGACCTGATTATATGCGTGATCTTAGGGATCTGATTATAAGATTCCGTCTTTTAAAAGAGAATTACGTGTGCGCATGGAAATGTCAGTGATACATCAAATATATGGTATTTAAGTGGGACCAAAGTTGTATATTGGTTTGGTTCAATGGTTGACAACTGGTATGTGCTTAAACACATACCATTTCTAGACCAAAACCGGACCCAAAATGACCAAAAACCCGACCAAAATGCCAAATATATTGTGTTTTTACATATGCAGGCACGGATATCAAAGAAAAGGACAAAATCAAGCAAAGAACCGGGAAACCGAGCACGAGATATGGAAGTGTTATATATAGCCGATGCCGAGGAGAAATTATGGTCAACAAGTCAACAATGGTCCTTGAGATTTCTGAAATTACAAAATAAGTCCTTGTTATTTTTCCTAACTTTAAAACCCTTAAAACCTCTCACTCTTAAAATCCGGATTTAACAAAAACAATTTACTCAATCCAACCCAACAAATAAACACAACAAAACAATCCCTAGCCCACTACCACCGGCCCAACCTTTACCAATTCCTAATAATACTAAACCCGATCCAACACCATCTTAAACCCGGATCAAAAGAATAAAAACCATACCCGGTAAATGCTTTTTAGCTAAAAAAGAGAGTCGGTCAAAGTCAAAGGACACAAACAAAATAAAACACTCACTCACTCTTATCTCTTTTCTCACAAAAATACCGCCCCTTTTACCCCAAAATCCCAAAACCGAATGAACCCTAAATTTTAACCCGAAAAATTACCACAATTAAGGGTAATTCAGTCATTGCACGGACTTCGAGGATGCCTCTGACACAAGGAATGACGCGTGGCAGCAGATGATTGGTCCGAACACGCATGATTTTTGATCGTACGGAGGAAGATCAAGCTTGGTGATGAAGGGAAGATCCAAGGGTGATAGATGGCGGTGGTCTCACGCGGATCGCCAACGTGGACTCTCCAGAAAGATCGATCAAGCGCTATAAATAGCGGGGATCATCCTCAGTTCGAAGGCTAGTTTTTTTTAGTAGTTAATTTTTAGATAGAATTGTTTTTATTGTCGATTTTTTTTATTATTGTATCCGAACTTATTTTTTCTTTGTAATCGTTAATTTTGGTTAATGAAGAATTTCATTTCAGCTTTGTTTTAAATTACTTGTCTCATTATTTTGATTTAGTTATTATAATTGTTTTATTGTTATCATCATTTAAAAAAAAAAAAAAAAAAAAAAAAATATATATATAATCTGTCGATTTGATCTTTTTTTTTATTTGAGTTATCATAATTGATTTGAGTTGTTGAGGTCATTTGAATTAGTTGTTGAAAATAATTTGAGTTGCTAAAATAATTTGAGCTTTTGAGTTTTTGAGGTTGTTTTCGATAACCTGGTAAAGAAGCTGTTTGGAGGTTATTCTCTTTGGTATACAATTTTGGTAAAGAAGCTGTTTGAGTTGTTGAGGTTATTCTCTGTATTGCTTTGAATAAGCTGTTGAAGTTGCTGTGGTATTGGGTTCGTTAGAAGCTGAATTTGGGATATGTTATTATAGTTGGCTAAATAGCCTGGGTAGGTTTGGGTTGAATTTCTGAGATCGCCAAAATTTCTGCAGGACCAACTAGTGAGTAGTGTTATATCTTCTTTGTGATTTGCTGATATTTGTTTAATTTTTGTTACATTTAATTAGTTTTAAGTAATATAGTTTTAGAAATTAAAGTTTAGAATTAGTTTAGAATAAATTGCATAAGTTGATAAGTTTTTAAGGGGTTGTTTTTGGTTGAATAGCAGCTGAGCTTAGTAGAATTTCATTGCGGCAAATTTGTGGTACTTTAAGTGTTAAAAGAAGTTTGTAAAAAATTGATTTGGTTTAGAGTAAATCTGATCAGCAGACTCTTGTTTTTCACTGCTGATCTAGGCCAAGTTTAAGCTAGCAATTAAGTTTTTGTGAAAGGGCTTTCAAGATTTTAGTAATCTCTGCTTGTTAAGCTTTCTAAAACAGCTTTCATCTTTAAAATTGGATAAGTTTTGAGCTTGTTATAAGCTTTTGAAAATAGCTTGTGAGGAGTATGTACTGATATAGAAAATAAAATAAGTTTATGAGTTTGTCGCTTCTGGTCCCTGTATTTTCTGAGTTGGTTTAAATGGTGACTGAGTAGAATTTAGTCTTAAATAGTTTGTTGTTTTGGCAAATTTAGTCCTTGTCTTTTATTTAGTTTAATATAGTTTTCAGTTTTTACAACTTTAGTCCCTAGCTTTTATAAACTTTTAATTTTCTTACATTTCTTTTATAAGATAATCTTTCTAAATTACATTTTCATAAATCACATATTTAGTTTTCTAATAGTTTTAATTCATAAAAAATTATTAAAAAGTAAAAAAAAAAAAAAAATTTTTCTTTTTTCAAAAATTTTCTTTTATCATTTTTAATTTAGGAAAATTATTTTTATATTTTTAGGTTTTAAATTTCACAGAATCATTTTTAGTTACGTTTTATAATACGTCGCATAACGTTTTTAATTTCAAATTTTTCACTTTTAAAATTCACATGCTTAGTTTAATTGTTCATTAGATTAATTAGTAGTTTACTTTTATTAATTCATTGTTCATAGTATAAAATCAAAATCAATCACTCTTTTTCACACACATTCACTACACGTATTCGACACCGGAACAAAGACTCGATATTCGACCTTCGTTGGGAAACGACCCGGGGAAAACGCATACGTCGCCTTTTCCTCCGGAAAAATAAAAAGTACCAAAAACAACGAATCAATGGTTGATAGTATTTCATAAATTTTAGTATGTAAGCTCTACTTTAAAAGATATTATTAGGCAAGATGTGAGTGTATTATCTCAACATGGCTAACGATTGTTTTATCTCCCTATTATGTTAAACGTGTAGACTAATGAGGAAATAGTGAGTTTGGTTCTAATCTCATTTGCAAAAACGTGTACATGGTTAATTTAACAAAGACGTGTCATACTTCATAACATACGGTTCTTGAATCATTTCGTATTTTACTTTAGGTTATATGTTCATATCGTATGGTTTCGAGTCATAACACGTTATATAACTCAAAATTTTAATTTATAGCGTATTTTCTAAGTTCTTAAAATTTCAAAAATTAGAGGGTATTTTGGTCATTTCAGATTGTGGTAAATTTTGGGTTTTACAATTCTTCCCCTCTAAAAGAAAATTTTCGTCCTCGAAAATTGAAGTGAAATGAAATGAAACACAATGGACAGTGAACAGAAATGTGAAAGACTTGTTTCTCATGACTCTATCTTGTTGATCAAAATAGCTTCGGCTTTCTCAGAAAGACATACCATACTGAATCCAGATCAAGGAATAATATACCAAATGTAACAGATTGATGCGTGGTTTTGCAACCTTACAACAGGTTTTACCTCTCGAGGGATCTCAAGAGGCTTACAACCCCACCAGGCAGTGTACCTAACCGATGTAGTATAGTGTAGTGGTAAGTACGGGGGATTGATCGTTCTCCACAGGGAATAGTGTTCGTTAGGTATGAAAAACTATTCTAATAGGTCTAAGGGTGAGGGAAGATTCTTTTTTGTATTTTTTATATTTTTATGAAAGCAAGTAAAATCTCGGGTTTGAAAGAGTGGGCGGAATTAGTTGCTAGTCAACTAACCCAAATAACTACGAATGCAAATAAAATAAAATAACTGAAAATGAAAAGGTGGTAAAACTTATGTGGAGAGAAATGTGTTTACTTAGATTTCCTTACTCCCTAACTATCTTTTACCGGTTGATTAGTGTGTATTAATCGCGTGGATGACGGGTGTATTCCTTAATACCAATCGTGGGGTGGCGTACGTACTTCCCCAACTCTATGAACTCCTACTTCACTCCTATGTCGAGCCGGCTAGGAAGCTCCTAACATGGGATCACTAGAATTCGCTCATGCATTAAATACAACCATAAAAACCTTTAGTACGCATTGGTTCATGTTTCTTAAGACGTTCAAGCAAGTTACCGAATAGGAAGTTAGCCAGTTTTCTTAAGCCTAACATAGATGAACAATCATCCAATACAACTAATAACACACTAATAACCAACAATCAATAGCTAGGTTTCATTAGATCTAAGCAAACACAAGATAAATCTAGCCTAGCATGTTAAACAAAAGACAAGAACAAGATAGAATCAAACAACACATAGACATATTGAATGATTAATTGATAACTTATCTTCAATGTAACATGGAAGATCTCAAGGCAAAAAGCCTTGAAAAGGCTGCTAAAATCGTCTTAGGGTTTTCACACACAAAGTTCCACAATAAGTTCCACACTAATGACAAAAAAGTGCAAAACTATATATAGACTTTCAGATCTGACGGCGTCACGTTATGGAGTGTGACGCCGTCACCTCGCCGCTTTTAGGGTTCCCGGATGGCCTTCTTGACGCCGTCCCTCTTTAGCTCTCCAACATCCGTTCTGGCTTATCAAGGCTTGACGCCGTCAGAATTAGGCGTGACGCCGTCCCGCTTTAACTTATACCGTGACGACCTTGATCATATTAAAGGGTGACGCCGTCAGAATTCCCATGCAAATTTCTCTGGCTTATCATGAGTAAATTTCACATCCACCACTTTTGCCAAGCCATGACGCCGTCTGGGGATAATCCTGACGCCGTCAAAGGTAACTTCCAGCATAATTTTAAGACTTTGTCGTTTTCTTCACTTTTATGCTCCAAAAACATCCAAAATGCTTCCTTTTCCGATTTCTTCTCAAAAGTACCTAAAATGACAAAAGGAACGATTTAGGGCAATATTTGATCAAATAAATACGATTTAGGGCTTAAATGACCCCCTAAAAGCGGTACACTTTTCGCTTCATCAAATACCCTTACACTTGAGATTTGCTTGTCCTCAAGCAAATGCGCTTTTATTCTAATCAAAATACAAGTTAGGGGTCATTTAATGCTAATATAAAAGTAATTACAACAAATAATCGTTCCACTTTAATCATAATAAGCACGAAGATTATAGACTAGCACCTCACAAGTAGTGTTTAGATACTCACATCTCTCAAGTGTCATCAAAATAAATCTCATAAATGAAAACGGATAATATCTCTCACTACCTGTCATAGCAAATAGATTACCATAGGCTTGGGAAAGGATCGAAAACCTCCTCCATTAGGCGTAAGCACCTAAGATAAACTATCAAAGAGGGCTTTTACATGGGTTATAACGTTAGGTGTAGGGAAAAGGAAAACACGGTTTTGTTGGATAAAGGATATTTTACTGGTGGCGAGTTAAAGATCTTGATCAATTACATGTACTATACAATGTTGCTAAGCCAAGACTCGACTCAATCTTAAGCTAAAAACAAAATAACAAAAACATAAACATAAAATGAAACGGGATGGTAGTCCGTATGTTTTTTTTCTACTTTTTTTTTCTCATTTTTTTGTATTTTTCTTGATTTTTCGATTTTTTTTTTTTTTTTTTTTTTTTGACATACACTCTTGCTCTACCATCCAAAATAATACATCATAGGGGCGTTGCATTCCCCTTACACTTGAACTTTTACATAACTTTACAATTACTATTCTATCGACTCGAATTAAGATAATCGAAAAACTTGGAGTACTTTTAAAATATTTAGCACATATGGGGGTAATAAATGATGTTCTTCCCCATTACTCCATTACACTAGTACTTTACCTATGAGTCCCAATTGTCCCAAAACAATATGTACAAGGATATGACTCGACTTAGCAACCATGTAATCAACTAGATAATTAACTTGGGTTTAAACAAATGTTGTCACAATAATGCACTAAAAATGAGTGCATACAAGGTAGGCTAAGGCGATTTGGGTGTACATTTAAGTGGGGTGTAAACAAATTCTTCCTTTAAGTAAAATGCTTAAAGGTCGAAACGAAAAGATAGGCTCTGAAGGGTGTACTAGGGGTATCGTGTACCAAAAATGAGTACAACGCAAAGGGTGTGGGAGAATTACTTGACCAACGTAGCCAAAGTAATTATAACAAAAAACAAGGTGTAAAACAATGGGTTAATCCTAATGCCTCTTATCATGTAGTAAATCTAACTACACGAATGTAGTCTCACTTGTGGCCTCAGAATGGTCCTAACGCAACTTCTAGAATCTAAGTGCTACGGCACACACATCATAGCATAAATGCTTTTCCTACCAATTCGAGGGGCGAACCTCACATATTTGGGGGTGGAAAAATTTTTTTAGTGGTACGGTTTTCGTGCTAGTCATATAACTCCTATCCATGAGACGCTCATTAAGATCAAAGTTTCACTCCTATATGTTGTAAAAAATTTTAAAAGGTGCGCTAAAATTACCCTAACAGGTGTTTCTCTCAGTTTTATTACACATCTACTATCAAACAAACAAAAATCAAGCGTAAAAGCATTCTCTAATCGTATTTTACCCCCCCCCCCCCTTACACTTAAGATGAACATTGTCCCCAATGTTCAAATAACAAGATGTAAAAGCATAAAGTAAAAGAATGAAATCAAATACTCCCCTGATTCGTTCGTGGATAAAGAAATAACATGGTTAGATCTTCTTCCAAAGTAATGTTGAAGCTCCATGACTAATGCATCGCCATAAGTAGATCCAACAAACATTTTCCTTGTCCAAAATAACCTGTTAAACCTGAGAAAACAAACACGAAAACCTGCATAACATCGGCGGGATAAACTCTATATATAAGGATATAATGCTTGTGGAATGATAATTTTGCAGATTCCTGGAGATTATAAGTTAGAGATTTAATAAAAACTTTTTATGAAAACAAAACTTTCAAAAATTTTCAGAAAATTAAACCTGACGCCGTCAGGTTGTAACTCCAGACGCCGTCAGAAATGATCTGACAGAATTCTCATGTTACGTTTCCGGAAAATTTTGGAAAAACCTATACCTTACTTCCTGGAATTCCTGCAAAACTTCATTATGACTCGATACAAGCATTTGACTCAAACAAATACTAATATGCATGCTTATATCTCATTGTTATCGTTCATGTTCAATCTTGTTCTTTAAAACAGATTTAAATTTCCCTTACACTTATCTTTTGCAAAATACCTTTATATGTAGTTAAGACGAAGTTAAAAACAAAATAAAGCATTTTCACAATTTATATTTGAGACATGAACAGTAAACAAAAAGAATAAGAAATGCATACGGAAACAAATAAAATTAAATAAACAAACAATCAAACAAATAAAGCAAATAAAGCTTGGGTTGCCTCCCAATAAGCGCTTGTTTTTGTTCGAGTCACGAGCCTGACTCTACCCTTATTTAACAAAAATAGGGGAGGTTTTCCCTACACTTAGGATTAAGTGCGGGTGAAAGTAGCGATACACACCCTTAGGGTGTGAATATGCCACGTGAGGTGAAGGGGGTGAGTGAATGGCTTCCTTCATCCTAAAACTACCCGGATAATTTTGGTTGATGGGTGGGTCGGTTCCTCTTTTTTCTCCTAGATGTAAATCTAAGGATGAAAAGTTCTGTAAAGGTTGAGGTTCCAATTCATCAACACTAGGAAATTCCCTAGAACTATGAGTAAGGTCATCACTAAAAGTGTGCAAACCTATATCCTCTAGTTGTGCTTGGTCCAAGGGTTCTACCTCCATCGGGATTCCTAAAGTCTCTTCTACTTCTTCCGGGTAAGTCACAGGCGGTGTGGGTGCCTCAAATGATGGTTGAGTATTTTGTGGGCTTATGGTGTTTACCTCATCATTCCACGTGTCAAGATCACCTATATCCTCGTCAATTATTTTCTTAGGTAGTGATAATAACAAACCTAGTGCTTCATCCAACTTATGGTTTATTGATACGGCTCTATCCACAATTCCTTGGCAAACTAGGTCGCTTTTCCTATTAGCCTCACTAAAACAAGATCCTAAACATGGAGGTTGTTCATAAGAATCTATCATAGGTGAAGGCTCATATGATTCATAAGTGTCTCTAAATGAGGTATTTTGAAATTCTTGGTGTTCTAGCCACTCAACCATATCTTGCAATCTTAGAAATCTAAGTGAAAAGTCCATTTGAAGCAAATTACAAACAAAATCACAAAGAAAAGATAGACTACGAGAAAGCTACAAAATAAAAAGAAAAAATCTCACTTGATAGGAATCTTGTGAGTAGACCTAATAGAAATAAAATTTCAACCTAAGCAATAACTACTCACCGGGCTGCGGCGCCAAAAACTTGATGCGTGGTTTTGCAACCTTACAACAAGTTTTACCTCTCGAGGGATCTCAAGAGGCTTACAACCCCACCAGGCAGTGTACCTGACCGATGTAGTATAGTGTAGTGGTAAGTACGGGGGATTGATCGTTCTCCACAGGGAATAGTGTTCGTTAGGTATGAAAAACTATTCTAATAGGTCTAAGGGTGAGGGAAGATTCTTTTTTGTATTTTTTATATTTTTATGAAAGCAAGTAAAATCTCGGGTTTGAAAGAGTGGGCGGAATTAGTTGCTAGTCAACTAACCCAAATAACTACGAATGCAAATAAAATAAAATAACTGAAAATGAAAAGGTGGTAAAACTTATGTGGAGAGAAATGTGTTTACTTAGATTTCCTTACTCCCTAACTATCTTTTACCGGTTGATTAGTGTGTATTAATCGCGTGGATGACGGGTGTATTCCTTAATACCAATCGTGGGGTGGCGTACGTACTTCCCCAACTCTATGAACTCCTACTTCACTCCTATGTCGAGCCGGCTAGGAAGCTCCTAACATGGGATCACTAGAATTCGCTCATGCATTAAATACAACCATAAAAACCTTTAGTACGCATTGGTTCATGTTTCTTAAGACGTTCAAGCAAGTTACCGAATAGGAAGTTAGCCAGTTTTCTTAAGCCTAACATAGATGAACAATCATCCAATACAACTAATAACACACTAATAACCAACAATCAATAGCTAGGTTTCATTAGATCTAAGCAAACACAAGATAAATCTAGCCTAGCATGTTAAACAAAAGACAAGAACAAGATAGAATCAAACAACACATAGACATATTGAATGATTAATTGATAACTTATCTTCAATGTAACATGGAAGATCTCAAGGCAAAAAGCCTTGAAAAGGCTGCTAAAATCGTCTTAGGGTTTTCACACACAAAGTTCCACAATAAGTTCCACACTAATGAAAAAAAATTGCAAAACTATATATAGACTTTCAGATCTGACAGCGTCACGTTATGGAGTGTGACGCCGTCACCTCGCCGCTTTTAGGGTTCCCGGATGGCCTTCTTGACGCCGTCCCTCTTTAGCTCTCCAACATCCGTTCTGGCTTATCAAGGCTTGACGCCGTCAGAATTAGGCGTGACGCCGTCCCGCTTTAACTTATACCGTGACGACCTTGATCATATTAAAGGGTGACGCCGTCAGAATTCCCATGCAAATTTCTCTGGCTTATCATGAGTAAATTTCACATCCACCACTTTTGCCAAGCCATGACGCCGTCTGGGGATAATCCTGACGCCGTCAAAGGTAACTTCCAGCATAATTTTAAGACTTTGTCGTTTTCTTCACTTTTATGCTCCAAAAACGTCCAAAATGCTTCCTTTTCCAGATTTCTTCTCCAAAGTACCTAAAATGACAAAAGGAACGATTTAGGGCAATATTTGATCAAATAAATACGATTTAGGGCTTAAATGACCCCCTAAAAGCGGTACACTTTTCGCTTCATCACAGATGATAACCGTATTCTCTCGGAAGAGATACAGGGAATACGTAGGATTTGACGGGTATGCCGTCCATAGAATTTGATTAAACAAATCAGATGAGAATGTACAGAAAACAGATTTTTCGATATCATCAAACCGCAGAAGGTTCTACAATATAACTTAAGATTATTATCGGAAATATGGAGGTCAGCAAAACGCGTTTTCGAGAATCCAAACGTATCGAATCGTACCACGGTGAAGGCAAATTAAGCGTATAGGTAGAATGAACCTAAAGTCTCAATAACGCAGATAATCTCAAACAGTTATCAGAATTTCTAAAGCTCTAAGGCACTTCTAGAAATATCCTATGCCCACAACAAGTGCACGTTATATGATGTAAGTATTATCACGTTGGCCAGACGTCATAATACTGGCATCATATAAATATGCCCTCATGATGGTCATACTTTATCTCAAGTCGTGAACAAAACAACTTATCTTAATCCACCTAGTCCTTCTACAGTCTCAGAGGTCATCAAAATCAAACAACATAACTAAGAGGAGAACGAACTACTCGTAAGAGTAACGGAAGTCCCATAATGTCTATCAGAATTTAGGTACGTCGATAATAGCGTTAATCCTTCATCACTCACCAAAATCAACTTAGCCAATATAAGTGGTTGCTTCAACATCCGTCCATTCTTGGACATAAATCTCAAGGTTCCATCCACAATTCATCAAAATTCGCATAACAAAACCATCATCCAACCTACGCAGAATGAACACAGAACGGAATTACTAATAGGGATCCTAAATCATTCAAAGGATCTTATCATCAGGTAACGGAAATTTAAGTATGTTGAGAGGAAGTGAATTACGTCATCCATAGCTTCATCCTTCACAGAATCAACTCTTCCAACCACAAACGTTCGCTCCAAAATTTTCATCCATTCAAGTACATGATCTTAAACCTCTTCCAAATCCAAGCAGTCTGCCTACGTCTGTCCATATGATCATAGGGTGGAAAGGAATTATAAACTTGAGTCTGGTCCCTCAAGCCTTCGGCACCTCTTCTGGACACTGCGGTGTGGTAACGTGAATCTCTGACATGATCACCGTACATTCTTCCATTGGCGAGTCTGCTTCTGCTCTCAATTCATCTTAGTACAACTAAAATGAATAGAGAAGCAAGACTGTGCGTCTTTGACAGGTCTTCTAGCACAGTTCGAAATTCGCCAACTCAACTCCTGTCACCACAGGATACCTGGTAGTGTGGTCTGCTACAATCTTTGAACGCCAAACAAATCTACTCTTCCAGAACAAAGGGTCATTCTACTTAATACAAAGATGATCTACGTGTTCCTCGTTCGTCTCTGAGCACAAACACACTGTCATACTATGACAATTGTCCAACTACTCGCGAAAAACATGATTCTATTAGCCAATACAATTGGCATCATTTAAAACTCATAATGATCATAACGAGTATGAAAGCAGCTTCATGAATCGTCTCAGGGAGACTTCATATCTACTTCACATCATCTATCTTCCTTTTCACGAATAAAACTGAAATGCTTCACGGAGGTTACTCTCAGTTAGTCATCTCCCTTCTTAGAAGTTCTTGTGGTTGCTTCTTCAGTCCTTCAAATATTAAATGAGGCCGTCTGATACGGAGTTTACAAAGGTAGGCCAAATCAATCATTGATACGCGGAAATGGATAATGATTTCGGATAGTGATACGATTAAGTTCACGATAGTCGATACGTCGCGGCATACTTCCCTCTTTCTTCTTCATAAACCAATAGGAGCATTCAAAGAGAACACTGAGGTGAGCAAAATCATATTCCATCAGCTCCTTTAATCTCTCAACTTCTATGGCATCAATGTTTCGTCAACTGAGATCAGTTCAATGCTAACTCTACTTCCCAAACAGGAGGGAATCCCAAGAGATTCATCAGAGAACATCGAAAAATTTCCGTACAACAAAATACTTCCAATGCCAGAGCTTTCTAAGGGTGGATACTAATAGGTGTCAGGAGAAATTTGACAATCAAATGAGATTGGAGTAAGTGTTTCACAGCAACATTAATCTTAACAGATTTGAGCGGTTGAGAGTCATCATAACAAAAGTAGGGTGAAGCAGATTGTTAAAGGTCACATTTCAGATACGGTAGTCTATGGTAACTTTACGAAAAGCCATCCAATCCATAACCAAAAGACCTCATAATCAATTACATCAAAAGTAAACGGATTCGTAGAACGAATGCGGTTGTCAAAACATACGGATAGTTCATATATCAGATTCAAGTATATGGTTCATCAAAGTGTTGAGATGGATGGGCGAACAATTCCAGGCGTTGAAATTTTGTTTAGCTTTTAGCACAGGGGCAGGTAGGGTGTGTATCATTGGTAATACGAACATCGTATAACCGTCAAAAGTGAGACGTATGGAATATTAGTTATCAGCATCATCATGCTCAGTTAACAATTCCGTACTGAGATAATATTTACATCATATTCTCCCAAAGGAACTGGTTGGCAGACTAAGTTCATCATTGATGTGTGCGTGTATTGCTCTAATTTTTATATCCACGGTGTGTCATTGTGGTTTTAGCAGTATTCAAGTTTTAAATTTATATTTAGCCGACTTATCATTAAAACACACACTTTAACGAGCAGTGTACCCGGTCAGTATGAATATAATGGTAAGTAGAGTGTCGATCACTAAGAGTGGAACGTATTATCTAGTTATTCTAATCAGTATTTTAATATCTTAAGTTAGCTATACAACCTAATCTAACGCAAGGGGGTTCAGCCTGAGAGACTGGCACGGTTTGGTTATGATTAAATAATAAACTAAACTAATTGGCACGAATCAGCGATTAGCACACACGTACACAGATAGATACTTGAGACAATAAGAAGACCTGTCCTGATAATTAAGTAGCTTGTCACTTGTTTTATTGCTAGTTTTATATGAAGTGTATAGTTCGATACAACGCATCGAGAGTTAAACCTTTCTCGTTGGCTCTAATCTTATCGGCGAGTAAACCCTTAATGATCACTTATGTCTATCCCACTATCCTAGAAACGATAGAATAAATAGGCGAGGAAGGGGCATGGCGACCCAAGCAATGCTCAGCTAGACACAGAGGTTATCAATACACTAATAAAAGTCACCAAAGACATCAACATATAAACTTTAATTAATGGGAAAGCAATTTTAAGGGGTGCCCATGATTTTCCGTAGTCACATGGAATCGGCCCATCAATCCTGATGAATTAAAGTGTACTAATACAATAAAACAAAACTACTTAATGAATTGAATACATGCAGGACCTTCTCACAGCTCTTGTATCTTCGTTCAAGGTGTGTCTTGTGCTGCTAATGCGTCTGACTTCGTCCTAGGGTTTCTTCTCTCTTCTGCTAAGTCTCGTACTAGGTATATTGCACACAAAATTCGTCTGAATTTGGGGTATTTATAGTTTCTGTCTGAGGGTTAGATGCGGCGCATTTAATAAGTAGATGCGGCGCATTGACTTAACTTCGCGTGGGGTCCAAGATTAATATATTCAGGAATATTTGTACACCGCCAGAAGATGCGGCGTAACTCTCCTTTTCTCTATGCGGCGCATGTACTTTGCCGTCTTGGATTATAACTTGTGAAATCTTGATACTGATGCGCCGTATGTACGAAGTAGGATGCGGCGTATCTGGAGCATAATGGTCTTGATCTTGTACATTTTAGTAGACTCTTAACATCTTGCTTGTTTTGCTCCATAATTAGTCCAAAATCGCCAAGTTTCACACAATACCTGTTTTTACCTGAGAATTACAAAAGTAAACATTAACGTATCAATTCTCATATATAATATAATAAAACAAGTCAAATAAATAGGATAAATGATGGTAATAAAATGTACTTATTTGAGTTCATCAAATA
The DNA here is from genome assembly GCA_021014915.2 of Artemisia tridentata subsp. tridentata. Lineage (NCBI taxonomy): Eukaryota > Viridiplantae > Streptophyta > Magnoliopsida > Asterales > Asteraceae > Artemisia > Artemisia tridentata. The sequence continues at coordinate 189,943,733 of CP139501.1, forward strand.
TCCCCCCACTTGAACTTTACTTGTCCCCAAGTAAACATTAGAATAAATCTTATGAAAAATGTATCCTAAAATCTATTAGGATTTATTTTTATATTTAAGCGTGTATTCGTTTTTTGTCATAATTGCACAACCAAACACTTAACGAATTAGAAATAAAATAAAATATTTCAATAAATGCAAATCTAATCGTTTAACTGTCCAGTCGTGACGAATATTCTATCATAAGCTTGGCAAGTATACGCATCTCCCCTACTAAATCCAAGGAATAAGAAGTCTAAAGCGGTAAAAAGGGTTTGTTGGTTATGGGTTAATCATCCTTCTTAATCTCTATCGATCCCACATTCCAGAAAAGGTGACAAAGTCACAAATACATGATCGAATCCACGAACACGATACTTGCAATTGCTCAAATCCTTAACTCGAATGGGCTAAAGATAGGACCAAGTAATCTTTACCAATAATATTATATCAAAAAGGGCGACAAAATCATAAATACATAGCCGAATCCACGACTACGATACTTAAGATTGCTCAAATCCCTAATCTCAATAAATCAAAGGTTTGGATAAAGAATAATATAGGGTATGGATAATATTTGGGATACAAATTGGTGTAAAATGAAAAATAAACAAAACAGATAAATTAAAATCCTAAGTGTGGTAAATTACTTTCCCAACCATCCCATGAATAAGACTCATATCATTCAATAACTCACGCTTTAACACTTGAAACACACGCTTTACGTAGACACGAATTATACTCAACAAGATCTCAATCAAAGAATAAACCTCAGTTGGCGTTCCCATAACGGCCAACTCCCATTCAATCCGTAAATATAATATATAACAAATAGTGGTGATATCGACCACTTAATACAAAACTTTACATGAGTTGGTTAAAACAAACTTCCAACTTTTTTCTTTTTTCTTTTTCTTTTCTATTTTTTCGATTTTTTTTTTATTTTTTATTTTTTATTTTATTTTTATTTTTTTTTCACATCAACATATGTGTAAAATTTCACAACTTTTCTATCACTTTCTTTCCGGATAATTTTTCCATACTTTTCATACTTTCAGAAATAACTGTAATAGCGAAAGTAGTAAACACACGAAAAATAAACTCAAAGATATACAGTATTTACTTTCATACCAATTGCATTGTGCAATTTCCCGACCTAACCATAGATAATGAATTACGCACGCGAACACAGGTAATGTAAGGAAACACACTTTGCCTAAAGCAATTAACCAACCACGGATTTTAATCTATAGGGTAGGCTAAGGTGTAAGGGTGTAACGAAACATTATAACAAAGGTGTAAGAAACGAAAGGAATGGCTCTGAGTGTTTTTCTAGGGGTATCTTACTCTAAAAGTGAGAGTAACAATGGGTTTATACGGGGTTTAACTAACCAGTGTAGTTAGTTAATATCACATAACATATAAAGGCTATTTGGGTGTAATCCTAGAAATTTACCAATTTAGACAAGTCATTCCAATTATAAAGATAATACTTATTATGGTGGTCTCGAATAGTATACAAGCCAAGTTCTAAAGTTTACAAGTCACTGGAACACTCATAGATTTGTGAATTTTGAAAAGTTCACAATTTTTTGAAATAATGTTATGTGTGCAGCCATGTAATTTAGACTTTAAACAAAAACATGCTAAAAATTTTAAATTTTGATATATTAAGCGCATTTTAAGCATATTTTGAAAAAGTTTAGGACAAGTAAGTGTTCTAATTCTCCAATCCCCCCACTTAAGTTAAACAACGTCCTCGTTGTTTGTATTAAAGATTAAAAACTGGAAAATAAAAGAATTAGAACAGAAAAACTCTCCTGAGATTTGCTCGGTATGATCCTCCATTATTTGTATAAGAGCAAAAATCAACTTTCTTGTGGATGAGAACTTTTAAGCTTCAAAAATGATGTATCCACAAGAATGCAGGAATCTATAATACCATTCAGACTTTAACACACCTGAGTTAAGAAGGTTCAAACTTGCATAATACATTAGTAGTTAGTAAAAATAAAACTGAAAAATTAAACTGAAAATCATCAGGTCAGTCGATACGCCGTATCTTATGGAAGAAGATACGCCGTATCGAGCCTGGAATAAATACGGATCAGAATAGAAGATGCGTCGCATCCTTAACCAGGGATGCGCCGCATTAAAATACTGACAGAAAGTTTTAAAGTCAAAAATAAAAATGCAGAAAATTAAATAAGATATGACCGGTGCAGTCGATGCGTCGCATCCTAGGATGGAGATGCGCCGTATCTTCTGCAGGCCTGACTGACTCGACACATAACAGAATGTAAAATTTTTCTTTCGGGTTGTCTCCCGGTCAGCACTTGTCTTTATTCCAGATTCTTCAAGTTAGACTCACGTTCAGCTCTTTATTTTGTTCTATTAATCCCCACATGTCCGTGCACGATGTAGTTGCGAATTACTTCGTAACGAACATATTCCGTCCCCAATTCAAGTACACCTTTGTAGAATCCTTTCATCTTTTGGTACGGATACTCGATCCCTTTCTCAGCGTCACTTTCATCTACAAAAAGAAATGGTGTAAATTTATAACAAAATTTGTTAGGGGCATGTTTAAAACTTGGGTGAGCACGAGGCATCATGTAAGTGATAACATTGCTTCCACTTTTAAAGGTGATCTTTCCTTCAAATCTTTTAGCGTAAATTTCGACTTCCTTACCAAATGGTTTCCCAACGATCACGTCACCAATCTCAATATCACGATAAGCATCCATGTTTTCCACCACGGTGAAATCTGTAATAATAGTTAAATTCCCAACAAAAATAGGCACATTCATGAATATTCTGATGATGTACCCTCCTAACGGGTCGAAGGACTCCCCTTCGAGCCTGTAGAAAGCCCTCCCTTCGGAGGCCCAGGTTAACCTTCTAATACGTTTCATTGGCGTAAAACCATTCGCCTGCGAATGGTTACCATGTGGGAATCCGCCAATCGAAGCCCTAAGCCCTTCGGGGTATTCCTGACGAAGGGACTAACACGAAGGATCATCCAGACCTGGTCAAACCCACGTCTCCTCTATCCTTTGGCTTCCCGCCAAAACAGAGATCGTGGGCTACAAAGCCCTAGCGGTTACCACTTTCCATGGGACGCCCCCATGATCTCCGAACTATGTGCAACCGCCCACTATGTCCTATTTCTCACCTATAAATAGCATAGTCGGGCCAAGAACAAAGTAAGTAATTTCAAGTTAACCTCACTCTCTAAATTTACGACCTACATCACCATTACACATACTTACTCGCACGCCGGAGGTGGTTCGCAGGGTCCAACCCCTGCGCAATCACTTAACGTAGTGTCTTTGTATTTCTTATTTTCAGGTTAAGAACAAGCTTGGCACAATCTCAACACCCCATAATTCCTTTGATCTCCATCGAAGGCTTGGTTGACGAATATTTGTTCAATCAGTGGCGCCATCCGTGGGACCGCTACAATTGGTCTCGTTAATTCCGAGCTTTTAACCTACCAACCAATTTCACTATTATTCCGGCATGGATCAAGGGAGAGAAGATACTCCCCCACCGGGATTCTCTACCTTAACACCAATACCAGTCGACGACCCTAACAACCTTCCCCCAATAACCGCCTCCACTTTCACAACACGTTCTCACCCAGAAATCACAACCAACAATCATGCTTCGACATCAGCCAACCCAGAACCTGTCATTAGCCCAGCCTTTGTCGAAGCCAACCATGATGTGTTAGAAACCCTTTTAAGGGCTCGCAACAGGCAAGTCAGGAATGCTGAGGTACGAAAGGAGTTGGAATACTCGAGTGAAGAGTATGATGAGGAAATGGAGATGGAACCTAGGCCTCCGACCCAAGGACCAACCCTATCTGCCTTAAGGATTGGTTCTCCAGTTGGTCGAAGGCTAAGCAAAAGGTCTGTTGGTTTCGAAGGAGTCCCCGAGAGGGCTCCGACAAGAAGAGAAGGGGCGGTTGCCGAAGGCTCTAACGGTAGGAGTCAGCTTAGGGAAGAAAGGGGGGTGACTTTACCTCCATTACTAGCCGCTCATCTTAGAAGAACTGAACCCGGGGTTCCGTTGCAGCCTTCTCACGCGTCAGGCGTAGAAGGCGATCCGTCTACAATCAATATGGGAGGAAATCTTCCTCCCAATGGTACGTACCCCCCATTCCAAACTCAGTCTTATCCTCAAAATTTATATCCTCCTATAAATGGACAGCCTAGTAACCCAAGCTTCCCTCAAAATTATGGGAGCATGCCCTTCGGCCACCCTATGGCGTACCCTCCATACGCCATGGGAAACAGTTACCCGTTTGCCATGAGCACACCTTATCAGTCCTACCCAGGCCAAACTCCTATGGGAATGCCCCCAAACAGCAATCCATACAATACAGTCCCCATGTACGCACCACCTTATAATTGTCTATATTCAGACCCTATGGGTTCAGCTACACCCTTCGTTAGATGGATAGAAGATTACCCATTGCCTGATGGTTTGAAAATGCCTTCACATGTCGGGACTTATGATGGGAAAGGGGATCCGGACAATTTCTTACACTTGTTCGAAGGGGCTATCAAAATGCAAAAGTGGGTTATGCCGGTGGCCTGTCACATGTTTACATACACCCTTCGGGATTCTGCTCGTATTTGGTGGAATGGGCAAAAGCCCGGTAGCATCGTCAATCTTGATGATCTCAAAGCTAAGTTCCGGTCACACTTCAGTTAGCAAAAGAAATTCACAAGGACTCATTTAACGGTGCACAACATCAAACAAAAAGAAAATGAAAGCACCAGGGCCTTCGTTACTAGGTACACCGATGAGACTTTGCAAATTTTGGGTCTTCATGAAGATCAACGTATTTCTGGTTTCGTACATGGCCTTCGGAATCGGAGTTTGGTGGAATTCTTGTCCACTGACCTTCCGACAACTTACAAGGGCCTGACCGAGAAGACGTACACTTGGATCGAAGCCAAAGAGGTATCCACTAATGGGGCTCCGATAGATAAGGATAGCAACCACAAGTTTTTGAGGCATTCCACGTGGGAAGGGTCCAAGAACAAAAACAAGAACAGAGATAGATTCTCTCCTTACAACAAAGGCCCCAACCATGGTTTGTTGAGCAATCTAACGAAGTCTCCAAAGGAAATACTTGCTACGGAGAGGGCAGCCAAAGCCTTCGAAACGCCTCCCCGTATGACAAGTAAAGGAAAAAACAGGGATACCAGCAAGTACTGTCACTTCCACAAAAATTGTGGTCACGACACAAACAGTTGTAGAGAGCTGAAGAAACAGATAGAGGAAGCTGTGAAGTCCGGGCAATTAGCACATTTGATTAAAGGTATAAAGAAGGAAAAGGAAGAGACAATCGACACCATTCCCCCCGAAGCCCCCATACTCATGGTCCGATGGGGCGAAGCCAGCTTGAAAAGAAAGGTAACAGAGAGCAACGGAGTAGGGGAGGTGACTTTTCCTCCTCTTGCAGGTCGAATCCCTTCAAATGATCCGGTCGTAATCAAAGTCCTCATTTCCAATCGGGAAGTGAATAGAGCCTATATGGACTGCGGAAGCTCCTGCGAAATCATCTACGAGCACTGTTTCCTCAAGCTTAATTCTACAATCAGGTCACAACGAATTGATTCGAAGATACCTTTGGTAGGGTTTTCTGGCGAGCATTCATGGCCTCTAGGAGAAGTTCCGTTGGAAATAACGATTGGAGAAGGCAAGCTCACAAGGACAGAAACCCTCATGTTCGCTATCGTAAGGTCCAGCTCTCCTTACAATTTGTTGATAGGAAGGACCGCAATGCAAAAAATGGGAATCGTAGTCTCTACCATACACGCAGCGGTAAAATTCCATACACCATATGGGATAGGCACCGTCCTCTCCACTTACAATCAAGAACATACGGGAGATAACCTTAAAAAGATTAGAGAGAATCCGGTGGAGCCTCCGAAGGTTATCCTAAGCTGTACGGATGCCGAAGAACGTATCATAGTAAATGAGCTCTATCCAGAGCAAACGGTGGTAATCGGAAAGCAACTCCCTGCTAACTTCAAAGCAGACTTGGAGAAGCTTCTCAGAGCCAACAAAGACGTATTCGCATGGACGTATTCAGATATGACCGGGGTTCCTAGGACTCTCATGATCGATGGCAAGCCTTTCGGTACAGAACATAAGCTTAACGAGTTCAAGCACATTGAACCAATTAAGCAAAAACGACGAAGCCTAGCACCAGAAAGAAGTGCAGCCGCCTGTAAAGAGGTAGATGAGCTTGTACAAGCTGGAATCCTCAGAGAAGTGAAATACCAAACTTGGGTTGCTAACCCAGTAATGGTAAAGAAAAGCGATGGAGGGTGGCGTATGTGTGTTGACTTCACCGACATCAACAAAGCCTGCCCGAAGGACTGCTACCCTCTACCAGAAATTGATTGGAAGGTCGAATCCCTTTCAGGGTTCCGTTTGAAATGCTTTCTTGATGCCTACAAAGGGTATCACCAAATACAAATGGCAAAGGAGGACGAAGAGAAAACAGCCTTTTACACAGGAAAGGGTGTCTATTGTTACAAGAAGATGCCCTTCGGCTTAAAGAACGCAGGGGCTACTTATCAGCGTTTAGTAGACAAGGCCTTCCATAAGCAAATCGGAAGGAACTTGGAAGCCTACGTCGATGACATGGTAATCAAAAGCAGAACCGAAAAGGACCTCCTCTCTGACATTCAAGAGACCTTCGATCAATTACGGGCAATCAACATGAAACTTAACCCCAAAAAGTGTTCCTTTGGCATGGAGGAAGGGAAATTCTTGGGGCATTTGATAACGAAGCAAGGGATTAAAGCCAATCCTTCGAAGGTTAAAGCCATCACTGATCTTCAGGCTCCAAAGTCATTAAAGGAAGTCCAAAGCCTCAATGGGAAGCTTGCGGCACTTAGCAGGTTCCTTTCGAAAGGGGCAGATCGTTCTTTACCATTCTTCAAAACACTCAAAGGGTGCACAGATAAAAAGACTTTCCAATGGAGTTGCGAGGCGGAAGCAGCTTTCGAAAAGCTAAAAGAATTCATAGAAATCTTACCAACACTGACGGCCCCAATCAAAGGCGAAGTGTTGTTCATGTACATTGCGGCTTCCTTCGAAAGCATCAGCGCGGTGCTTCTAGCCGAAAGGGAAAAGAAACAAGTCCCAATATACTTTGTTAGCAGGGTTCTACAAGGAGCTGAGCTAAACTATCCGGAGTTGGAAAAGCTAATCCTTGCTTTGGTTTACGCTGCGAGACGCCTTCGAAGATACTTTCAGGCTCATCCCATCACAGTCTTGACTGATAAGCCTATCAGACAGATATTGTCGAAACCCGAGAAATCAGGAAGGGTAGCCAAATGGGCCATTGAATTGGGAGAGCATGAAATAGAATATAAAGGTCGAAACTCCGTCAAGGGCCAGGTACTGGCGGATTTCCTAGCAGAAACGCCTTCCGGACCTAGCCAAGACAAAGAGGTCCCTAAGCGACAGCCTTCGAAGACGATCGAAGGATGGAAGCTGTACACAGATGGAGCCTCAAGTTCCGATGGTTCGGGAGCGGGTTTAATGTTGGTCAGCCCGGAAGGAAAAGAGTATACTTATGCACTCCGATTTGAGTTCGAAGCCACCAACAACGAAGCCGAATACGAAGCTCTGCTAGCGGGACTTCGGCTAGCAAAAGAAATGGAAGTTCAAAATCTGTCCATTTTTCGTAGATTCCCAACTAGTTGCCAATCAAGTCAAGGGCTCCTATGAAGCAAGACAGCCCACCATCAAACAGTATCTGGAAAAGGCTAAGGAACTTCTCCAAGGTTTCGAAACCTATGATATAGTACATGTCCGCAGAAATAAGAACAAGAAAGCAGATGCCCTAAGCAAATTGGCGTCAATGGCGTTTGCTCATTTAACAAAGGAGGTTCTGGTAGAAGTATTGGCTGATAGGTCAATTGAACGAGGCGAAGTTTCAGACATTGTAACTGAGGAGGGCACCAACTGGATGACTCCAATTAGGGAGTACTTGATCAGCGGCATCTTGCCAGAAGACCCTAAACTAGCTCGAAAGGTCCGTATAAAAGCTCCCCAATATAGACTTATTGGGGATAATCTATACAGGAAATCCTTCTTATCACCGTGGCTTCGTTGTGTGGGACCAAAACAGGCTTCGAATATCATATACGAGGTTCACGAAGGCTCTTGCGGGTTACATGCAGGCCCTCGCTCCGTTGTCTCAAAAGTAATGAAGCTCGGGTATTATTGGCCATCCATGCACAGGGATGCCATGGAAATAATACAAAAGTGTGAAGCATGTCAGATCCATTCCAAGGTCCCAAGAATGCCTAAGCAAGACATGACCTCCGTTACGTCAGCATGGCCTTTCTGCCAATGGGGAATTGACATAGTCGGACCCCTTCCAGTTGCTCCAGGTGAGTAAAGTTTTTGGTCGTAGCCATAGACTACTTTACCAAATGGGTTGAAGCGAAGCCCTTGGCATCAGTGACAGGAAGACATATGGAGAAATTCGTATGGGAACACATAATCTGTCGTTTCGGTGTCCCTCACATTATCATCTCCGACAATGGAAAGCAGTTTGCCAAAGGGGTGTTCCCAACCTTCTGCGAAGGTCTGACGATCAAACAGTCATTCACTTCCGTTTACCATCCCCAAGGTAATGGGCAAGTAGAAGTTACAAACTGGGACATCATAGAAGGAATTGAAAAGAGATTGGGACGAAGCCATCATGGGTGGGTAGACGAGTTGCCCCAAGTTTTGTGGGCACATAGGACGCACCCTAAGTCAAGCCACGGGGAGACTCCTTTTAGCCTCACTTATGGAACGGAAGCTGTTATACCCTCTGAAATAAGCATCGAAACGGAACGCATCGTGAACTTTGAAGAAAAAACAAATAATGAAAAGGTTCGAGAAAATCTTGATCTTCTGGAAGAAAGAAGAGAAATAGCTTCGATCAGGGAGGCTGCCCACAAACAGAAGATTGAAAAGTACTATAACAGCCGAGTTCGACCTTCCACACTCAAGCTAGGTGACTATGTCCTTCGTCTGAATAGCGCAAGCAAAGCCGAATACGAAGGAAAACTAGGGCCAACGTGGGAAGGGCCCTACGTTATATCAGAAGCCTACGGCAATGGCGCGTACAAGCTCGCAACGCTTAAAGGGGAAGTCATGGATAGAACTTGGAACGGTACTAACCTTCGTAAGTTTTACATATAAAACTTACTACTCATCTTGTTTTTCAAATTTCATGTAACGCATTCTTCTCATTCGGGGAAAGAAGCATTAATGGTAGGTGTCCTAGTATTCATTTCTTAAAATGATGTAATCCTCCCTACCCAATTAATGATATAACGCATTTCCCTCAAATCTCTTGTTTCGTTCTTTTCAACAAAGATTTGTCCAGCCATGTAGTGTAAAAGTTTCAATGTCGAAGGATGTAGCAAGGCACAAGCCTTGTATCTATGTAACATCCAGTATAATTCACATTAACTTTCCTATGAAGTCTTAGGGTATTAAAAGCCCTTCGCTACTTAAGGATAAAGACGGAGTGGGTCGCGACCCTCTGTCGCAATCAAATTATACGATTGCTTAAAATCTTGGTCCAAAATACACACAATAAGGTTATAACCTTAGGTTGTATGTGTACGCTCTTGAAGTGAGCGTAAGAGAAGATAAACATGACAAAAGGAGTGGGACATATTCCACTAAATTATCACAAACAAAGGCTACGTGAAGTCTTAGCCACAAAAAGGACGATTGTCTAAAGTTACTGGTCGAAGCCCAGCGACACAAATGATAAATTGTTCAAACAGAAATAAAAGATGAAATTATAGCATGGTGGGGACCATTTCAAGGTAGAGCAGAGTTGGATTTCCTTGTTGAGGATGAAGGTTGGATCTTCATAGGCTTCTTTGCCAACAGCTCCTCAATCGAAGCCAATGGATCTTTGGTCACTTCGGAAAGATATGGGTACTTTGCTGAAGTAAAAACATCACCAGCTTCATCAAACTCTCGCTCCGAATTGGGGCGATAGTACGACACCTCCGACAGAACAACGGGTTTCTTTGTTTTGGCAACTTCTTCCAAAGCGGTGCACGTTCCGTAGAAGATGGTTTGCGTTCACAAGTCTCCCAATAACTTCCCCTACCTCATCGCTACGATACAATTCCATAGCAACATGAGGAACAACTCTTGAAACTACCTCAGCTCGGTCCCTCTCCAAGATTTGCAATTGGGATTCAAGATCATGGAGTTTATCAACCACGTCAATCTCCTGCTCAGCTAGCCTAGACCTTTCAACCTCCAGGCTTGTATATTTAGACTCAAGCACGGCAATTTAGGCTCTATAGATGGAAACTTTGGACTCCTCAATCTTCAATTTATTACACCTCTCCTGGGATTCTTTCAATTGGATTTCGAGTCTGTTAATTTTGACCCGCATATCTCGTACGAAGGGGTTCTTCTCAAAGTCCTCCATCACCTCTTTACACTTAGCCTCCAACCTATCATATCCCTGATCCTTAGCTTTTTCTTTAGCTAAAATAGCATCCATTTTTACCCTCGCATCCAACAACATTTGCATTAATTCCCTTGTTCGCGAATTAAGATGATTATCCAAAACAACCTGCCTAGCGTAGCTTTTGGAGTGAAAATCGCAGAGTTCTTCAATAGACATGTTATTCAAAACTCCTTTCCAGCTGGTAGGCGTCATTTTGTCAACCAATTATCGACAGGCATGTGCGTTAGGAAGTTCCACAACATCGGGAAGGCCTGAAAAAGTATGGAAAACAAGTTATATGGCGAATGGCTTTCGAGATGCATGAAAGATGCTAGCTTACTTGGAGTAGGATCACAAGGGATCGTTAGAGGAGTGGGTATAAAAGTTTTAGAGTGTGATCCTTTGGTTTTCACAACTCTCGTTGGAAGACTGGGAAGGGCTAATTTCCTCTTTGGAGGGCTCCTTACAGACATGACAGCCTTTGCTTTACTACTTCTCTTGTTTGAAACACCGGAGGACCTTGCGAGCCTCGTTTGAAATTCCTTGATAAGGGGGTCATCGGAATCTGCAACAGTTTCCACAAATGGCGGGGTTTTGTCATTCTCAATTGACATGGATGGAGAACCTACCCATAGCTTATTTCTTCTGGCTCTTTGGGGACAAAACTAATTTCTCTAACACCACGAGCCACGACGAAGTTCCTGAATGCCATCCCTGCAGAAATACAAAAAGAAGAGATAAATATCATCAGATAAGTAATTTACTTTATTTTAATAGGTATGCGCATACTTTTCCCATTGCAGATTATAGCGGGTTCCAGTGGAGAGCCTTCCCAATGATCTACAATCCCCGCCATAAACAGTATCGGCTCAGGAAAAGTTTGCACGTCAAATGGGTGACGTTCAAGACGTTGGTAAAGGGGATAGCTTCTGACGAAGTGGGGCAAAGGATCATCAAAACGTTTCTCGTCAAAACGAAAGTCTTTGTCTAGCAACGCTGGATACTTGGGAGGTATGATAGTGTCTTGCACATAGAAAAACAAACCTTTCCATTTTCTTATGTTGGCAAAAGGTTTTGTTATTAAACAGGGAACATCAGGTTCACTTCTTTTGCCTAAAGTTAACCAATCACCACCAGGGCAAAGGTTGGTAAAGCCTCTAAGCACGTTAAGCGTGGGTTCATAGCCATAGGCTTTGCATACAACAATGTAGGTGGTTAGTTTGGCTAGGCCAAACGGGTTCAACCTAGAGATATGTACTTGATAATACTGTAAAAATTCTAAGATTAGTGGATGAATAGGAATCCTAAAGTTGGATTCCGTAAAAGCATGAACATACAACCCAACATATCCAGCAGGGGCATCAAAGATACTTTGGTTTTCGTTTGGTAACATAATTTTAACTTCTTTGGGCATAGGGTATTTTCTTAAAAACTCCATTAAAGCCTGTTCTGATAAGGCACATTTTTGCTGCCTGATAATCCTTTTGGCTGCCATACTCATATCGTATTTGTAACAATGAGAACGAGGAGGGATAATTACCTTAAAAATTTTAAAGAAGCACAAAGCACCGTATTGTGTATGTGTATTTTGGGCGCAAACAAAAAGTATGATCAGGTAGGGACTAGAAAGAGTTTATGCATATCTATTTGAAATTTACCCTAACCGTCCACGTGTACTCATAGTTTGAGACTTTGAGTAGAATACGGATTTCAAACCATTTTTCAATTTTGAAAAGAAGTTTGGAATTACCGATATAGTAGCTGCTGCAGCCTAGGGTGTAGTAGTTGGAGAGTTATTAGCCGCATTTATTGCGCATAATTTCTTTAAACACTTATCTTTATCTCGTTCGGCCTTGTGACAGATGGGATAGAGTGTAGCAGATTTTTTGAGTCGAAAGCAATTTATACTCGTACGTATATATCGCCTTCGACTGGGGGGCTTGATGATGTACCCTCCTAACGGGTCGAAGGACTCCCCTTCGAGCCTGTAGAAAGCCCTCCCTTCGGAGGCCCAGGTTAACCTTCTAATACGTTTCATTGGCGTAAAACCATTCGCCTGCGAATGGTTACCATGTGGGAATCCGCCAATCGAAGCCCTAAGCCCTTCGGGGTATTCCTGACGAAGGGACTAACACGAAGGATCATCCAGACCTGGTCAAACCCACGTCTCCTCTATCCTTTGGCTTCCCGCCAAAACAGAGATCGTGGGCTACAAAGCCCTAGCGGTTACCACTTTCCATGGGACGCCCCCATGATCTCCGAACTATGTGCAACCGCCCACTATGTCCTATTTCTCACCTATAAATAGCATATTCGGGCCAAGAACAAAGTAAGTAATTTCAAGTTAACCTCACTCTCTAAATTTACGACCTACATCACCATTACACATACTTACTCGCACGCCGGAGGTGGTTCGCAGGGTCCAACCCCTGCGCAATCACTTAACGTAGTGTCTTTGTATTTCTTATTTTCAGTTAAGAACAAGCTTGGCACAATCTCAACACCCCATAATTCCTTTGATCTCCATCGAAGGCTTGGTTGACGAATATTTGTTCATTCATATTCCAACTACGTTTTTCCCTCTATACTCAATTTTGTTTTTCATTATAGAATTATAGAAATCTTTTGACATTACATTAATTGGTAAAATAGGGAAAAAATTGGCGCTAACCTGTTTAAATCCTATCATGCAAGGAAATTGTAAATTATAAGCACAATCTACATGGATCTTTCTACCATAATCACAGAAACTAGGATATCCTTCAAATTCATCATAATTCTTAGTGTTGATCATATTGATTCTAGGTATATCCATAATTTCTCCTTCTTCAATTTCGGGTTCAAAATCGAGGTCCATACGTTCTCTTAATCCTAGCACATAGACGCCTCTAATTATGCTTTTAGCAGGATTTTGGCACTTATAGACTAGTTTATTATTCCCTACCTTTAATGAGATTTTTCTTTTAAACACATTAATCTTAGCATGGGCGGTAGACAAGAAAGGTCTTCCAAGGATTAAAGGAATCTTAACATCCTCGGGCATATCTAATATAACAAAGTCTACGGGGAAAACAAACTTCTCAATCTTAACTAGCACATTTTCAGCAATCCCTTCAGGTCGTTTTACCGTTTTATCAGCCAATTCAATAAGCAGCTTAGTTGGTGCTAATTTTCCTAGTCCTAGGGTAGTGAATACCTTAAGGGGCATAACACTAACGCTAGCTCCTAAGTCAGCTAACACATTATTGAAAGATATATCATTAATTAAACAAGGTAAAGTAAAACTTCCTGGGTCCTTTTCTTTATGAGGCAAGGCATGTAAGTCGGTTGCAGAGCTCTCTTCTTTCAAAGTAGCCTTGATCTCCTCTTCAATCTTTGTCTTCTCTTTGAGTAACCTCCTTAAACTGATTGAAGAATTAAAGAAAAATTCGGGCATTGCAGCATCATTACCATTCATCAATCTTCTAGGAAAGGGTATGTTAGGCGTGACTTCTTCAGTGGTGCTTATGGCCTTGACATGATCTCTTGGGTTGGATTTAGTTGAGCTTGGTAAACTTCCGTATCCCCTTTCTTGAAGAACCTTGCTCATTTGTCCTATTTGTTGTTCCAATGCTTTGATCGAAGCTCCTTGATTTCTTGTAATAGTATCTTTTGAAGCTCGGATTTCTTTGATCATAGCAGTGTTCTCTTCATGTCTTTTAGTAGCATCGGCCATAATTTGCTTTAAAGTGTCATCTAAAGTATGCCTCCCTTCTTGATAAGTGGAATTAAAGTTGTTCTTTTGATAGTATTTCGGAGTAGCTTCCCTAAATCTTCCTGAAGGTCGGAATGGTTGTCCAAATTGTGTGTAGTATGCTTCTTCAAAAGTCTCACTTTCATTCTTATTAGGGTAATCTTTAGTGTAGTGAGGTCCTTCGCATTTTTCACATCCAACTTGGGCAGCATACACTTTCTCATCACGCTTCTTCATCTCTCTACTAATTTTATCCAATTGAGCTTGAATTGCAGCAAACCCGTCAAAATTAGTGCTGCTCTTAGATCTAGTAGAGGTTCCATCGTGCCATTTTTGAAAGTGATCAGCAGCTTCTTAGATAGCTTTTCTAGCATCGGCTGCACTCATTTGAGGCACAGCTCCCTTAGCATCCAAGATTTGTCTAGTAGGCACGTCCAATCCTTTATAGAACAATATTATCTCCTGCATTGGGCTTAGATAATGTTGAGGGCATTTCATCAATAGGTCTTTAAATCGTTCCCAAGCTTGATAAAGAGTTTCATCAGGCTCTTGCTTGAAACTATTGATAGCCTCCATCTTTTTAGCGGTTTTAGCAGGTGGACAATATCTTTTCAGGAATTTGCTCTTCAAATCTTCCCATGTTGTGATTGAACTAGCAGGTTCATTCCTTAGCCACTTATTAACAACTCCTTTTAGCGAGATTGGAAAGATTCTTAGCATAAGTTGATCGTCAGAGACTCCTTCTGTAGTAAACAAATCTGCTATCTCGAGGACTTTTTCAACATGTTCATTAGCATCTTCATGTTCTGTTCCACTGAAAGCATTTTCTCTTAGCTCCTTGAGAAACTGACCCTTCAACTCAAACTTTGACTTTTCATCAAACTTTGGTCTAGCAACTCCTGAACTGTAATCAGCACGGGTATTGTTCATGTATTCCTCCATAGTAGTGTTTTCGCCATTGTTTCTGTTTCTTCTTCCTCTTTCTCTTCAGAAAAGTAATCAAGCTCGAACGAACTTGAAATATCAAAGCTTTTTGTGTTGAAAAGCCTTTTAAGCGAATGAAAGGCTCGTTCAGGATCTTCGAAAGGTATAATCAAGTTCTTAGTTGAACTCCTGGTCATGCACTTCCTGAAACTATCACAAAAGCATCAGTAGGGTATGTTCTAGAAAGTATGAAATCAGAAAATTAACAACGAAAACGGAATACGAAAAATAAAAGTTACTGATATCTGCAGACGATGCACCGTATCCAAAAAGTTGGATACGCCGTATCTTATAATCGTTAAAATTTAATCAGACTTTTATTCAGAAAGCAGATACGCCGCTTAGAATTTTAGAATGCGCCGTATCAGTTTTAAGTTATCAAAAATCGTTTATATTTATTAAAATTAGATGCGTCGTATTAACAAAAGTTAATGCGCCGTATTTTTGTTATGTTTCAAAATACAAGATTTTTGATTCAGAAGATGCGTCGTTGATGCGTGGTTTTGCGACCTTACAACAGGTTTTACCTCTCGAGGGATCTCAAGAGGCTTACAACCCCACCAGGCAGTGTACCTGACCGATGTAGTATAGTGTAGTGGTAAGTACGGGGGATTGATCGTTCTCCACAGGGAATAATGTTCGTTAGGTATGAAAAACTACTCTAATTAAGTCTAAGGGTGAAGGAAGATTCTTTTTGTATTTTTATATTTTTTTATGAAAGCAAGTAAAATCTCGGGTTTGAATGAGTGGGCGGAATTAGTTGCTAGTCAACTAACCCAAATAACTACAAATGCAAATAAAATAAAATAACTGAAAATGAAAAGGTTGTGAAACTTATGTGGAGAGAAATGTGTTTACTTAGATTTCCTTACTCCCTAACTATCTTTTACCGGTTGATTAGTGTGTATTAATTGCGTGGATGACGGGTGTATTCCTTAATACCAATCGTGGGGTGGCGTACGTACTTCCCCAACTCTACAAGCTCCTACTTCACTCCTATGTCGAGCCGGCTAGGAAGCTCCTAACATGGGATCACTAGAATTCGCTCATGCATTAAATACAACCATAAAAACCTAGTACGCATTGGCTCATGTTTCTTAAGACGTTCAAGCAAATTACCGTATAGGAGGTTAGCCAGTTTTCTTAAGCCTAACATCGATAAACAATCATCCAATACAATTAATAACACACTAACAACTAATAATCAATAGCTAGGTTTCATTAGATCTAAGCAAACACAAGATAAATCTAGCCTAGCATGTTAATTAAAAGACAAGAACAAGATATAATCAAACAACACATAGACATATTGATTGATTAAACAATTACTTATCTTCAATTAAACATGGGAGATCCAAGGGTTTGAAAACCCTTAAAAATGGCAGAAATTCGTCTTAGGGTTTCTCCTCACAAAGTTGCACACTAATGACAAAAAATTGCAAAACTATATATAGAGTTTAAGGGCTAACGGCGTCACGTTGTAGATCTTGACGCCGTCACCTCGCCGTGTCTAGGGTTCCCGGATGGCCTTCTTGACGCCGTCCCGCTTTAGTGCTCCAAAATCCGCTCTGGCTTATCAAAGGTTGACGCCGTCAGAAATGGGCTTGACGCCGTCCCTCTTTAACTTAAACCGTGATGGCCTTGATCACCTTAAAGGGTGACGCCGTCAGAATTTCCATTGCAAAACTCCCTGGCTTATCATGTGTATTTTTCATATCCACCTCTTTTGCCAAGCCATGACGCCGTCAAGAGCAATACTTGACGCCGTCAAAGGTACTTTTCCAGCCGATTTTGAGACTTTGTCGTTTTCTTCACTTTTATGCTCCAAAAACGTCCAAAATGCTTCCTTTTCCAGATTTCTTCTCCAAAGTACCTAAAATGACAAAAGAAACGATTTAGGGCAATATTTGATCAAATAAATACGATTTAGGGCTTAAATGACCCCCTAAAAGCGGTACACTTTTCGCTTCATCAAATACCCTTACACTTGAGATTTGCTTGTCCTCAAGCAAATGCGCTTTTATTCTAATCAAAATACAAGTTAGGGGTCATTTAATGCTAATATAAAAGTAATTACAACAAATAATCATTCCACTTTAATCATAATAAGCACGGAGATTACAAACTCGCACCTTACAAGTAGTGTTTAGATACTCACATCTCTCAGGTGTCATCAAAATAAATCTCATAAATGAAAACGGATAATATCTCTCACTACCTATCATAGCAAATAGATTACCATAGGCTTGGGAAAGGATCCAAAACCTTCTCCACTAGGCGTAAGCACCTAAGATAAACTATCAAAGAGGGCTTTTACATGGGTTATAACGTGAGGTGTAGGGATATGATAAACACGGTTTTGTTGGATAAGGGATATTTTACTGGTGGCGAGTTAAAGATCTTGATTAATTACATGTACAATATGGCGTTGCTAAGCCAAGACTATACTCGACTTAAGCTAAAAAACAAATAACAAAAGGATAAAATAAACATAAAATGAAACGGGATGGTAGTCCGTATGTTTTTTCTACTTTTCATTTTCTCATTTTTTTGTATTTTTCTTGATTTTTTTTTTTTTTTTTATTTTTTTGGCATACACTCTTGCCCCTACCATCCAAAATAATACATCATAGGGGCGTTGCATTCCCCTTACACTTGAACTTTTACATAACTTTACAAATAACTATTCTAATGACTCGAATTAAGATAATCGAAACACTTGGAGTACTTTTTAAAATATTTAGCACATATGGGGGTAATAATGTTGTTCTTCCCCATTACTCCATTACACTAGTACTTTACCCATGAGTCCCAATCGTCCCAAAACAATATGTACAAGGATATGACTCGACTTAGCAACCATGTAATCAATTAGATAATTAACTTGGGGTTTAAACAAATGTTGTCACAATAATGCACTAAAAATGAGTGCATACAAGGTAGGCTAAGGCGATTTGGGTGTACATTTAAGTGGGGTGTAAACAAATTCTTCCTTTAAGTAAAATGCTTAAAGGTCGAAACGAAAAGATAGGCTCTGAGGGGTGTACTAGGGGTATCGTGTACTAAAAATGAGTACAACGCAAAGGGTGTGGGAGAATTACTTGACCAATGTAGCCAATGTAATTATAACAAAAACACAGGTGTAAAACAATGGGTTAATCCTAATGCCTCTTATCATGTAGTAAATCTAACTACACGAATGTAGTCTCACTTGTGGCCTCGGAATGGTCCTAACGCAAGTTCTAGAATCTAAGTGCTACCGGTACACACATCATAGCATAAATGCTTTTCCTACCAATTCTAGGGGCGAACCTCACATATTTGGGGGTGGAAAATTTTTTAGTGGTACGGTTTTGTGCTAGTCATATAACTCCTATCCGTGAGACGCTCATTAAGATCAAAGTTTCACTCCTAAATGTTGTAAAAAATTTTAAATTTGGCACTAAAATTGCCCTAACAGGTATTTATATCAGTTTTATTACACATCTACCATTAAACAAACAAAAATCAAGCGTAAAAGCATTCTCTAAAGTATCGTATTTTTACCCCCCCCCCCTTACACTTAAGATGAACATTGTCCCCAATGTTCAAATAACAAGATGTAAAAGTAAATAAGGTAAACGAATGAAATCAAATACTCCCCTGATTCGCTCGGTGGATAAAGGGGTAACATGGTTAGATCTTCTTCCAAGAGAATGTTGAAGCTCCAAGACTAAAGCATCGCCAAAAGCTTGATTCCACATACATCTCCTTGTCCAAAATAACCTGTTAAACCTGAGAAAACAAACACGAAAACCTGCATAACATCGGCGGGATAAATTCTATATATAAGGATATAATGCTTGTGGAATGATAATTTTGCAGATTCCTGGAGTTTATAAGTTAGAGATTTAGTAAAAACTTATTATGAAAATAAAACTTTCAAAAATTTCTGAAAATTAAAACCTGACGCCGTCAGGTTGTAAATCCTGACGCCGTCAGAAATGATCTGACAGAATTCTCATTTTAAGTTTCCGGAAAATTTCTGGAAAAACCTATACCTTACTTCCTGGAAATCCTGCAAAACATCATTATGACTCGATACAAGCATTTGACTCAAACAAATACTAATATGTATGTTAATTTATTATTATTACGATTCATGTTCATTTGTGTTCTAATAAACCGATTTAGATTTCCCTTACACTTATCTTTTGCAAAATACCTTTATATGTAGTTAAGACGAAGTTAAAAACAAAATAAAGCATTTTCACAAATTAGTTTTGAACATGAATCAATAATAATAAAAATTAAACATACATACGGAAGCAAATAAAATAACAAACAAATAAATAAACACACAAAGCAAATAAAGCTTGGGTTGCCTCCCAAGAAGCGCTTGTTTTTGTTCGAGTCACGAGCCTGACTCTACCCTTATTTAACGGATAAAGGAGAGGTTTTTTCTACACTTAGGATTAAGTGCGGGTGATAGTAGCGATACACACCATCTGGGTGGAAGTATGCCACGTGAGGAAAGAGTGACGGATGAATTATATACTCAAAGGGGTGTGCTCCTTTCATCATAACCTTACCTAGTTCACTTTGGTCAATGGGTGAATTAAAGTTTTCTCCTAAAAAGGGATCATCTTCTATCAACTTCGAGAGATTCCTAGTTGGGAATCCATCTTGACCTAATAAACCTGGTTTAAACCCATAATGTTTCTTGTGATCAATCATGAATGGGTGATGTAAGTATGTAAGGTCATGGTTCACTCCTATATTAGCGTCCACTCCACATGGCCTAGAGTCTACTACCTTAATCTTAACATTACCCGGACTACATGGTTTGATGGGTGGATCGGGACCTTTTTCAATTCCTAAGTTCACATCTAAGGATGGAAGATTAGGTAACGGTTTTGGTTTAGGCTCTGGTTCATCAAAACTAGGAACTTCCATAGAACTAAAAGAAAGGTTATGACTACAAGTATTCAAACTTATTTCTTCTAGTTTTGTTTGGTCCAAGGGCTCTACCTCTATTGGGGTTCCTATAGTCTCTTCTACTTCTTCCGGGTAAGTCATGGGTGGTGTGTGTGCCTCAAATGATGGTAGGACTTGTGGGGTACTTGGTGGGCTTATGTTACTTACCTCATCATTCCTTATGTCAAGATCACCTATATCTTCATCATGTGTTTTAGTAGGATCTAACCCTAACATTTTCCCAAGTATCTCAAGTGCTTCTCTAGGCATCTCAACTTCTATGTCCGAATCATAAGGATCATCCTCAATATTCTGACTGCTATATTCAAATTGCCCAAAAGATTCATCATGTGTTTCTTGAGATTCATCGTCATCGATCATAAAACCTAGGTCTTTTTGATCAATGTGATCATGCTCGGCTAGATCCTCCATCACATCAAGATCACCTAAGTGTTCACCCTGTATTATGGTAGTGCCTAACCATGACATGCAGCTAGGTGGCTCAACTCTACCCTCATCCCCAAACAAACTTGTTTCATGATCCTTGAAATTTGTGGTCAATTGACTTGTATTAATGTTTGTTGGGTTGTCTACTATATAATAATATTGGGCACAATT
Source organism: Artemisia tridentata subsp. tridentata (assembly GCA_021014915.2). Taxonomy (NCBI): domain Eukaryota; kingdom Viridiplantae; phylum Streptophyta; class Magnoliopsida; order Asterales; family Asteraceae; genus Artemisia; species Artemisia tridentata. The sequence continues at coordinate 189,964,558 of CP139501.1, forward strand.
CTCAATAGCTTCCCATGCTTCTTCAGCACTTAATTCCCTAAGATCCCTGCCGGCAAAATGGTAAATGTCCCTTTGGGCATGTCGGTCGACATGATTGTAAAAGATTTGAGTTAGGGACCAAAAATCGAAGTTATGATGAGGGACTTTTTGGAGTAAATATTTAAAACGAGTCCATGCATCATAGAGAGGTTCATCTTTATGTTGTTTAAACATCAAGATGTCATATGGAGTGGGTGAATTACGTGGTTGGTGGTATGGTGGATTCGCGTTCTCCATAATGGTGAACGGAAGAGTCAATGGAAATTACGAACAAACACACAAAGAAAAATAGATAGACTAAAGAAAACCTAGAAAAATAAAATAAAAATCTCACTAGAAAGGAATCTAGTGAGTAGACCTAATAAAATAAAAATTCAACCTAAACAATAACTATTCCCCGGCAGCGGCGCCAAAAACTTGATGCGTGGTTTTGCGACCTTACAACAAGTTTTACCTCTCGAGGGATCTCAAGAGGCTTACAACCCCACCAGGCAGTGTACCTGACCGATGTAGTATAGTGTAGTGGTAAGTACGGGGGATTGATCGTTCTCCACAGGGAATAGTGTTCGTTAGGTATGAAAAACTACTCTAATTAGGTCTAAGGGTGAAGGAAGATTCTTTTTGTATTTTTATATTTTTTTATGAAAGCAAGTAAAATCTCGGGTTTGAATGAGTGGGCGGAATTAGTTGCTAGTCAACTAACCCAAATAACTACAAATGCAAATAAAATAAAATAACTGAAAATGAAAAGGTTGTGAAACTTATGTGGAGAGAAATGTGTTTACTTAGATTTCCTTACTCCCTAACTATCTTTTACCGGTTGGTTAGTGTGTATTAATTGCGTGGATGACGGGTGTATTCCTTAATACCAATCGTGGGGTGGCGTACGTACTTCCCCAACTCTACAAGCTCCTACTTCACTCCTATGTCGAGCCGGCTAGGAAGCTCCTAACATGGGATCACTAGAATTCGCTCATGCATTAAATACAACCATAAAAACCTAGTACGCATTGGCTCATGTTTCTTAAGACGTTCAAGAAAATTACCGTATAGGAGGTTAGCCAGTTTTCTTAAGCCTAACATCGATAAACAATCATCCAATAGAATTAATAACACACTAACAACTAATAATCAATAGCTAGGTTTCATTAGATCTAAGCAAACACAAGATAAATCTAGCCTAGCATGTTAATTAAAAGACAAGAACAAGATATAATCAAACAACACATAGACATATTGATTGATTAAACAATTACTTATCTTCAATTAAACATGGGAGATCCAAGGGTTTGAAAACCCTTAAAAATGGCAGAAATTCGTCTTAGGGTTTCTCCTCACAAAGTTGCACACTAATGACAAAAAATTGCAAAACTATATATAGAGTTTAAGGGCTGACGGCGTCACGTTGTAGATCTTGACGCCGTCACCTCTCCGTGTCTAGGGTTCCCGGATGGCCTTCTTGACGCTATCCCGCTTTAGTGCTCCAAAATCCGCTCTGGCTTATCAAAGGTTGACGCCGTCAGAAATGGGCTTGACGCCGTCCCTCTTTAACTTAAACCGTGATGGCCTTGATCACCTTAAAGGGTGACGCTGTCAGAATTTCCATTGCAAAACTCCCTGGCTTATCATGTGTATTTTTCATATCCACCTCTTTTGCCAAGCCATGACGCCGTCAAGAGCAATACTTGACGCTGTCAAAGGTACTTTTCCAGCCGATTTTGAGACTTTGTCGTTTTCTTCACTTTTATGCTCCAAAAATGTCTAAAATGCTTCCTTTTCCAGATTTCTTCTCCAAAGTACCTAAAATGACAAAAGGAACGATTTAGGGCAATATTTGATCAAATAAATACGATTTAGGGCTTAAATGACCCCCTAAAAGCGGTACACTTTCGCTTCATCAGTCGTATCGATAAAAATCGATGTGTCGTATCTGTTTAATAATTCGAAAAACTGTTTTTAATTTAAATAGAAAATACGCAGTATCTGTTAAAACAGATGCGTCGTATGGCGTTATCGTTTAGAAAAATTTCTTATTAAAAACATAATACGCCGTATCTTGGGGAAAGATGTGTCATATCGAATTTATTAAACGCGTTGTATTTTATAGAAATTAAACGCAATACGCCGTATCTGTGAAAACAGATGCGCCGTATCGTTTATATTAGCTCAGTACAACGATAGCAAAATACAGAAAAACAGAAAAAATAAAAACAAAAATAAAAATAAACAAAAAGAAACAAAAATTAAAAAAAATAAAAACACACAAAAACAAAAAATATGCAAATAATACAACGAATGCAATTAATCTAATATATAACAGGGTTAGCGGTTAGAATCTAAAAATTAAAAAGAAAATCCTAATTAAAATACTAATCAAATTAACAGATAATAACAATTCACTCCCCGGCAACGGCGCCAAAAACTTGATGTGTGCGTGTATTGCTCTAATTTTTATATCCACGGTGTGTCGTTGTGGTTTTAGCAGTATTCAAGTTTTAAATTTATATTTAGCCGACTTATCAATAAAACACACACTTTAACGAGCAGTGTACCCGGTCAGTATGAATATAATGTTAAGTAGAGTGTCGATCACTAAGAGTGGAACGTATTATCTAGTTATTCTAATCAGTATTTTAATATCTTAAGTTAGCTATACAACCTAATCTAACGCAAGGGGGTTCAGTCTGAGAGACTGGCACGGTTTGGTTATGATTAAATAATAAACTAAACTAATTGGCACGAATCAGCGATTAGCACACACGTACACAGATAGATACTTGAGACAATAAGAAGACCTGTCCTGATAATTAAGTAGCTTGTCACTTGTTTTATTGCTAGTTTTATATGAAGTGTTTAGTTCGATGCGACGCATCGAGAGTTAAACCTTTCTCGTTGGCTCTAATCTTATCGGCGAGTAAACCCTTAATGATCACTTATGTCTATCCCACTATCCTAGAAACGATAGAATAAATAGGCGAGGAAGGGGCATGGCGACCCAAACAATGCTCAGCTAGACACAGAGGTTATCAATGCACTAATAAAAGTCACCAAAGACATCAACATATAAACTTTAATTAATGGGAAAGCAATTTTAAGGGGTGCCCATGATTTTCCGTAGTCACATGGAATCGGCCCATCAATCCTGATGAATTAAAGTGTACTAATACAATAAAACAAAACTACTTAATGAATTGAATACATGCAAGACCTTCTTACAGCTCTTGTATCTTCGTTCAAGGTTTGTCTTGTGCTGCTAATGCATCTGACTTCGTCCTAGGGTTTCTTCTCTCTTCTGCTAAGTCTCGTACTAGGTATATTGCACACAAAATTCGTCTGACTTTGGGGTATTTATAGTTTCTGTCTGAGGGTTAGATGTGGCGAATATAATAAGTAGATGCGGCGCATTGACTTAACTTCGCGTGGGGTCCAAGATTAATATATTCAGGAATATTCGTACACCGCCAGAAGATGCGGCGTAACTCCTTTTCTCTATGCGGCGCATGTACTTTGCCGTCTTGGATTATAACTTGTGAAATCTTGATAGTGATGCGCCGTATGTACGAAGTAGGATGCGGCGTATCTGGAGCAGAATGGTCTTGATCTTGTACATTTTAGTAGACTCTTAACATCTTGCTTGTTTTGCTCCATAATTAGTCCAAAATCGCCAAGTTTCACACAATACCTGTTTTTACCTGAGAATTACAAAAGTAAACATTAACGTATCAATTCTCATATATAATATAATAAAACAAGTCAAATAAATAGGATAAATGATGGTAATAAAATGTACTTATTTGAGTTCATCAAATATCCCCCTACTTGAACTTTACTTGTCCCCAAGTAAACCTTAGAATAAATCTTATGAAAATGTATCCTAAAAAATATTAGGATTTATTTTTATATTTAAGCATGTATTCGTTTTTTGTCATAATTGCACAACCAAACACTTAACGAATTAGAAATAAAATAAAATATTTCGATAAAAGCAAATCTAATCGTTTAACTGTCCAGTCGTGACGAATATTCTATCATAAATTTGGCAAGTATACGCATCTCCCCCACTAAAGCCAAGGAATAACAAGTCTAAAGCGGTAAAAAGGGTTTGTTGGTTAAGGGTTAATCATCCTTCTTAATCTCTATCGATCTCACATTCCAGAAAAGGCGACAAAATCACAAATACATGATCGAATCCACGAACACGATACTTGCAATTGCTCAAATCCTTAACTCGAATGGGCTAAAGATAGGACCAAGTAATCTTTACCAATAATATTATATCAAAAAGGGAGACAAAATCATAAATACATAGCCGAATCCACGACTACGATACTTAAGATTGCTCAAATCCCTAATCTCAATAAATCAAAGGTTTGGATAAAGAATAATATAGGGTATGGATAATATTTGGGATACAAATTGGTGTAAAATGAAAAATAAACAAAACAGATAAATTAAAATCCTAAGTGTGGTAAATTACTTTCCCAACCATCCCATGAATAAGACATTGATGCGTGGTTTTGTAACCTTACAACAGGTTTTACCTCTCGAGGGATCTCAAGAGGCTTACAACCCCACCAGGCAGTGTACCTGACCGATGTAGTATAGTGTAGTGGTAAGTACGGGGGATTGATCGTTCTCCACAGGGAATAGTGTTCGTTAGGCGTGAAAGACTACTCTAATTAGGTCTAAGGGTTGAGGAAGATTCTTTTTATGTTTTTATAATTTTTATGAAAGCAAGTAAAATCTCGGGTTTTGAAAGAGTGGGCGGAATTAGTTGCTAGTCAACTAACCCAAATAACTACAAATGCAAATAAAGTAAAATAACAAAAATGAAAATGTGGTGAGAAACTTATGTGTAGAGAAATGTGTTTACTTAGATTTCCTTACTCCCTAACTATCTTTTACCGGTTAATTAGTGTGTATTAGTCGCGTGGATGACGGGTGTATTCCTTAATACCATTCGTGGGGTGGCGTACTTACTTCCCCAACTCTACAAGCTCCTACTTCACTCCTATGTCGAGCCGGCTAGGAAGCTCCTAACATGGGATCACTAGAATTCGCTTGTGCATTAAATACAACCATAAAAACCTTTAGTATGCATTTGGTTCATGTTTCTTAAGACGTTCAAGCAAGTTACCGAATAGGAAGTTAGCCAGTTTTCTTAAGCCTAACATAGATAAACAATCATCCAATACAACTAATAACACACTAACAACCAATAATCAATAGCTAGGTTTCATTAGATCTAAGCAAACACAAGATAAATTTAGCCAAACATGTTAATCAAAAGACAAGAATAAGATAAAATCAAACAACACATAGACATATTGAATGATTAATTGATAACTTATCTTCAATGTAACATGGAAGATCTCAAGGCAAAAAGCCTTGAAAAAGAAGCTAAATTCGTCCTAGGGTTTTCTCCCAAAATTCCACACACTAAGCTCTCCCTCAATGACAAAAAATTAGAAAACTATATATAGACTTTTGCATCTGACGGCGTCACCTTATGGATTGTGACGCCGTCACCTCGCCGCTTCTAGGGTTCCCGGATGACCTTCTTGACGCCGTCCCTCTTTAGCTCTTCAAAAATCCATTCTGGCTTATCAAGGCTTGACGCCGTCAGCTCGTGAACGTGACGCCGTCCCCTTATGATTTAAGCCGTGACGCCCTTGATCAAGTTAAAGCGTGACGCCGTCAGAATTCACATGCTATTTTCACTGGCCTATCATGAGTAAATTTCACGTCCACCTTTTCTTGCCAAAGCATGACGCCGTCCAGAGTTAATTGTGACGCCGTCAAAGGTAACTTTAAGCCGATTTTTGAGACTTTGTCGTTTTCTTTACTTTTATGCTCCAAAAACGTCCAAAATGCCTCCTTTTCCAGATTTCTCCTCAAAAGTACCTAAAATGACAAAAGGAACGATGTAGGGCGATATTTGATCAAATAAATACGATTTAGGGCTTAAATGACCCCTTAAAAGCGGTACACTTTTCGCCTCATCAAATACCCTTACACTTGAGATTTGCTTGTCCTCAAGCAAATGCGCTTTTATTCTAATCAAAATACAAGTTAGGGGTCATTTAATGCAAACATAAAAGTAATTACAACAAATAATCGTTCCACTACAATCATAATAAGCACGGAGATTACAAACTAGCACCTCACAAGTAGTGTTTAGATACTCACATCTCTCAAGTGTCATCAAAATAAATCTCATAAATGAAAACGGATAATATCTCTCACTACCTGTCATAGCAAATAGATTACCATAGGCTTGGGAAAGGATCGAAAACCTCCTCCACTAGGCGTAAGCACCTAAGATAAACTATCAAAGAGGGCTTTTAAATGGGTTATAACGTTAGGTGTAGGGAAAAGGAAAACACGGTTTTGTTGGATAAGGGATATTTTACTGGTGGCGAGTTAAAGATCTTGATTAATTACATGTACTATACAATGTTGCTAAGCCAAGACTCGACTCGATCTTAAGCTAGAAACAAAATAACAAAATAACAAAAACATAAAAATAAACATAAAATGAAACGGGATGGTAGTCCGTATGTTTTTTCTATTTTTCTTTTTCTCATTTTTTTTGTATTTTTCTTGATTTTTCGATTTTTTTTTTTTTTTTTTTTTTTTTTTTTTTTGCATACACTCTTTGATGAGGCGAAAAGTGTACCGCTTTTAAGGGGTCATTTAAGCCCTAAATCGTATTTATTTGATCAAATATTGCCCTAAATCGTTCCTTTTGTCATTTTAGGTACTTTTGAGGAGAAATCTGGAAAAGGAGGCATTTTGGACGTTTTTGGAGCATATAAGTGAAGAAAACGGCAAAGTCTCAAGAATCGGCTGAAAGTTCCCTTTGACGGCGTCACAATTTACTCTGGAAGGCGTCATGCTTTGGCAAGAAAAGGTGGACGTGAAATTTACTCATGATAAGCCAGTGAAAATTGCATGTAAATTCTGACGGCGTCACGCTTTAACTTGATCGAGGGCGTCACGGCTTAAATCATAAGGGGACGGCGTCACGTTCATGGTTGGACGGCGTCAAGCCTTGATAAGCCAGAATGGATTTTTGAAGAGCTAAAGAGGGACGGCGTCAAGATGGTCATCCGGGAACCCTAAAAGCGGCGAGGTGACGGCGTCACACCCCATAAGGTGACGCCGTCAGATCCAAAAATCTATATATAGTTTTCTAATTTTTTGTCATTAAGGGAGAGCTTAGTGTGTGGAATTTTGGGAGAAAACCCTAAGACGATTTTAGCTACTTTTTCAGGGCTTTTTGCCTTGAGATCTTCCATGTTTCATTGAAAGATAAGTTATCAATTAATCATTCAATATGTCTATGTGTTGTTTGATTCTATCTTATTCTTGTCTTTTGTTTAACATGTTAGGCTAAATTTATCTTGTGTTTGCTTAGATCTAATGAAACCTAGCTATTGATTATTGGTTGTTAATGTGTTATTAGTTGTATTGGATGATTGTTTATCTATGTTAGGCTTAAGAAAACTGGCTAACTTCCTATTCGGTAACTTGCTTGAACGTCTTAAGAAACATGAACTAAACGCGTACTAAAGGTTTTTATGGTTGTATTTAATGCACAAGCGAATTCTAGTGATCCCATGTTAGGAGCTTCCTAGCCGGCTCGACATAGGAGTGAAGTATGAGCTTGTAGAGTTGGGGAAGTAAGTACGCCACCCCACGAATGGTATTAAGGAATACACCCGTCATCCACGCAACTAATACACACTAATTAACCGGTAAAAGATAGTTAGGGAGTAAGGAAATCTAAGTAAACACATTTCTCTACACATAAGTTTCTCACCACATTTTATTTTCAGTTATTTAATTTTATTGCATTCGTAGTAATTTGGGTTAGTTGACTAGCAACTAATTCCGCCCACTCCTTCAAACCCGAGATTTTACTTGCTTTCATAAAAAAAAAAATATAAAAACATAAAAAAAGAATCTTCCTCAACCCTTAGACCTAATTAGAGTAGCCTTTCACACCTAACGAACACTATTCCCTGTGGAGAACGATCAATCCCCCGTACTTACCACTACACTATACTACATCGGTCAGGTACACTGCCTGGTGGGGTTGTAAGCCTCTTGAGATCCCTCGAGAGGTAAAACCTGTTGTAAGGTTACAAAACCACGCAATCAAGTTTTTGGCGCCGCTGCCGGGGAATAGTTATTGTTTAGGTTGAATTTTTATTTTATAGGTCTACTCACTAGATTCCTTTCTAGTGAGATTTTTATTTTATTTTTCTAGGTTTTCTTTAGTCTATCTATTTTCTTTGTGCTTTTGTTCGTAACAGATTTTCATTGACTCTTCCGTTCACCATTATGGAGAACGCGAATCCACCATACTACCAACCACGTAATTCACCCACTCCATATGACATCTTGATGTTTAAACAACATAAAGATGAACCTCTCTATGATGCATGGACTCGTTTTAAATATTTACTCCAAAAAGTCCCTCATCATAACTTCGATTTTTGGTCCCTAACTCAAATCTTTTACAATCATGTCGACCGACATGCCCAAAGGGACATTTACCATATTGCCGGCAGGGATCTTAGGGAATTAAGTGCTGAGGAAGCATGGGAAGCTATTGAGAATTGTGCCGAATATTATTATATAGTAGACAACCCAACAAACATTAATACAAGTCAATTGACCACAAATTTCAAGGATCATGAAACAAGTTTGTTTGGGGATGAATACATTAGTGTTGAGATACCTAAGTGGTTGTCATGTAATGCCATAGTACAAAACAAACACATAGGTGACCTTGATGTGATGGAGGATTTAGCCGAACATGATCACATTGATCAAAAAGACCTAGGTTTTATGATCGATGATGATGAATCTCAAGAAACACATGATCAATCTTTTGGGCAATTTGAATATAGCAGTCATAATATTGAGGATGATCCTTATGATTCGGATATAGAAGTTAAGATGCCTAGAGAAGCACTTGAGATACTTGGGAAAATGTTAGGGTTGGATTATAATGAAACACATGTTGAGGATATAGGTGATCTTGATAAGATGGATGATAAAGTAGAAAATCCAAGCCCGCCAAATACCCCACAAGTCCTACCATCATTTGAGGCATACACACCGCCCGTGACTTATTCAGAAGAAGTAGAAGAGACTTTAGGAACCCCAATTGAGGTAGAACCCTTGGACCAAGCACCACTAGAGCATATAGGTTTGAATACTCATAATGATAACCTTACTCTTAGTTCTAGGGAAGTTCCTAGTTTTGATGAACTGGAGCCTCAACCAAAACCGTTACCTAATCTTCCATCCTTGGATGAGAATTTAGGAATTGAAATAGGTCCCGATCCACCCATCAAACCATATAGTCCGGGTAGTCTTAGGATAAAGGTAGTGGACTCTAAGCCTTGTAGAGAGGAAACCAATATAGGAGTGGAAAATGACCTTACATGCTTACATCACCCATTTATGATTGATCATAAGAAACATTATGGGTTTAAACCGGGTTTATTAGGTCAAGATGGATCCCCAACTAGTAGTCTTTTGAAGTTGATAGAAAATGATCCCTTTCTAGGAGAAAATTTTAATCCATCCATTAACCCGATTGAACTAGGCAAGGTTATGATGAAAGGAGCACACCCCTTTGAGCATATAATTCATCCACCACTCTTTCCTCACGTGGCATACTCCTACCGAGCTGGTGTGTATCGCTACTATCACCCGCACTTAATCCTAAGTGTAGGGAAAACCTCTCCTTTATCCATTAAATAAGGGTAGAGTCAGGCTCATGACTCGAACAAAAACAAGCGCTTCTTGGGAGGCAACCCAAGCTTTATTTGCTTTGTGTGTTTATTTATTTGTTTGTTTTTTTTATTTATTTCCGTATGTATGTTTAATTTTTATTCTTATTGATTCATGTTCAAAACTAATTTGTGAAAATGCTTTATCTTGTTTTTAACTTCGTCTTAACTACATATAAAGGTATTTTGCAAAAGATAAGTGTAAGGGAAATCTAAATTGGTTTATTAGAACACAAATGAACATGAATCGTAATAATAATAAATTAACATACATATTCGTATTTGTTTAAGTCAAATGCTTGTATCGAGTCATAATGATGTTTTGCAGGATTTCCAGGAAGTAAGGTAAAGGTTTTTCCAGAAATTTTCCGGAAACTTAAAATGAAAATTTTTGTCAGGTCATTTTTGACGGCGTCAGGGTTTATAACCTGACGGCGTCAGATTTAATTTTCAGAAATTTTTGAAAGTTTTGTTTTTAAAAAAGTTTTTATTAAAATCTCCAACTTATAATCTCCAGGAATCTGCAAAGTTATCATTCCACAAGCATTATATCCTTATATATAGATTTTATCCCGCCGATGTTATGCAGGTTTTCGTGTTTGTTTTCTCAGGTTTAACAGGTTATTCCGGACAAGGAAATGTTTTTGGATCAAGCTTATGGCAATGCATTAGTCATGGAGCTTCAACATTACTTTGGAAGAAGATTTAACCGTGTTACTTCATTATCCACCGAGCAAATCAGGGGAGTATTTGATTTCATTCTTTTACTTTATGCTTTTACATCTTGTTATTTGAACATTGGGGACAATGTTCATCTTAAGTGTAAGGGGAGGGTAAAAGTACGATTAGAGAATGCTATTACGCTTGATTTTTGTTTGTTTAATAGTAGATGTGTAATAAAACTGAGAGAAATACTTGTTAAGGTAATTTTAGTGCCAAATTTAAAATTTTTTACAACATATAGGAGTGAAACTTTAGTTCTAATAAGCGTCTCATGGATAGGAATTATATGACTAGCACAAAAACCGTACCACTAAAAAAATTTCCACCCCCAAATATGTGAGGTTCGCCCCTAGAATTGGTAGGAAAAGCATTTATGCTATGATGTGTGTACCGGTAGCACTTAGATTCTAGAACTTGCGTTAGGACCATTCCAAGGCCACAAGTGAGACTACATTCGTGTAGTTAGATTTACTACATGATAAGAGGCATTAGGATTAACCCATTGTTTTACACCTGTGTTTTTGTTATAATTACGTTGGCTACATTGGTCAAGTAATTCTCCCACACCCTTTGCGTTGTACTCATTCTTAGTACACGATACCCCTAGTACACCCCTCAGAGCCTATCTTTTCGTTTCGACCTTTAAGCATTTTACTTAAAGGAAGAATTTGTTACACCCCACTAAAATGTACACCCAAATCGCCTTAGCCTACCTTGTATGCACTCATTTTTAGTGCATTATTGTTACAACATTTGTTTAAACCCAAGTTAATTATCTAGTTGATTACATGGTTGCTAAGTCGAGTCATATCCTTGTACATATTGTTTTGGGACGATTGGGACTCATGGGTAAAGTACTAGTGTAATGGAGTAATGGGGAAGAACATCATTTATTACCCCCATATATGCTAAATGTTTTAAAAGTACTCCAAGTTTTTCAATTATCTTAATTCGAGTCATTAGATTAGTATTTGTAAAGTTATGTAAAAATTCAAGTGTAAGGGGAATGCAACGCCCCTATGATGTATTATTTTGGATGGTAGGGTAAAAGTGTATGATCAAAAAAAAAAAAAAAAAAAAAAAAAAAAAAAAAATCGAAAAAATCAAGAAAAATACAAAAAAATGAGAAAAAGAAAAGTAGAAAAAACATACGGACTACCATCCCGTTTTATTTTATGTTTATTTTATGTTTTTGTTATTTTATCATTAGCTTAAGATCGAGTCTAGTCTTGGCTTAGCAACATTGTATAGTACATGTAATTGATCAAGATTTTTAACTCGCCACCAGTAAAATATCCCGTATCCAACAAAACCGTGTTTTCCTTTTCCCTACACCTTACGTTATAACCCATTTAAAAGCCCTCTTTGATAGTTTATCTTAGGTTCTTACGCCTAGTGGAGGAGGTTTTCGATCCTTTCCCAAACCTATGGTAATCTATTTGCTATGACAGGTAGTGAGAGATATTTTCCGTTTTCATTTATGAGATTTATTTTGATGACACTTGAGAGATGTGAGTATCTAAACACTACTTGTGAGGTGCTAGTTTATAATCTCCGTTCTTATTATGATTGAAGTGGAACGATTATTTGTTGTAATTACTTTTATGTTAGCATTAAATGACCCCTAACTTGTATTTTGATTAGAATAAAAGCGCATTTGCTTGAGGACAAGCAAATCTCAAGTGTAAGGGTATTTGATGAGGCGAAAAGTGTACCGCTTTTAAGGGGTCATTTAAGCCCTAAATCGTATTTATTTGATCAAATATTGCCCTAAATCGTTCCTTTTGTCATTTTAGGTACTTTTGAGGAGAAATCTGGAAAAGGAGGCATTTTGGACGTTTTTGGAGCATATAAGTGAAGAAAATGGCAAAGTCTCAAGAATCGGCTGAAAGTTCCCTTTGACGGCGTCACAATTTAATATGGACGGCGTCATGCTTTGGCAAGAAAAGGTGGACGTGAAATTTACTCATGATAAGCCAGTGAAAATTGCATGTAAATTCTGACGGCGTCACGCTTTAACTTGATCGAGGGCGTCACGGCTTAAATCATAAGGGGACGGCGTCACGTTCATGGTTGGACGGCGTCAAGCCTTGATAAGCCAGAATGGATTTTTGAAGAGCTAAAGAGGGACGGCGTCAAGATGGTCATCCGGGAACCCTAAAAGCGGCGAGGTGACGGCGTCACACCCCATAAGGTGACGCCGTCAGATCCAAAAATCTATATATAGTTTTCTAATTTTTTGTCATTAAGGGAGAGCTTAGTGTGTGGAATTTTGGGAGAAAACCCTAAGACGATTTTAGCTACTTTTTCAGGGCTTTTTGCCTTGAGATCTTCCATGTTTCATTGAAAGATAAGTTATCAATTAATCATTCAATATGTCTATGTGTTGTTTGATTCTATCTTATTCTTGTCTTTTGTTTAATATGTTAGGCTAAATTTATCTTGTGTTTGCTTAGATCTAATGAAACCTAGCTATTGATTATTGGTTGTTAATGTGTTATTAGTTGTATTGGATGATTGTTTATCTATGTTAGGCTTAAGAAAACTGGCTAACTTCCTATTCGGTAACTTGCTTGAACGTCTTAAGAAACATGAACCAAACGCGTACTAAAGGTTTTTATGGTTGTATTTAATGCACAAGCGAATTCTAGTGATCCCATGTTAGGAGCTTCCTAGCCGGCTCGACATAGGAGTGAAGTAGGAGCTTGTAGAGTTGGGGAAGTAAGTACGCCACCCCACGAATGGTATTAAGGAATACACCCGTCATCCACGCAACTAATACACACTAATTAACCGGTAAAAGATAGTTAGGGAGTAAGGAAATCTAAGTAAACACATTTCTCTACACATAAGTTTCTCACCACATTTTATTTTCAGTTATTTAATTTTATTGCATTCGTAGTAATTTGGGTTAGTTGACTAGCAACTAATTCCGCCCACTCCTTCAAACCCGAGATTTTACTTGCTTTCATAAAAAAAAATATAAAAACATAAAAAAAGAATCTTCCTCAACCCTTAGACCTAATTAGAGTAGCCTTTCACACCTAACGAACACTATTCCCTGTGGAGAACGATCAATCCCCCGTACTTACCACTACACTATACTACATCGGTCAGGTACACTGCCTGGTGGGGTTGTAAGCCTCTTGAGATCCCTCGAGAGGTAAAACCTGTTGTAAGGTTACAAAACCACGCAATCACTCTTTCCCTACCATCCAAAATAATACATCATAGGGGCATTGCATTCCCCTTACACTTGAATTTTTACATAACTTTACAAATACTAATCTAATGACTCGAATTAAGATAATTGAAAAACTTGGAGTACTTTTAAAACATTTAGCACATATGGTGGTAATAAATGATGTTCTTCCCCATTACTCCATTACACTAGTACTTTACCCATGAGTCCCAATCGTCCCAAAACAATATGTACAAGGATATGACTCGACTTAGCAACCATGTAATCAACTAGATAATTAACTTGGGTTTAAACAAATGTTGTAACAATAATGCACTAAAAATGAGTGCATACAAGGTAGGCTAAGGCGATTTGGGTGTACATTTAAGTGGGGTGTAACAAATTCTTCCTTTAAGTAAAATGCTTAAAGGTCGAAACGAAAAGATAGGCTCTGAGGGGTGTACTAGGGGTATCGTGTACTAAAAATGAGTACAACGCGAAGGGTGTGGGAGAATTACTTGACCAATGTAGCCAATGTAATTTTAACAAAAACACAGGTGTAAAACAATGGGTTAATCCTAATGCCTCTTATCATGTAGTAAATCTAACTACACGAATGTAGTCTCACTTGTGGCCTTGGAATGGTCCTAACGCAAGTTCTAGAATCTAAGTGCTACCGGTACACACATCATAGCATAAATGCTTTTCCTACCAATTCTAGGGGCGAACCTCACATATTTGGGGTGGAAATTTTTTAGTGGTACGGTTTTTGTGCTAGTCATATAACTCCTATCCATGAGACGCTCATTAAGATCAAAGTTTCACTCCTATATGTTGTAAAAAATTTTAAATTTGGCACTAAAATTACCCTAACAAGTATTTATCTCAGTTTTATTACACATCTACCATTAAACAAACAAAAATCAAGCGCAATTGTATTCTCTAAAATCGTACTTTTACCCCCCCCCCCTACACTTAAGATGAACATTGTCCCCAATGTTCAAATAACAAGATGTAAAAGTAAATAAGGTAAAAGAATGAAATCAAATACTCCCCTGATTCGCTCGGTGGATAATGAAATTACACGGTTAAATCTTCCTCCAAAGTAATGTAGAAGCTCCATGACTAATGCATCGCCACAAGCTTGATCCAAAAACATCTCCTTGTCCAAAATAACCTGTTAAACCTGAGAAAACAAACACGAAAACCTGCATAACATCGGCGGGAAAAAATCTATATATAAGGATATAATGCTTGTGGAATGATAACTTTGCAGATTCCTGGAGATTATAAGTTGGAGATTTTAATAAAAACTTTTTATGAAAACAAAACTTTCAAAAAATTTCTGAAAATTAAATCTGACGCCGTCAGGTTATAAACCCTGACGCCGTCAGAAATGACCTGACAAAAAAATTTTCATTTTAAGTTTCCGGAAAATTTCTGGAAAAACCTTTACCTTACTTCCTGGAAATCCTGCAAAACATCATTATGACTCGATACAAGCATTTGACTCAAACAAATACGAATATGTATGCTATTTTATTATTATTATGATTCATGTTCATTTGTGTTCTAATAAACCGATTTAGATTTCCCTTACACTTATCTTTTGCAAAATACCTTTATATGTAGTTAAGACGAAGTTAAAAACAACATAAAGCATTTTCACAAATTACTTTTGAACATGAATCAATAATGATAAAAATTAAACACACATACGGAAAATAAAATCAAACAAACAAATAAATAAACAAACAAAGCAAATAAAATAAAGCTTGGGTTGCCTCCCAAGAAGCGCTTTTCTTTATTAACGAGTCTTGTAGCTAGACTCAAAGTCACTCTATCTAGTGTCGCTTATGCTCACGTATCCGAGTGTGAGCCATCTAATTGTTGCCTCATCTTTCTTGTATTCATCATTCAGCTCCAAACATCCATGATAGTATCTCTTATTTTTCTCATGTGGATATTTGAGCCCCTTCCTCTTATCATTCTCACTTAACAAATCAAGAGGCACAAGTCTATTGCAAGATTCAATGGAGAAGTTTTTAAACCTAGGATGTGCTCGGGGCATTTGGTAAGTAAAATCTTCATCCCCATCCGAAAATGTAATTAACCCGTCCACAAGTTTTTCGTCAAGGTTGGTCAACCTTTTGAAGGGTTCTCCAAAAATGACTTGAGTTAATTTGTCATCAATAAATTCTCCTAAGTTCTCCATAACCATAAAATCCACCAAATACACAAAACTTCCAACGAATACGTGTAGTGGCTCAATCCTTGCAACAATGTTATCCCCTTGATATTCTAGCTCATCTACCTTTATTTTATTATAATTAGCGCGAGAGATAATGTTCATAGGTAAAGATGAGTTAAGGTAAGCATAAAAATCATGATAACCAATCTTACACGGAAATTGCATGTTAAAGAGGCTATCCTTTTCGATCTTAGTCCTAGGGTCAACATACTTAAAGGGATCAATTTCCTCTTTTCCCCATCCCTCGTAACTACTTCTCCATCACCGGCATCCTCATCGGAGTCTGATTAGTAAAACAGACTAACATATTCATTCTCATGGTCAGACTCCTCCATCTCAGAATTGTTACCAAAGTGGTGGTCGGGTGAAAGGTTGTTGTTTTCTACGATGGGGGCGGGAACGGGTAGTTGAAAGTTTGCACGGCGAAAAATACGAATAACAGGGATCAAATGACCAATGTTACTCATGAGGTAATTGGAAGGTATCACAAACAAAAGCACAAAGAAATAAGATAGACTAAAGAAAATCTAGAAAAATAAAATAAAAATCTCACTAGAAAGGAATCTAGTGAGTAGACCTAATAGAAATAAAAATTCAACCTAAACAATAACTATTCCCCGGCAACGGCGCCAAAAACTTGATGCGTGTTTTGTAACCTTACAACAGGTTTTACCTCTCGAGGGATCTCAAGAGGCTTACAACCCCACCAGGCAGTGTACCTGACCGATGTAGTATAGTGTAGTGGTAAGTATGGGGGATTGATCGTTCTCCACAGGGAATAGTGTTCGTTAGGCGTGAAAGGACTACTCTAATTAGGTCTAAGGGTTGAGGAAGATTCTTTTTATGTTTTTATAATTTTTATGAAAGCAAAGTAAAATCTCGGGTTTTGAAAGAGTGGGCGGAATTAGTTGCTAGTCAACTAACCCAAATAACTACAAATGCAAATAAAGTAAAATAACAAAAATGAAAATGTGGTGAGAAACTTATGTGTAGAGAAATGTGTTTACTTAGATTTCCTTACTCCCTAACTATCTTTTACCGGTTAATTAGTGTGTATTAGTCGCGTGGATGACGGGTGTATTCCTTAATACCATTCGTGGGGTGGCGTACTTACTTCCCCAACTCTACAAGCTCCTACTTCACTCCTATGTCGAGCCGGCTAGGAAGCTCCTAACATGGGATCACTAGAATTCGCTTGTGCATTAAATACAACCATAAAAACCTTTAGTACGCATTTGGTTCATGTTTCTTAAGACGTTCAAGCAAGTTACCGAATAGGAAGTTAGCCAGTTTTCTTAAGCCTAACATAGATAAACAATCATCCAATACAACTAATAACACACTAACAGCCAATAATCAATAGCTAGGTTTCATTAGATCTAAGCAAACACAAGATAAATTTAGCCTAACATGTTAATCAAAAGACAAGAATAAGATAAAATCAAACAACACATAGACATATTGAATGATTAATTGATAACTTATCTTCAATGTAACATGGAAGATCTCAAGGCAAAAAGCCTTGAAAAAGAAGCTAAATTCGTCCTAGGGTTTTCTCCCAAAATTCCACACACTAAGCTCTCCCTCAATGACAAAAAATTAGAAAACTATATATAGACTTTTGCATCTGACGGCGTCACCTTATGGATTGTGACGCCGTCACCTCGCCGCTTCTAGGGTTCCCGGATGACCTTCTTGACGCCGTCCCTCTTTAGCTCTTCAAAAATCCATTCTGGCTTATCAAGGCTTGACGCCGTCAGCTCGTGAACGTGACGCCGTCCCCTTATGATTTAAGCCGTGACGCCCTTGATCAAGTTAAAGCGTGACGCTGTCAGAATTCACATGCTATTTTCACTGGCCTATCATGAGTAAATTTCACGTCCACCTTTTCTTGCCAAAGCATGACGCCGTCCAGAGTTAATTGTGACGCCGTCAAAGGTAACTTTCAGCCGATTTTCGAGACTTTGTCGTTTTCTTTACTTTTATGCTCCAAAAACGTCCAAAATGCCTCCTTTTCCAGATTTCTCCTCAAAAGTACCTAAAATGACAAAAAGAACGATTTAGGGCGATATTTGATCAAATAAATACGATTTAGGGCTTAAATGACCCCTTAAAAGCGGTACACTTTTCGCCTCATCAGACTCATATCATTGAATAACTCACGCTTTAACACTTGAAACACACGCTTTAGGTAGACACGAATTATAGTCAACAAGATCTCAATCAAAGAATAAACCTCAGTTGGCGTTCCTATAACGGCCAACTCCCATTCAATCCATAAATATAATATATAACAAATAGTGGTGATATCGACCACTTAATACAAAACTTTACATGAGTTGGTTAAAACAAACTTCCAACTTTTTTCTTTTTTCTTTTTCTTTTCTATTTTTTCAATTTTTTTTTATTTTATTATTATTTTTTTTTCACATCAACATAAAATTTCACAACTTTTCTATCACTTTCTTTCCGGATAATTTTTCCATACTTTTCATACTTTCAGAAATAACTGTAATAGCGAAAGTAGTAAACACACGAAAAATAAACTCAAAGATATACAGTATTTACTTTCATACCAAGTCAAATAAATAGGATAAATGATGGTAATAAAATGTACTTATTTGAGTTCGTCAATCATTCAAAGGGAGGGAACAAAACTTCCTATATCCATAGTTAATAATCACCAGAGTTCTCATAGGAGTAGTAATGGATTTTGCAGGACTGAGTAGTATCAGATGATACATTTATATCCAGCATAGGTAATGAATTCATAGAATGTGTCAAACACATTACGGTCGAATGACCTTCGGGATGGTCGGAAAAGTATCAAACTGTTTATCAAACAGATCGGAATTGGAGATCAAAATCAGAAGGTGAAACTTAAATGGTGGTTACTAATCTTAGGTCGCAAAACTTTCTAACCTTTGAAACAAATGTTCTTATAAGGCTTAGCTAAAGGCAAAGGCACGAATCAGAGTAATGCGGAAGCAATGCTACTTACATAGATGTCCTAGTCTACCCATTCCTCACCGGTAATAACTTAAGTTCCTATGGGGAAATCCTAAAGCAAATTTTCAAAGGTTGTCTTATGAGCGCCTACAGTGGAAACTTAATGGTCCAAACTTCACAGGTCAAGGGTAAATGTATTACAAGTCGCAGCCTGTCTCTCTGATACCATAATTGTAACACCCCAACCCGATAAGGGTAGAAGTATTACGTTATGGTGACATATCAAAGCAAACACAAGCATATGACATAAATAATACAAAATGAATTTCAATGGTTACAAGGGAAAAATCTGAAGCCTACAAGGTTACAATGAGAATTACAATAAATACTAAGTCTAAACATAATCTCTTCTAGTAATCTCTAATCCGGAATGACTATCAAGGTCTTCTAAGTCCAAAATACTCTCCACTCATAACCCAGCTTCCAAACTAAAACCTGCCGCAGGAAAAGAAATGCGGCTGAGCTTAAAAAGCCCAGTGAACAGATATATATAAAAAAAATCGAAAGAAAATGAACGAACATATATAATATGGTGCATTGGGATTAACATAAGGTCTAAACAAAGGAAATCAAAGGTAAGGAAAGGTCAGTAATCTACCACGAGCCCGAACACAAATCAAATATAGTAACCATGTCTTCATAATCATATAGAGGGGAGACCTCTCAGATAATCAGATAATATGAGGGGTGTCCTCATTCTTCAAATGGAGTAGCTAACTCCCGAACTTGTGAAAGACGTGGATTGCACCCATGCATCAGTCACCGAACAATAATATAATATCAAATCATGTTAAATCCACTAATACGAACACGAACCTAGGATGCATCCATACGCCCCCCCGAACAATAATATTGGCCATAATAAATAATAAAGCGCGCATAGCAAAATGGGGACGGTGTGGAACATCACTCGACCACACTGGAGTCATGCAATTGGTGCATCAATGACACGCCATGTTACCTTCATGGCTAGGAAACGAACTTGGCTCGGGTATCAAACTGAAGGGTCAAAGGTCAAAGGTCCAAATCAAAGCAAAGGTTCAAATAGTCTAAGTCATCGAATCATGGTCAAAGTCCCAATATCAAAGCAAAGGTTCAAATAGTCTAAGTCATCATCGGAGGTTCAAAATCAAATGGTTCATTTAAAGTAATCTTTATCAAATGATTTTCATAAAAATGATCTTTAATAACGGTTTTCACAAAAGTAGTCTTTAAAAGTAGTTTTCATAAAAGCTTAGCCCAATTCCAATTAAAAGTGGTAGCACATATTTCATAAACATCATTTTAAGAATAGTTTTTCCTCAAAACATTTCCATGATATAATTAAAAAGGTTTTCACATCTAGTTACCAAAATCAAATGAACCCTAGAAGTATCAAGTGAGTCGAATACTAATATCACAAGGTAACGAACGAATATCAAATGGATCATTATAGAGGCTCAAAGCAAAAGGGTCATATCGAACATCAAAGTCAAAATGAATCAAACAAATGAACCAAAGTGTAAGGGAACGTAGCAATGGCTTAGGGAATCTTAAACGAATAAAGATCAATGAGTCATGAGAGGGAAAACACCCTTACTGAAAAGGGTAGAATATCTGTACCTTACGCGAATCAACAAATCAAAATAAGAAAGCACCAAAAACAGTGAATCACTCCTTCTTCACCGAACCTATACAATTATCACGTATTACTAATAAGCTCATTATATAAGTTTACCACTTATAGTTATTAAGGTCTCCCATTTATGGTTTCTTTCCATTTTTAGAAACATTCTATTTTTAGCAAATTTTCCGATTTAATAACTTTTAGAATGAAAATGTCAATTAATAGTCTTTTAGACTTACTATGGTCAATATTTTAGTTTAAGGTTTATAATGACCACTTAGTAGGGTTTAGGGTTAAATATGACAATTATTTAAAGTTTATGGTTTAAAGTGTAATCTACTTCATACTTGACCCTCTAACACACACACATTATAAGTTTATATCACGTTTATATTTCATGCTTTATGTAAAATAGTCCCACGTGAAACCCAGGACAATAGCCACCAGTGACCCCTTTTTACCGACCTAGCCTTGCCCACATTCAACACTTGTTTTACCGACCTAGCCTTGCCCACATTCAACACTTGTTTTACAGCCCTTTTATCGTGACAACCCTTATGTAAACTCCCTTGTTTTCAGTTCCATGGCACACATCAAGACACACTATTTTATCACACACAAGACCCTTGTTTAAACCCATGCAACTTGACCCATTTTCACAACCCCACACACGACAAGAAAATGTATGAACTTACCCTCATTTTACACGTGAGACTCTAGTTTTCATAGCCCCCTCTTTGACTCGTTATTATAGACCCACATACACAGCATGCAACCCTCTTAAATCGACGTATACCTCACACATATACACGTTCCAAAATAATCAGTTCATGAGTCCCTTTATATATATATATATATATATTATATATATATATATATATATATATATATATATATATAATATATATATATATATATATATACTGGTTCGAAAAGCCACATACACTTTAGATCGACACAACAATTTCCTCATCCCATGAGAGCGTGACTTGTCATTTTATGTGACTTCTAGTGTTTCATTTTTTTATGTATAGTTTACATCGACCAAAGATTAATTTCAGTCACAGGTTATATATGTTTCACATGAACATGACGAGGAGAAAAACTAGTCGAAGGTAAGTGATACCTTTGGGTCGAATAGAACGAATGAAGCAAGAACAAGAGGAGGATACAAGGACCCAAACTCAGCACCTTACTCGACCAAAACAAGGCCCTCGAACTCAGATGATAAACGATCAAACATAGCCTGGTTATACCTTCACGAACTACCTTCTTAGTACTACTCTTGCACCTCTCGAATAGGATTCAATAAGCAGCCGCTTGGTTATATTTTTTTAGGGTTTTCGTGTGTGTATTTTTTTAGAGGTATATTCGGTATAAAATATGGAAGTTGGGGCTGAATTGTGGGCCGAGATTTTTGGCAGAATGGACCTGATTATATGCGTGATCTTAGGGATCTGATTATAAGATTCCGTCTTTTAAAAGAGAATTACGTGTGTGCATGGAAATGTCAGTGATACATCAAATATATGGTATTTAAGTGGGACCAAAGTTTTATATTGGTTTGGTTCAATGGTTGATAGTATTTCATAAATTTTAGTATGTAAGCTCTACTTTAAAAGATATTATTAGGCAAGATGTGAGTGTATTATCTCAACATGGCTAACGATTGTTTTATCTCCCTATTATGTTAAACGTGTAGACTAACGAGGAAATAGTGAGTTTGGTTCTAATCTCATTTGCAAAAACGTGTACATGGTTAATTTAACAAAGACGTGTCATACTTCATATCATACGGTTCTTGTATCATTTCGTATTTTACTTTAGGTTATATGTTCATATCGTATGGTTTCGAGTCATAAGACGTTATATAACTCAAAATTTTAATTTATAGCGTATTTTCTAAGTTCTTAAAATTTCAAAATTAGAGGGTATTTTGGTCATTTTAGATTGTGGTAAATTTTGGATTTTACACCTTTGCTCGAAGAATTAACCCTAACTTGAAAACCGGTTGCTCGTAGAATTAACTCGAAGCTTCCTTGCTCGATGTTTGCTTGCTCGAAGGATTATAATATACTTCTAACCCGAAGCGTTTCTAGTTCGAAGGATTAATCTTCTAACTCGAAGATGTATTGTTCGAAGGATTTATCTTCTTACTCGAAATCTTCTAACTCGAAGACTCTTGTTCTAAGGATTATTCTTTTTTACTCAAAGTTTTGTTGCTCGGAGAACTCTTCTAACTCAAAGGATTCCAAACTGACTTAGAATAATTAACTCCTTGATAGGTCCTATTCTAGCTTTAACACAAGATGTAAATCACGTACAACTAATAAACAATAAGCTATAAACCGTATACTAAAGTGATAACGAGAGATGGAATGAGATGAAGAGAAGAAATGGTTAATCTTAATCACGCATAGATTTGACAAGAGTTTTGCTTACATGTGAAATAAAACCAACAACTAGAATTAATACCCATGCCTTCTATTTATAGGCAACATATTAGGGCAACCTTTGCATGAGATCTTCTAGAATAAACTAACACAACCACACGGCCCATGGGCCTCTAATGAGCCGTGTGGACTATAACTAACATATAGCCCTATTTAGCAACCTATTAATAAAGGACATGACCAAGACTTGAAATATATTTAAAACGTGTTCCGAACAATCTCCCCCTAAGGCTTGGTCATCTAGGTTGCTCGACATCATCTTTGCTTCTTTGGCTTTAGACGTCTTTAGAATCTTTGTTCTTTGTTCTTGTTGTGACATGATATGGTATTGTCTCGATCTGCCTTCCACTGACGTTCTTTCATCTAGATGTCTTTACGTCTTTTCCACCATGTTCATATGTATTTTGACTTTTGTTCTTCATATCTCACGTAGTTCTCACTTCATAAGCTCAATCTTCGACTTGTGAAAGTTTGACATTCTTGATCTTTGACTTTTCTTTAATTTCTTTGAACTTTTGTTATTCCTTAGTCTTTGTGAGAATTTAGCTTCAGGATATGAGCATGATGGAAATGGTGGTGGTGGAACTCCTGGTCTCCATGATTACCTACAGTATAAACAGTTAGCAATAAATCATCTGGCACTTACAGTTTCGGACTTCGAGACCATCAACAGCATAGTGTGAAGACTTTCTCTAATCCTATCCCAGACCATTCTGAATCAGATACCCCCGAAAGGGCTTACACAGATACACCAAAGTGCATAAACGATTCAGTGAGCCGCTGAAGTATACCGAAGTATCACTCCACGACTGCAGACCATTTTGGAGCTAACACTAAGCGTAACCCACAAGGGATTTCCGAAGTGACCTGCTGTCAGGGCTGTTTGATGTTGACCCTGGCAGGAGTTCCATTCAATCATTGAGAATCATTATTTATGAATTCTCTCATGAATGTTCTCGGCAGATTGCTAAGATCTGCAAAGGACACTCTTATAATTTACAACTGGTGTTCCTTTTGTTGAACAACCAGTGTAGAAATACTAAGTGTACCTATGAGATCTTTGATGTATCTTGTGGCTCTAAACTCGATAAAGTGCTTATTGGTTTTAGTCGTCGGAGGCATGGAGCAGATTGCCTCCTTTTCAATATCAACACATTTCGGAGTGAGAGGTCGATAGATAATGAAGGGTTCTCCATGAGAAATGAAACAAGTGTCTTTTGAAAGACACCTGAGTGGCTAGAAGGTTTAGTGCAGTGCATCACTGGGTCCATGATGGCTTAATCTTCAATATCGGTATTACCATAGTAACAACTAGTAGCATATGTATTGAACCCGGTGTCTGCCCTAAGAATGATCAAATGGAGGGCTATTTCTTTTCACCTTTTTCTTTACTTTTCTTTTTCATTCTTTAACCCCTTCTTCCCCTTTCATTTCTTTACTCCTTTTTTTCATCTTACCTAGGACTTTTCTAGTGCTAAACTATTGGTATTATCCTTGGGTAGATCCCTCCAGCTCTGGCGGATCATAGGACGGTTTTTCCTAACCTTAGTCACCTTATATCTCCATGACTATCCTATTGTTTCCATAAACCAATCTTTTTGAAAATCTCTCAAAGTGCTTATGATTGTAAAAACATATTTTGTTAACACTTTGAGAGTTTTATGTTTTTCAAAAATACACCCCCATTAACATGTGCTCATAAGTATTTAAGGTAAATTTGCACATGTCGGGAAGAGTTAGCACTTTTTGAATTGATTGATTTTCAATGAACATGATCGTTGTGAGACACGTTTACATCACTAGTAGAACTAGCTCGAAATTATTACCCGTCCAGATAATATTCAGGGAAAATCTCTCAAAATCGGTACATTCTATTCAGACACATCCTTTGCGAGACACGTTTTCATCACCGGAGAAACCGGCTTGAAATTATTACCCGTCCCGGACATGTCTTTTCGATTACTGACTTTTGATATCGTCAATTCGAGGGTTCAATTCTGAGTCGAGCTCATACGAGATTTCAACTTTTTATTACCATATTTTAATCATATCTTTATTCTCCCCCTCAAAAATAGCATATTCATGTTGTTTTTGATAAACTTTTGATTAAAATATGCTTTTTGAGGTTTACTGGAAGAATTCCAAGAACTTTTGTATTTTAGAATAAAGATTTCATATTTTCAAATACTCCCCCTTGACAGGAATACTTGTTCTATTGAGCAGAATTTTGAAAAATTTAGAAAATTCTGGTTAATTCTACTCAATAGTAAGAAGCTTTCGCTCCTTATATGAGGATTGTGGCACTGAAGCGTACCACAGGGTCCTTTCATTACAAGAACGGGTTGTGCATTATGATGTGTGCACAAGCCATAATCAACAATCATATATGCAAGAAATATCAATCAAAGAATATAAAAAACTCTTACATCATCCTGAACTTCTGAATGTAGTGAAGACTGGATCAGGTCTTTTGAAGTTCCTGATTGGGAATGATGGTCGTCCTCCAACGTAACTCTCTATCCGTCTCATTTAATCTCTGTGAAAAAGTGTTCTCTCGATCCTTAGCACAAACTGACGGATTTCTCTTAGCTAAGCACCCGTCCATCTTCTTGTCTTTTGCAACTCCTGATCTCGAACTCGGATTACCAACCCATCACGAACCTTCTTTAACGTGTGATCGCAGAACTTATGAATTTCCTTATACGCCATAAAGCAGTTAATCGTCAGGTTGCTTTTGTAAACGAACCCAAAGATTGGTTCCTTCTTCATGTTGTATTGAGCTTCATTTTTGATCTGAGGAAGTGATAGCAGTGGTGCGGTAAGATTCAACTTCCTCTGATAGCTCTCGACCCCAAGCTGTAGATCTTCTACACGTTCTTGTATGATCTTTCTTCTAATAAAGTGGAGTATAGAAGCGCTGAATGCGTATTGAAGATCCGTTGTGAAATGTTGCAGCTTCCCTTGAACTTTAATGAGGTACATATCTTCAAGGTCATTAAGACTCAAATATGGGAAATCTGCTTCAGAGAACATGTAGAGCTGCTGGTCGTGCCTTCTAACATTGATTTTGGACAAGAAAGTGTAGTCGTATTTATTCTCACCCGTTAGAGTCACCACAACAAGAATTCTGAGGTCGCTTTTCACTGGAGTAGGAGATTTTTTGGTGAGTTTAATCTTATACCAAGTCTTCCTCTTCTCGAACCAATGACAGATACCCAGGCGCGCATCTTGGTGATACTGCACTTTCTTGGAAATGAAGAGTTGAGTAGCAGTTTCCTCGATGGCAGGTTGTGTGTAGCTTGCTGCTGGTGTCAAAGTTATCGAGGCTGCATATTTTTGTTGAAAGTTAATTCCATATTCGAGTAATTCCAGGTCGTTGTTGAAGAAAAATTGGTAAGGGATGGTGGGCTGATCGGAGAAGCGAATCACTGGCAATGGCTTCGTCCAATCAGTGATATATGGTTGATTAGTTCTGGAAGTGCTTTCAACCATTATCACATATGGGTTAGTCCAACTGAACTCGCTGGACTTTGCTCTCGCAATGTTCTATAGATGATACTCGAGCTTAGTTGCACTGGATGATCTTTCCTTGAGTAGATTGAATGCATCGTTCTTGATGCGACGAAGTTCCCGTTTGGTCATCTTCATGACTCATTGTTCACGTTTAAGTCTTTGAGTGAACTCAAACGTGCTATCTTCAATTACTGAATCTTCGTCCATCTGTGTTTGAGCATTTACTAGTTGATCAAACCACTCATTTCCCTGTGTGGTGTCTTCATCTAACCAAGAGACAACATTCGACATTCTGGAAGTCTTTTTGCTAGATGATGTCACCTTGGTCTTGGGAGGTGAAGGTGGTGGATCATCGTACTGTTGAAATTCTCTTTCTTCAGTCTGCTCGAACTGATGCCCCATTTCTATAGGACCAGATCCCGAAGCCTTTGGTGTTGGAGTTGCTGTAGTTGTTGACGGACCGAAGGGTTCTTTGAGTTTTGAGCCAGATCCTTTGACACCTTTTTGTTTCTTTTCTTGGGTGTTTGGATCTTGGTCTTCGTCCTTTCTTAGACGTTTACCCTTATCAGCCTCAACTTTACACGACTCCTTTGCCATGTTTTCTTTTATAGTCTCCATGATGGCTAATTCTTCTTCAGTCGGAGATGAGAGGTTCACTAAAGCAATGAGATGTTGAAGTTGGATTTCTTCAAGAGTAAGTTCCTTCAGTTTTGCTGGTTGGGTTGAGAATACAAGAGGAATCGAAGCGACGATGTTTCTGAATTTGTCTTCAAGGTTGGAATCGATATGTTCTTCTATCTGTTGTGTCACAACCTTTGGCAAGTACTTCTTGACATACACCTTGGTACTGCCCTTGACTTCTTGAAGCAATTGATTTTGAAGATCAGCTTTAAGGAATTCGTCCATATGTTCTTTGGTTTCTTGCATCTCTTTGACTTGTGTGGCAAGGCTTTTGACCATATTTGTTAAGTCTCTTACTTGGTCACTGAGCTGGTCGTCTTTCTTTGCACGCGCTAGCTTTGCTGCTTTTTTCAACTTTTTAGATGCAGGTGAGATTACTTCAACCCGTGTCACCCTAGTTATCTTAGCAGTTTTCTTGCTTGCCATGACTGTTTTTCCTTTAGCTTCTTTTCTTGCTGCTTCTTTAGATTGTGATGGTGGTGGTGGTGATGAGGGGTGTGTTGATGATTCTGGAGGTGTTTGAGCCTTTGGTGGTGAAGCATGCTGAGACTCTGGAGGTGTTTGAGCCTTTGGTGGTGAAACATGCTGAGGCTCTGGAGGTGTAAGTGTTGAATGTGGAGGAGTGATTGGCGGCGTTTGAATGTATATGTCCGCTTCCTTTTCAGCCATCTTTTGTTCTTCCTCCTTCTTCTTTTGTTCTTCTTCCATCTTCTTTTCTTCTTCCTCCTTCTTTTCTGCTTCTAGTTTGTTAGCAGCCTTAGTAATTTCCTCCTCATCAGTCAACATCTTATCTTCATCTGTATCTTCCCAGAAATCAAATTTTTCTTCTTCTGATAACACCTTTTCATTTTCTTCCCCTTCTTCCATCTCGACATCCTTCATCTTCTCTTCTTCCTTCTTTTCCTCGTCATTGCTGGGTTGATTAACCGGTTTTGACGGAGGTGGGAGGACATCAGTATGAGACTCAGACCTATTGGGTTGATTAACCGAATCAGGCTGAGGTGGTGTAGTGTCTTTAACAACACCAGACCCTCCGGTTTGATTAACCGGATCAGGGTGAGGTGGTGTTACTTCTTTAACTGTCCCAGACCCACCGGGTTGATTAACCGGATCAACATAGGTCTGGGATCCCCCAGCTCCTTTACTTTGTTGTTCAAATCTCATTTGCTCTTCAAACCTTAACTGTGCTCGTCTTTCCTCATCAGCCTTATGTGACCTACGACTTTCTTCTAGTGCCACCTTAGTTTCTATATCTTCTCTATAAACTTCTTCATCGGTATCCGTCTCTGAGTCGGATTCCTCTTCCGCAACAATCCTACCTTCCTTCGGTTCAGGCTTGGGAATTATAACCGGAACTTTTCTTTTGACGATTCTATGTGCAAAAGGTCTGATTTTCTTAGATGCACTAGAAGCACTTTCAGTCTTGCTGCTTCCCTTTGAACGAGTCTTAGTGGAACCAGACTCATCATCATGCTTGGAAAGTCCGACGTGACCTTGACTGAAAGCACTATCATAATCTCTGTAAGCTTGATTTTTCTTAACTTGTTCTGTCAGCAGAGATTCTGGTAGTCTCATCCCTTGCTTATGTGTGCTGCCTTTGAGAATGTAGACTGAACTAATAGT
Organism: Artemisia tridentata subsp. tridentata; assembly: GCA_021014915.2. NCBI lineage: Eukaryota > Viridiplantae > Streptophyta > Magnoliopsida > Asterales > Asteraceae > Artemisia > Artemisia tridentata. The sequence continues at coordinate 189,993,449 of CP139501.1, forward strand.
CTTGTCCATTTTCTACAGATGCATTTCTCGGTCTTCAGGACGTGGAGAGATGTCTGTGTTATTGTCAAGTAGAAGACTCATGAGTAGTTTGGTATACCGAACAAATGGGATTTTGGTTAATGGTTTCTGATAGTGACTTTGGATCTGATAAACAATGTCTTCCCAGATAAGTTGTGCATAGTCAATCTATTTCTGATTGACCATACCCCAGAAGATTTGAAGATGTGACAAACGGGGGTGCTCGTGGCCACTTTCCCTTCCTGAGACTGAACGGACCAGAATGTAATATATGGTTCTCCAGGGTTGAGGGATGAACTTGGCGTCAACCTTTGAGATTTTCGTCAATGGTTTTTCCAGTTGTACATCGTTTCCGATTTCTAGAAGGAAGTTGAGGACTTCTTCTTTAGTGGGTGTAAGGTAGAATCTATTTGCCGGTTCAGGTGCTTCTGGTAACATCAAGGCTTTGCGAAGGTAGTTTGCATTGACTTTTACTTCTTTACGATCCAGCTTGCATGTAAAATATCTTTCTCCTAAGTCCAGCTTTATAGTATTCCACATTTGATGAATGTATAATTCAGGAATACTGTCCGATCTGTCTAGCAAGCTCCTGCACTTGTGTCACTTGAGTACCTCTATTGCAATTTAACAGCTTGGTTCAGCACACTTGACTCTTTGAAATTCTACCCTTGCGTTGTTGTTGCCAATCTCCGCCTTATAGCCTTGTGGTAAAACATCAGCCTTTGTGAGCATTGGAAGTGGTTGTTGTTATGGTGCAGCTATTTGAGATTTCTGAAACATCATTCAAACACAGATTTGCAGGATACATGAAAGTTAGCAAATAGTTAAACTTGATGTTTCACATGTGATCCTTTTGTTGCTTAGTTTGATTTTACAAGTTTAAGCATAGCATTTTGTTTCAAAAATCAATTTCTACAATTTTCAACTTATGTGAATTTCGACAGTTATCAAATTATGCCAATTTCGATAGAACTTGAAAATTTCGATAGAAATGACAATTTCGATAGAATTTGACCAATTTCGATAGAATTTGACCAATTTCGATAGAAATGGCAATTTCGATAGAATTTGCAATTTCGATATAAATGGCAATTTCGATAATCTCTTACACAAGAAATTTCGATAACTACTGTATACGTACATGATTCTCGGTTTTTATCGAAATTTGGTTTTCCTGTATAATTAACCCAATTCACAAGTTATTATTTTCTCATTAAACCTTGTATATCAAACTAAATCATAGCAGCTAGCAATTTCGATAAGTCCTGTTCATCAGATTATCGAAATTTATCAAGACTTGTTAAATGTTTGCACAATTTGTTCCAATATCTTCACATGATGTTCCTGAGTCTTATGTCCAACTCTTAACACTTTTTAACCACAGATTCAAAAGTTAGACCTTAAACGTGTTCTTCTTAAACCCTAGTTATCTAAATCACATCATTTGTGATTCTGGGTTCAATCCAAAGGTTAAAACATGCAATTAGACTCATAAGAACATTATCCCAACAGCTTAATTACACTACAACACATTTACGCAATTTTCCCCAAATCGACTTATAAACCCTAAAATTCGAACATTCAACAAATTCATTTCTGGGTTCAATAAAGTACATGCAACATGTTAAGGAACTAATTTCGACCAAATACCACCAAACAATTGCAACTTTAACACTTAGAATCAATAAACCCGATTATGCATAAACCCTAGAATTTTAAAGTTCAATTTTGCAAAATTGGACCGTTGGATCATGAAATCCTTCGAAACCATTTCTTAAAATCATGTAAACAACACATATTTACTCACAAAATTGAAGAAACTTGAACGGATTTAGTGGTTGATTCTTGGCCGTGGATGATGGTGGTTGAGAGTATAAATGCGGTGGTTGAAAAAATTCTGACAGTGAAGTAAATAACGCATTTACTTCACTTTGACTTCTTTTGTTAAACATTTTGACCTTTTCAATTTTTTGTCACATTTAGTCCTCTAACTGTATTATCTTCCATACTAAGTCCTAACTCACAATTTTGTTAACTAGACTTAACATGTGATTGGCACTAACAACTTTAATACTCCCCCTCGACTTATGATTGTTTGAAAACATTTTTAAGATCATGGAGGGTATTTCTCAGATGATTTTGCCACCATTCTTTTTGAAGCAACAATTTTAAAGAAATTATGCAAGTACCAATTTTAATGAAAATTTTAAATTTTGAATTTCTTTCTCCCCCTCAACACTTGTTCAGAAATAAGTGATAATGTGTTGAAATGAACAAAGTGTTGATGAAGATTTGTACTTGATTTTTTTTTAAATTTAAATTGAAAATCTTTTTGTGTTTTTGTCAAAATATTTACAAAGATAGTTTTGATGTTTGACTCGGTTAATTGTTTTTAAGAAAATTTTCCAAGTCATCTGGAGTCAAACATCTCATACTAATCTGGTGAACTAATTCCACAAATCTTGCATGAGGCAAGGCTTTGGTGAATAAGTCTGCCAGTTAGTATTCTGTACCCACGAAATAAAGTTCAATTGTACCCTCTTCCACGTGCTCTTTGATGAAGTGGTAATGAAGAGCAATATGCATTGACTTTGAATGCTGAACAGTGTTTCACGAGATAACAATGGCACTCTTGGAATCGCATTACATTGGAATTTTGTTGAAGACGTAACCATAGTCCATCTGCTGTGATCTCATCCAGATGACTTGAGCATAGCATGCTGACATAGCCACGTATTCAGATTTCGTTGATGACAGTGATGTATAATCCTGCTTCTTTGATTGCCAAGATACGAGCTTGTCACCTAAGAATTGCACTCCCCCAGATGTACTTTTCCTTGTGTCTAAGCATCCTGCGTGATCAGCGTCTGAAAAGGAAATTAGTTCAAAACCAGAATCCTTTGGATACCAGATCCCCAAGTGAATGGTTCCCTTTATGTATCGAAGGATTCTCTTAACCTCAAAGAGGTGTCTTTCAGTTGGTCTAAACTGATAGCGGGAGCAAAGATATGTGGCAAATACTATATCTGGTCTACTGGCTGTGAGATACATGAGTGACCCAATCATACTACGGTATTTGGTAGGGTCAATTGGTGTCCCATGTAAATCAGCATCTAGCTTAGGAGATGATGAAGACATTGGTGTATTATAGGTGTCACAGCTTGTCATGCCATGCTTTTTCAAAATTTCTTGAGCATATTTGGACTGGTTTAAGAAAATACCCCGGGGTGATTGATGAACTTGCAGTCCTAAGAAGAACTTGAGTTCACCCATCATGGACATCTCAAAGTTTTGTTTCATTAATTTAGCAAAAGCATTTAAGTACTTTTTATGGGTAGAACCAAAAATGATGTCATCCACATAAATTTGAACTATGAGGATGTCCTCCCCGTGTTTTTGTATAAACAATGTTGGGTCAACTGATCCTTTTGTGAAATGATTAGCAATTAGAAATGCAGATAGCTTATCGTACCATGCCCTCGGGGCTTGCTTAAGGCCATAGAGGGTTTTCTTGAGCCGGTACACGTGATTCGGATGTTCTGGGTCAACGAAGCCTTCTGGTTGTGTGACGTACACCCCTTCACGGAGTTGTCCATTTAAGAATACCGTCTTCACATCCATTTGGTATACGGTGATATTCTTGTGAGCTGTATATGCCAAAAAGTCAGAAACATTCGAACGGCCTCAAGTCTTGCCACTGGTGCGAAAGATTCCTCAAAGTCGATTCCTTCTTCTTGAGTGAATCCTTTAGCAACCAACCGAGATTTGTTCTGAATAACCGTGCCATCAGCATCTAGTTTGTTCTTCCAGATCCATTTCAGTCCGACAACGTATAACCCTTCTGGTCTTTCTACCAATTCCCAAACCTCCAGACGCTTGAATTGATCAAGTTCTTCTTGCATTGACTCAATCTAATTGTCGTAGGTTAGGGCTTCTTTAATGTTTTTAGGTTCTACTTGACAAACGGTGAGTGCATAAATGCAAGTTTCACCGTCTGTGTGGAGTCTTTTTCGTGTCATGACCGGGTTGTCTGGATTGCCAATGATGTTCACTAAAGGGTGATCCTTAGTCCACTTGTGGGTTGAAGGGTAGTGTTGAAAATTTTGTGCATATTTGACGGATCCAAATTGCTCGTTGACGACTCGGCAATATCTGGAATGGTGGGAGCCGGAAAAAATGGATTGAAGAAAGCATTTCCGTCATAATTTGTGGGTGTGGGTACTTCAGAAGATAGAGAGGGATCATCAGCTGCAGTCGCAGTATTTGAAGTTGTTTGTTCTACTGATGATGATGTTTCTATTGGTGGTGCATCCTCAGCAACTGCTGTTGTAGTAGTTACTGTTGTATCAGGTGCTTGAATTTTGACGGGTTGTGCAGCGGAACTGGTGGATACTTCAGAAGCACGACTAACGAGAGAATCATCAAATAGCGGAGCAAACAAATCTTCCAAGTCCTTGTGATTGAGAGAAAGAGGTGCAGCTGATTGATCAGGGAAGTTTAGACGGTTAGAATCGGGTCCTAAGCTATTTTGCTCAGAAGCCATATCCGTAAGTTCATCAAAATGAGCGTGTATGGTCACTTGAATTTCTCAGGTACGACGGTTCCAAAATCGAAATCCTTTCGAATTCTCGCAGTATCCAACAAAAATCCCTATATTAGCTTTGGCTTTTAACTTTCCAAGGTCATCACGATCATTATTTGGGTAACAAAGAGCCCCAAATACATGAAAGTAATTTATGTTCGGTTTTCTTCTGTGAACAAGTTCATATGGGATTTTGTTGTGCCTTTTGGTGATCATACATCGATTTTGGGTGTAGCAGGCAGTGGAGACACCTTCAGCCCAGAGGTAATCTGGTAATTGAGTATTTATCAACATCGTTCTTGCGGCTTCCACTAACGTTCGGTTTCGTCTTTCGACCACTCCGTTCTGTTCTGGGCTACGTGTAATTGATGTTTGGTGTTCAATCCCTACTTTCTCAAAGAACTCACGAAGAGTGTGATTCTTAAATTTGGTTCCATTGTCTGTTCTAACTTTTCTGACAGTGTTGCGGAGCTGAACCTGAATTTTGGTGAGAAAGGTGATGATCATCGAAGGAGCTTGATCTTTGGTGCGAAGAAAGTAGACCCAAGTCCATCTTAAAAAGTCATCTACAATTACCAATATATACCACTTCCCATTGATTGTCTGAACACGCATTGGGCCACAAAGATCCATATGGAGAAGTTGAAGTACATGGTCTGTACGGTGCTCGGTTTTTGGAGGAAAGTGAGAGCGAGTACTCTTCCCTTGTTCACAAGCTGGACAGAGATGATCTTTGGCATACCGGAATCTTGGAAGACCATCGACTAACTTATGACGAGCAAGCTTGGTCATTGTTTTGAAATTCAAGTGAGACAAATGTTTATGCCATAGCCATGCTTTTGTATAGTGAGCCTTGGAGAGTAAGCAAATTGGATAAGATGCGGTCATGTTTGACAAGGAAATGGTGTAAAGACTCGTTCTGTATTTTCCTGTCATAAGGTCGTTTCCTTTTAGGTCTCGAACAAAGCAGGTTTTCTCCCTAAATGTAACTTCCAAGTCCCCATCGCAAAACTGCCCTACGGAGAAAAGGTTATGTCCAAGGCCTTCAATGTAGTATACACGGCTGACTTCGATGTTCCCGTTGACATAGTCTCCATATCCCATAATAGCGGCAAAGTGGTCATTCCCGAACCTGACAGTTCCTATGAACTTTGCGACAAAGTTTACTAGAAGTTTTAAGTTGCCTGTCATGTGTCGGGAACACCCGCTATCAACAATCCAAAGGACGATTTGAATCACCTGCATCACAAGAAGATGACACAGATGGAAAGTTGGTAACGGTGGATCCCGTTGGGTTAGTAACACAGTTTTTAAGCATCTTTGGTACCCAAGTAAAACTAGGTTTATGTTGTAGCCAACGCTGCCATGTCCAACTAGATTTTTCTTTCTTCCTAGTGAATTCACTTGGTGATTGGATAGTTCTAGGTGCAACTATGGTCTTGTCAATGGTGGTCTTAGAAACTACTTTTGGTAGTTTTCCTAAAATGGACTTAGCAGCTATAGTGAGCCTAGAGGAAATGCCATTAGTACGTTTCTGGGTACGAGATAAAAGGGTTTTTACAACACATTTTTGATGATTACCAAACAAAATACTAGTATGACAAAATACACAATAAGCATCAACGATAACATCATTCAGAACATTCATAGATTTAGCATTCGTTACATCACATTTAGAATTACACTTTGTAAAGTTGGATTTTACTTTAGACATAACATGCGTCTTATTTAGATTCCTATTTTGAACTTCTACTTCTTGAGTTTTAAGGGAGCCGCTCTTAGGTTTCCAGACACTACTCTTCTTTTTACTCTTTTTGGTCTTGGATCTGCTAACCGTAGGAGGGGTGCCTAGTCCTGTAGAAGTTGAAGCTTGCACATTAGAGGTCTATGGTGATGCTTTCTTAGGTGTCTCATCTACTAGATACATGCCTGGTGCAATCACATTCTTTTGTACAAATTTCCCTTTTTCAAGTACTTTGAGTTTCTCTTTCAACTCAATGATGATGTGTTTTTGTTCTTGAATTTTTTAATCCAATTCTCTGTTTAAACGAACACTGTCATTTCTGTTTTTGTAAACTTCATCAATGTCCTTTTCATATTCAAAAATTTGATGTTTTAAAACAGCATTTTCTTTTTCAATATTTTGAACTTTGAAAGTATGACTGTTTTGAAAGGACAATGACTCTTTTTGGCTTTGTAATTTTAACTCAAAGTTAAGACTCTGAGTCTGACACCATTGCAGTTTTTGGTTGAGTTGGAAAATTTCTTTGGAAAATTTGGTTTCCACATCATCATTGACTTTTCGAAGTCTCTCCTTATCCTTTTTCAACTTTGCAATCTCAAGGTTTAACATCTCAGTATTAATGTTATGATCATCAACAATCATTTCATTACATGACAGATAAATGGAATTCATGATCACAGATATTATGTCAGAACATAGAACATTCTCCAAGAATCGATCTGCTTCGTTTTTCAAAGCTTTGTTTTGATATTTTTGTTTCAAGATCTTGTTTTATGTTGCTTCGAAAATGTTCATCATTGATGCAACCTTTGTTTGAAGTTCCTGTTCTTAATGTGTAGCACACAGTCGCAGGTGTTGAACGTTTGGTAGAAATTACTTTTGAAAAACTTCTCTCTTTTCTTTCTCATAGGGAGAAAGAAAAGTAGAGACTTTCATCTCTGAATTTCGTTCAATTGCATCTTCCAAAAATTTTATGTCATCCATGAATGTATTAAAAAATCAAAGGACACGACATTTTTTTAGCATTGGGGCAATAACACCTGGATTTGGTAAGGGGCCATTTACTTGTGCTACTTTGGTCACAGGGACAACTTCAGAAGTTTCATTCATTTCAATTAAAGACCATGTATGTTCTGATTTATCTTTTTGAGGTACTCTTGAGTAGTCATATGGTTTATTAAAGTGGACATTACTCATTTTTGATCGACTCTCGTCCTCTTGTTCCATTTCCTCTTCATTATTATACACAACAACACGCATGAAAGAATCATCAAATAAATGCTCTGCACTGTATAAATTTGGATTTTCCTTGAGTGCTTTATGTAAAAAACTTGGTTGGTCACTCCCAATTGCAAAGCCATATCCTTGGGGATTTGGTTTGACAGTTAATTTCTGAATGGTGGTTACAGATTCACCAGTTTTATACACAACGTTTTGAAATTCTTTGAGTTTGGATTCCAACGCAACAATTTCCTCAAGGTAAGAATCAACTCGTTTCATTGAAACTTGTTTTTGTTCAAGAAGATCATTTTTACAGGTTGACAACTCTGTTTTTGTTTTAGAAAGTTCAGAGTGTAAGACGTCAACATGTTTTTGAAAATCTAATCTTTCTTGTTCTTTTTGAGAAAGTAATTCATTTTTGGAAACGGTTAACTCACGTTCTTGATGTTCTAAATCTTTTGTATTCACATATGATTGTTGGAATGCAACCTCAAAGCTTTTCTCCCATTTTTCTTTATTTTCATAATTTGAAAGTTGAAGTTTGTAGCACTCAAGAGCCTTGGTTAACAATGCAACTTTTGCTTTCAGATTTCTATTTATTTCATTGCATTTATCAATTTGGGATTTTTGTGCATCTAATTGTGTTTTGGTGGTCAAAAGCAAGGTCATGAGCTCTGGATCTGTATCATGCAAAAGATCATCTTGTTCAATGTGATCATTATTATCATCATCAAGAGGATCATCAAATGAAACAACAGAGTTAATTTAATCTTCATCAAATGTAACTACGGTGTTTATTTGGTCATCATCTTGAGCGGATAACGATGAATCATTTTGATCAACATTTTCTTCAGTAGATGCAGATGCGAAGGGTGATACAATTTCATGAATGAGACATTCAGAATCAGGTACCTGAGACAAGCCGTCGGTATCATAAACCGGGCCTGTTTCACCCATATACATTTCTTGCATGTTAGCCATCAACATTACAACTGCATTTGCCTCCAAATCTTCCATGTCATCGTCCGAGTATGCATTGGCCATAAAGTTGTGCTCCTTCTCAGTCAAAGTGCCACCAGCTTCATCTTTCAGAGCCAGAAGAAGAGCCTCTTTGTGATAAACACTGCCTTTGGTTCTTGGCTTGGGGCAAGCATTGGCTAGATGACCTTTCCCTCCACAATTATAGCATTTGATCATGGTGTTTCCAATCCCAGTATTCCTTGTCTCAACAATTTCTGTCCTCCTCTGTGTGTTACCAACGTTGTTCTGACTATTCCCTGCTGAAGTAAACCTCTGTCCACCAGAATTCCCCATATAACTACCTGAACTATATCTCCCAGAAGATCTGTTTTGAATTTCAACCCTGCCATCATGAACAACTGCCTGATTCCTTGTGTTGGATGAAGACCTAAGACGGTTGTTGGATTTGTTTGAAAATTTGCTGAAAGCTCTAGCAATCATGGCAAATCCTTCGTTCAACGAGTTGAAAGCATCGTCTTCATCGTTGTTTTCATTTGAGTAGAACATAGAATCGGTGTTGTCATATGAAACCAGTTGATTATCAGCATGTTTCGGTGATGCTTCGTATGGAACGATTTGGTTTGAAGTCTGTGAGGGATAAGAAGATTGATGTTGTGGATGGACAAAACTCTGGTTTGGTTGTGGTGCAAAGTGAGACTGAGCAATCAAAGCAAGTGAATTTGGAGTTGATGATGGTGAGTAACCTCTACAAGCTGCTCTGTCTTTGTCAACTTCTGATTTGTGATGTTTCAAATAATCATACAGCAACCCATATGAGGCGTTGTGTAGATTCTTGGCTTGTCCAAAAAAAGTTACATACTTTTTCCAATCAGGTTTGAGACAACTCAGGAACTTAGTATTCACAGCAATCCTTGGTAGTATGATGTTGTGACGGTCTAAGTCATTGATCATATTTTTAAACCTGTGGTAGTAAGACTCTAAGGATTCACGGGCTTCAATCATAAACATGGTGTATTCCAAATAGAGCTTAGATTCCATGTCCTCTTGGTTTAACTCTGTTCCTTCCATGAGAAGATGTACATGTTCCCACATGTCTTTTACAGTCTTTTGTGCATCGATACTTCGAAAGATAGGATTTGGAATTCCTTGAAGTATGTCAGACATGGCAAGTTCATTTGCTTCTTGCTGAACGAATTGTTCTGTTGTGAGTTGAGCAACAGGAACAGTGGTAACAGTTGCTTCTCTTGGAGGAATGGCAGTGGGATCGCCAGGAACCGTTGTGGTAGGTACTGGATATGGTCCTTCAATGATTACCTTCTTTAAGTACTTTCCATGAGGTTTCTTGAGTTCGATAAATCGGAGAAATCGACTTGACCATTGTACATAGTTCCCTGGTGTTAACATTGGAGGTGTATCCAAAGATCCTACTTCATGTCTGGATTGTTGATTGCTGATTGCTTCGCACATCTGGTCAAACCAGTGAGGTTGTTTTAGTGGGAGTTGGTAAGTCTGCATTGGTTGTTGATGAATGATTTGTTGCTGAGGGACTTGTTGTTGAGGGAAAAATTGATGTTGTTGCACGAATGCTTATTGTTGAGGATATTGTGGTTGATGAATGTGTTGTTGCTGATGATATTGTTGTTGTTGATACTGCTGTTGCTGATTGTAAAAGTAGTTGTAATTTGGTGGTTGAGACATTCTTGTGTTTTTGTAGATCTTGTAGACAATTGAGATGTATATTAAGAGTTGTGAAGTTTGGTGTTGGTTAAGTGGTGTTCTTATTCAATTCCTATTGAGTACTGTTCACAGTTCCAATTTCGATAACACTGTTCACACTTGCCAATTTCGATAAGGATCTGAATTTCGATAAGGTTCTAAATTTCGATAACTTCAGCAATTTCGATAACCTCTGAATTTCGATAACTTCAGCAATTTCGATAGAAATAGACAATTCCGATAGAACTGGCAATTTCGATAGCTTATCAAAACTACAATTCCTATTATTTTCTCAATGTCTTATACAAGATATGAGATTTGCCTCTAAGTCAAAGTATTTTCACAAACTTATACAAGCAAGGAAAATATTGAACGCCAATTTCGATAAACCCTTAAACTGATTTTGATAAACCCTTGCTGACAATTTCGATAAACCCTGGTGACAATTTCGATAAATCCTTATACAAGGACTTTCGATAAACCCTTGCTGACAATTTCGATAAACCCTAGCGACAATTTCGGTAAATCCTTATACAAGGAATTTCGATAAACCCTTGCTGACAATTTCGATAAACTCTAGCGATGACAATTTCGATAAACTCTCTTTTTCACCAATTTCGATAAAACACTAACTTTTGCAAATCACTTTTACGTCTAGAAAACGATGTTTTAACCGAATGTTTTTGGTTCAAAACGTTTCATAACATGTAAATATTAAGAAAGATTCAACCTTTAACGTCTAAACCAAAATTTGGTGAATTTCGATAATAAGCAACGATTGAAAACTAGCGTTAATCTAAGAAAATTCGAACAAGAAAGCAACTTTCGACTATAAATTTAATCTCTACTCACTAAAATTATCTTTTCACTTTACAAGTGCGAAGATAAGTGAAAGAAATGAGACTTTTGTCGCAAAATAACAACTAAAACCAAACGTAAAACTGAAAATAATGATTAAATCTACTCTAAAAGACTCAACTAATTATCTTCTAGCGAATGATAGCACTTGATAGGTCCTATTCTAGCTTTAACACAAGATGTAAATCACGTACAACTAATAAACAATAAGCTATAAACCGTATACTAAAGTAATAACGAGAGATGGAATGAGATGAAGAGAAGAAATGGTTAATCTTAATCACGCATAGATTTGACATGAGTTTTGCTTACATGTGAAATAAAACCAACAACTAGAATGAAAACCCATGCCTTCTATTTATAGGCAACATATTAGGGCAACCTTTGCATGAGATCTTCTAGAATAAACTAACACAACCACACGGCCCATGGGTCTCTAATGAGCCGTGTGGACTATAACTAACATAAAGCCCTATTTAGCAACCTATTAATAAAGGACATAACCAAGACTTGAAATATAATTAAAACGTGTTCCCAACACTTCTAACTTGGAGAAATAAGTTCCTAACTCGGAGGAATTCCACGTACTCGATGAACAGTAACCACAATCTTCAAATTTCCTACTAAATCTAATCTAAAACAACCTAATTTACCCCTTGGCGATTGATACCACTTGATAGGTCACAAGATTATCACACAAGATTGTTAGGTCCTATTTCTAGCTTAACACAAGATCTAACTCAACGTATGAAAAGTAATAACGAGATATAAACTCACGTAACAACTATAACTAGTGCGTATAATAAATAGAGAATGAGAGATGAGATGAATAAGAAGAAGAGATGGATGATCTTATATTCATACGATTCACTAACAAAGCTTTGGCAGAAATGAACATAAAACCAAGAAGTATAATGAGCACATGAGCCTTCTATTTATAGGCAATAGATTAGGGCATCATGTGCTTCGATATTCTAGAAGCTATCTACATAACCACACGGCCCATGGGCCCCTAATGAGCCGTGTGGACTAAAACAAACTTAAAGCCCTTATGTTAAGCAACCTATTACATATATTTTACCAAGACTTGAAATAATACTAAACGTGTTCCCAACAATCTCCCCCTAAGGCTTGGTCATCTAGGTTGCTTGACATCATCTTTGCTTCTTTGGCTTCGACGTCATTAGAATCTTTGTTCTTTGTTCTTGTTATGATATGATGTGGTAATATCTTGATCTGCCTTCCACCGACGTTCTTCAATCACTGTGTCTTTACGTCTTTTCCACCATGCTCATATATCTTTTGACTTCTGTTCGTTAAGTGATTCTCACTTCATAAGCTTCAATCTTTGACTTGTGAAAGTCTGTAATGCTTGATCTTTGACTTTTCTTTAACTTCTTTGAACTTTTGTTAAATCTTAGTCTTTGTGAGAACTTTTCTTCGGGATATGAGCATGATGGAATGGTGGTGGTGGAACTCCTAATCTCCATGATTTCCTGTATGTAAACAGTTAGCAATAAATCATCCGGCACTTACAGATTCAGACTTTGAGATCGTTAACAGCATAGTGTGAAGACTTTCTCTAATCCTAGCTAAGGCCGTTCTGAACTGGATGCCCCCGAAAGAGCTAACACAGATATACCTAAGTGTATCAACGATTCAGTGAGAGGCTGAAGTATACCGAAGTATCACTCCATGACTGTAGACCGTTTGGAACTACCAATAACACTAAGCGTAATCCACAACGGATTACCGAAGTGACATGCTGTCAAGGCTGTTTGATGTTGACCCTAGCAGGATTTCCATTCAATTACTGAGAATCACAATATGTGAAATCTCTCATGAATGTTCTTGGCAGATTACTAAGACCAGCGTAGGACACTCTTATAATTAACAACTGGTGTTCCTTTTGTTGAAAAACTAGTGTAGAAATGCTAAGTGTTCCTATGAGATCTTTTATGTATCTCGTGGCTCTAGACTCGATAAAGTGCTTATTGGTTTTTAGTCGTCAGAGGCATGGAGCAGATTACCTCCTTTTCAATATCAACACATCTCAGAGTGAGAGGTCGATAGATAATGAAGGGTTCTCTATGAGAAATGAAACAAGTGTCTTTTGAGAGACACCTGAGCGGATAGAAGGTTTAGTGCAGTGCGTCACTGGGTACATGACGGCTTAATCTTCAATACCGGTTATACCGTAGTAACAACCAGTAGCATATGTATTGAACCCGGTGTCTGCACTAAGGTTGATCAAATGGAGGGCTATTTCTTTTCACCCTTTTCCTTTACTGTTTTTTTCATTCTTCAACCCCTTCTTTCTCCTTTCATTTATTTACTCCTTTGTTTTTTCATTATACCTAGGACTTTCTAGTTCTAAACTATTGGTATTGTCCTTGGGTAGATCCCTCCAGCTCTGGCGGATCATAGGATGATTTCCTAACCTTAGTCACCTTATATCTCCATGATTAATCCTATGTTTGCCATAAACCAATCTTTTTGAAAATCTCTCAAAGTGCTTATGATTGTAAAAACATATTTTGTTAACACTTTGAGAGTTTTGTGATTTACAAAAATACTCCCCCTTAACGTGTGCTCATAAGTATTTAAGGTAAATTTGCACATGTCGGGTAGAGCCAGCACTTTTAGAATTCATCGATTTTCAATGAATATGACCGTTGCGAGACACGTTTACATCACTAGTTAAACTTCCTTGAAATTATTACCCGTCCAGGCCATATTCAAAGAATAATCTCTCGAAATCGGTACATCCTACTCAGACAAGTCCTTTGCGAGACACGTTTACATCACCAGATAAATCGGCTTGAAATTATTACCCGTCCCGGACATGTCTTTTCGATTACTGACTTTTGATATCGTCAATTCGAGGGTTCAATTCTAAGTCTAGCTCATACGAGATTTGAACTTTGAATTACCATATTTTAATCACTTTTTCATTCTCCCCCTCAAAAATAGCATATTCATGTTGTTTTTGATAAACATTTTGATTAAAATATGCTTTTTGAGGTTTATGGGAGGAATTTCAAGGACTTTTGCATTTTAGAACAAAGATTTTATTTTTCAAGTACTCCCCCCTTGACAAGGGAATACTTGTTCTATTAAACAGAATTTTGAAAAACTTAGAAAATTCTGGTTAATTCTACTAAATAGTAAGAAGCTTTCGCTCCTTATATGAGGATTGTGGCACTGAAGCGTACCACAGGGTCCTTTCATTACAACTACGGGTTGTGCACTGTTATTTATGCACAAACCATAATCAACAATCATATAAGCAAGAATTATCAATCAAAGAATATAACAAACTCTTACATCATCCCGAACTTCTGAATTCAGTGTAGACTGGATCAAGTCTGTAAAACCCTAAAAATCTAAAATGTGCAAAAGACCAAAATGCCCCTACAACTTGAAAATTTAATAAAGGCTTATATAACTTATAAATTAATTCCAAAAATTATGAAATGTACCAAGTATGACATGAAATAATTAGAGAGCATCATAAAATATTTGTGCAAGCTATAAAAATTATTATTGCACATAAACAAGTTCAAAATAATTAAGTATACATTTATTTAATTTTAAAAGTTATTTAAGTATATTTAAATTACAAAATTAATGGGAATAAATGCAAATAAATGGTGATTGATCAATCCCATTAATTAGGCCGCTCCTCTTTGATTTCCCCCTCCTCCTAAAACTCGGCATTATCTTCATTAAGTGGTAAAATCATTTTCCTTCTCCCAAATACAAACCGAAACTCCATAAACCCTAGAAATAATCACTAATAATTCGTGCGACTTCCTGGAGGTGTGAGATTATTTTTCGTGTGTTCTTGAGCATCAATTGAGTCCTAGAAAAATAATACTTCGAATTGTGGTGGCCGGATTCAAGGGTTTTCGAAAATTCTTGTTTAATTCAACCCGAAAGGTAAAAATTCCATTTTGATTCATTCGATCTTGGAAAAATTCGTTCTTATTTTTATTGTGTTCCTCACATCATATGTGACACGTGAAAATTGGTTTCAAGATTTTTAGATCATTTTTGAAGCCGTGGTGAATTTTTGGGCGTTTTGGCTATACGCGTACAAGATAAATCCTCCAACCCATTCTACACTGTTCGAATCTCTTTGTGGTATTTTTCTCAGATCCTATATGTATTTAGAACATCAAATAAAATGATTATAACATACCATGCATGATCTACATATTATTTGCGAATTAAACATGGAAAACGGGTATAAATCCAAAATAATTGTATACGAATTTTTGGGGCTTCTTATTTATTTTATTTGGACTCTACATGATCATATTAGCCTGGGAAAAATACTACTTCGATTTGTTATGGCCTGATCTAATTATTTTTGATTTATTTGTTTTACCGGATTTAAGTTATATATAGAAGAAATAAAAATAAAATGTAATCCGATTTAGGGTTTGAATATTAGGGATTGGTTTTGACAAATTAATGATGTTATAATGATTACATAATGATTTGGTAATGATTGGTATTTTTAGAGTTAGGGTTTTGATTATAAAAAGTGTTATTCGATTATAATTAAATTATGAGGGAGTGTTTTGTAACTTTTAAAACTTAAGGGTTATGTTTAGAACTTTATTTGGGCTGTGTACTATTCGAATAAAATATAAGTTGGGGGTGTCATGTGTAATTTTTATAATTAAAAGGATTAAAATGTTTATTTTGATAAAGTGTAATTCGATTTCAAAAATAATTAAATAGAGGGACCATATATGTAATTTCTGGAAACTTAGGGTTGATTTGAGTAATAAATTATATTCAGGGGGTTATGTGTCATTTTGGTAATTTAATGGCTTAATATGTAATTATTGATAATTAAAAGTTAAAATTGTAATTTAAGGGACTAAATATGTAATTTTGATAACTTGAGGGACCTATTGTGTAAATTATGAATACTTAAGGGTAGATTCGTATATTATGATAAAATAAGTGATCATTGTGTAATTTTGATAAACTAAGGGTCTAATGTGTAATTATGGATATTATAAGGTTTAAAATGTAAATTATATAACTTAAGGGTGTAAAGTGTAAAATTGGGAAACTTGAGGGGCTGAATTTGTTAACTTGATAAATATGGATTCAAAACAGATTAATTGGGATATTTTCATATTTGAACCTTAACTTTGATATAATTACACTTAAAACCCTAATTTATGTAAAGTGGTCATAAGTAACCCTAAACTTTTGTGTCTTGTTAAAATACACCCTAAAACCATAATATGTTTTGATAATGACTTAACCTAAATGAGAATATGGAAATCTTACTAATTGTGGAAACTTTCTAATTATGGAAACTTTCTAAAAATAGAAACTTACTAAATATGGAAACCTGCTGAAAATGAAAGTTACTTAAAATGGGAAGGTTTGTAATTCTTTGCTACCCCTCTAGGTGTGAAGAAGGAGAGGACCTGACTTTGATCCATCTTGTTCATTTTGATTTGTGCTTTGCTTTGGAATAAGGTACAGATATTCTGCCCTTTTTAATAAGGTGCCTTCGACCTCTTGATTTCTGATTTGAACTTATGATATGAACCTTTGGCATTTGAACCTTTGACATGAACCTTGATATGAACCTTTGATTCCTGAACCTCTTATATGAACCCTGTGATATGAACCTGGAGATTTGGACTATGATTATGACATATGAACCTTTACTTTGATATGAACCTTTAACCTTGACCCCAGTTTGATACTACGAGCCAAAATATGTTTCCTAGCCATGAAGGTAACATGGCCGTGTCATTGATGCACCAATGGCATGACTAGTGTGTAGCCCTAGTGATTTGGTTACACCGTCCCCATTATGATATGATATGAGCTCCCCTATGATATGTTTTGATATGGCCAATATGATTTGTTTGGGGGGCGAATGGATGCATCCTAGATATGTTATGATATGCTTTGATATGATATGATATGGTGACTGGGGCTGGGTGCAATCCACTCCTTTCACAAAATATGGGAGCTGATCACTCCAACTGTACATGAGGACACCCCTCATATTATCGGCTTATTTGAGAGGCATCCCCTCTGCATGATTATGATATGCTATGATATGATATGTTATGATATGGGCTCGTGGTGGATAACTGTCCTAACCTTTACTCTTGTACCTCATTTATATCTCGTTCATTATGCTTCGTTTGTTTCGTTTCCGTTTATTATATATCTGTTCACTGGGCTTTTTAAGCTCAGCCGCACGTTTTCTTTTCGTGTGCGGCAGGTATCTAAGCTAAGAGCTTTTGGATTATGCTTTGGATGGGATGAGAGTTAGATGAAGCTTTGACCTTAGATGACCACCTTTATTTTATGACTTTGTTGGGACATGATTTCCTTTGTATTCGTATCTTTGGATTTTTTCCATTCCTTGAACTCATGTATTATTCAAGTCGTGTTGACTTGACTTTCTCTTATGTATTTGTTTAAGACTTCCGCTGTGCTATTATGTATGCTTTGATTTGTCACCATAATGTGATGCTTCTACCCTTGTTGGGTTGGGGTGTTACAATTATGGTATCAGAGCCAGGCTACGACCTGTAGTACATAATTCATGGCCTGTGAGTCTTATGGACCCTAGGATTTGACCATTAAGGCTTATGTTCTGACTGGTGAGGTTTTGGGTAGGCATTAGGATTCTGTTTCGTCTTTCCTTTCGTGCTTATTTTTCCTATCTTGCTAATCGTTTTCGAAATCATTCAGATGGTGAATACGCGACATCAGGAATATAATGGAGGGACCCCTGACTTTAAGGCCATGATAGCAGAAGCCTTGGCCAACGCTCTCCCTAACTTGGTGACTCAGGTCACCAACAATATTCAGAATGGGGCAGGTCCTTCCGGAGGTGGTGGTGGTGGTGCAGGTTCAGGTCCAGGTGGTGGTGGTGGAGGTGCTCCACCAGTTGGTATCCATGTCTGGATTGAGAGGTTTAACAAGCTCAAACCCCTCTCTTTCCGGTCAGCTGCGTCCCCACTGAGGCAGAAGACTGGATTATCCACATGGAAAAGATATTTAAGGTTTTGGGTTGTCCAGATGAGTTTAAGACTAGATTGGCTGCATTTAAGTTTGAAGGCGATGCACAGAGCTGGTGGACAGCTTATGTCCAGGCTCAGGAGCAGGGTTTTGAGGAGACTTGTACTTGGGAGGATTTTATGGGTATCTTTTATAAGCAGTACATTCCAGTGGCGGAACAGCAGCGATATGAGCGGGAGTATGGGAACATCCGTCAGGGGGACCGAGAGACGACTGTGGAGTTTATGCAGCGATTTATGAGGCTGGCCAGTTTCGTTGGGCCAGAGATTACGGGAGATGCTTACCGTCAAGCTAAGACATTTAAGTGGGCGTTAAAGAAATGGATATTGGACCGTATCGTGAATACGCCTTATGATGATGTAGCTGCGGTTGCAAATGACGCTCGCAACATCGAGATGTTGCATAGTGATGGTAGTGGTTATAATAAGCGTGATAGGGATGGTAACCGGGTGCATTCCAGGGGACAGAGTCAGCAAGGACAGGGTCAGGATTTCAGAGGTCGACAGGACCAGACATCCGAGCAGAGAGGTCGACAGGACCATAGGTATGATCAGCGTGGTCGCCAGGACCGGGACTACAGTCAGAGGCGACAGGATTCTCGGGGTTATGATAGGCAGGTTTCTGGGAGGAGTGGCTACAACAACAACAATAACAACCCACGTCAGTATCGTGATCAGACTACCCGGGGTGCTCAGTCGGGTTATCAGTCAGGTTCTTCTGGACAGGGGAGGACTAATGAAGTGTTACCTCCTCCACCGCTGTGTCCCACTTGTGGAAAGCCTCATCCGGGGCCATGCCACAAGGCTACCGGGGGTTGCTTTGCTTGTGGGTCTACTGCTCATCGGGTGAAGGACTGCCCACAGGGAAAGCAGGTTGTTCCATCAGGTTCGGGTAGGCCAGCTCCTACTACTGGTCGGGTTTATTCTCTCACATGTGATCAGGCGGCAGGCACGTCAGGTACCATTACCGGTTATCTTTATGTTGGAGATCATATTGTTTTTGTTTTATTTGACACCGGTGCTACACATTCTATAATATCTAATACGCTTGCCAAGAAAATAAAAGTAACTCCAACACCATTGAATAATCTTATATCTATCTCTACTCCTATGAAAACCCAAGTCACCATCGATTGTGAATATGTAAACTGTCCGCTAAGATTTGATGATTGTATTCGTCCGGCTAATTTGCTTCCCCTCGATATGATTGATTTTGATATAATTTTAGGTATGGACTGGTTGTCTTCCCATAAGGCCTCCATCGACTGTCATGCCAGAAGTGTAAGATTTGGTGATATCCATCATCCGGATTTTGTTTATCACGGTTCTCAGCCTTTGAAATCTGTTAAACTTATTTCTGCTATGAAAGCGCGGACTCTAATCTCTCATGGTTGCCAAGGGTTTTTGGCCTCTGTTAAAGATACGTCTTCTCAGGGACGTGATGTTAGTAGTGTTCCCATTGTTCGGGAGTTCGCTGATGTCTTTCCCGAAGAGCTTCCTGGTATTCCTCCCACCAGAGAAGTTGAATTCAGTATTGATCTAGTTCCCGGTGCTGAGCCTATTTCTAAGGCCCCGTACCGAATGGCTCCCATTGAACTCAAAGAATTGAAAGTACAATTAGAGGAGTTATTGGAGAACGGTTTTATTCGTCCGAGTGTTTCTCCCTGGGGCGCTCCTGTGCTATTTGTGAAAAAGAAGGATGGTAGTATGCGCCTTTGTATTGATTACCGGGAGCTCAACCGCATTACTATCCATAACCGCTATCCCCTTCCGCGCATCGACGATTTGTTTGACCAATTGCAAGGGGCAAAGCACTTCTCTAAGATTGATTTGAGATCGGGATACCATCAGCTTCGTGTGAGGGAACAAGATGTTCCCAAGACTGCCTTTCGCACCCGCTATGGTCATTACGAATTCCTGGTTATGCCTTTCGGCTTGACCAATGCTCCGGCCGTTTTTATGGACCTTATGAACCGGGTTTTTCATGAGTTCCTCGATAAATTTGTCATTGTCTTCATCGATGATATTCTTGTCTATTCGAAATCTAAGGAAGAGCACGAACAGCATCTTCGGACTGTGTTGGAAATTCTTAGACAGAAGAAGTTGTACGCGAAGTTTTCTAAGTGTGAATTCTGGTTGAGTCAGGTCGCTTTTCTAGGTCACGTTGTTTCTGCGGAGGGTATCACTATGGACCCAGCGAAGGTCGAGGCTATCACTAAATGGCCTAGGCCTACAAATGTGACGGAGGTGAGAAGTTTTCTGGGACTCGCTGGTTATTATCGTCGTTTTGTTGAGGGTTTCTCGCGGCTGGCTTTGCCGTTGACACAGTTGATGAGAAAAGGGGAGAAATTTGTATGGACTGAGGAGAGGGAGAACAGTTTTGAGGAGCTTAAGCAGAGATTAGTGTCGGCACCTATTCTGACTCTTCCGTCTGGTTCGGGTGGTTACCAGATCTATAGTGACGCATCTAAAAAGGGTTTGGGTTGCGTTTTAATGCAGCATGGGAAAGTCATCGCCTATGCTTCGAGGCAACTGAAACCGTACGAAGAAAATTATCCGACGCACGATTTGGAATTGGCTGCAGTGGTTTTCGCTCTTAAAATATGGCGGCATTATCTCTACGGCGAGTCATGTGACATTTTCACCGACCACAAAAGCCTTAAATATATTTTCACGCAGAAGGAGCTAAATATGAGACAGAGGCGATGGTTGGAGCTCCTGAAAGATTACGACACCAACATCCAGTATCACCCCGGCAAGGCAAATGTTGTTGCCGACGCTCTGAGCCGGAAGTCGGGTATGATTGCTAGTCTGAATTTTGAGCCTCGGATTCTAAATGATTTGGAGATTCTAGATGTTGAGTTTTGTGTTCGGGGTTGTGACGGTTATTGGGCTAGCCTAAAGGTTGAGTCTAATCTCATACTGCGGATTAAAGAAGCCCAGAAAGATGACGGTGAACTCTGGGCCATTGTGCAGAATGTGGAAGATGGGAAACAATCTGAGTTTCGAGTTGATGAGTTTGGTGTAGTATGGCTCGAGGATCGTCTTTGTGTTCCTAACGATCCTGATTTGCGAGAGGCTGTTTTGTCAGAGGCGCATAGTTCCTCCCTTTACCATACACCCGGGTTCCACCAAAATGTACCGAGATTTGAAGCAGCACTTTTGGTGGAGCGGCATGAAACATGATGTGGCTTCTTATGTGGCTAAGTGCTTGACTTGCCAACAAGTCAAGATAGAGCATCAGAGAGCTAGTGGTTTGCTGCAGCCGCTAGAGATTCCGACTTGGAAGTGGGAGGAAATTTCTATGGATTTCGTATCGGGTTTGCCACTTACCAGAAAGAAACATGATGCGATTTGGGTGGTCGTCGATCGACTAACCAAGTCGGCTCATTTTCTACCGATTCGTATGGATTATCGGGTTCCTAGATTGGCAGAAATTTTTGAGCGGGAAATCGTTAGACTTCACGGTATGCCTACGGCGATTATTTCAGATAGGGATCCACGGTTTACTTCACGGTTTTGGAAAGGGCTACATAAGGCTTGGGGTGCACGACTCAAGTTCAGTACGGCTTTCCACCCTCAAACAGATGGTCAGTCAGAGCGAACCATCCAGACATTGGAGGATATGCTGAGGGCGTGTGCGTTAGAATGGACGGGTAATTGGGACGAGTATCTTTGTTTAGTAGAGTTCGCTTATAACAACAGCTGGCATGCTAGTATTCGGATGGCTCCTTTCGAGATGTTGTATGGGCGGAAATGTAGAGCACCCATTTGTTGGAACGAAGTAGGAGAGCGTGCTATTGAGGGTCCGGAGTTGGTTCAGATCACGAATGAGAAGGTAGATGTTGCTAGGGAGAAGTTGAAAGAAGCTCGGGCACGCCAGAAAAGTTATGCGGATAAGCACCGTCGTGATTTGGAGTTTCAGGTTGGCGATCGGGTTTTCCTTAAGGTTTCACCGTTTCGAGGAGTTAAACGTTTCGGAATCAAGGGCAAGCTGAGTCCTCGATTCATCGGACCATTCGAGATCCTGGAACGTATTGGAGAGGTTTCCTACCGTTTAGCTCTACTCCCCAGCTTTCGCATGTACATGATGTATTCCATGTATCTCTTCTACGGGGATACAACTATCACCCTCTTCATGTAGTATCTTATCCTCTCGATCAGATTCAGCCGGATATGTCTCTTCCAGGAGGAGCCGGAAGCAGTTCTGGATCGCCAAGAGCGAGTTATGAGACGTAAAGTTATTCCGTTCGTTAAGATTCTTTGGCGGAACCACCCAGAGCGGGAAGCTACCTGGGAGACCGAGGAGTCTATTCGAGCTAGTTATCCTCATTTTGTATTCTGATCTGGTATGTCTCTGTTCTGTTTCCGTTCCATTTCAGTTCTACTTCTTTGCAAATTTCGAGGACGAAATTTTTCGTTTAGAGGGGAAGAGTTGTAAAACCCTAAAAATCTAAAATGTGCAAAAGACCAAAATGCCCCTACAACTTGAAAATTTAATAAAGGCTTATATAACTTATAAATTAATTCCAAAAATTATGAAATGTACCAAGTATGACATGAAATAATTAGAGAGCATCATAAAATATTTGTGCAAGCTATAAAAATTATTATTGCACATAAACAAGTTCAAAATAATTAAGTATACATTTATTTAATTTTAAAAGTTATTTAAGTATATTTAAATTACAAAATTAATGGGAATAAATGCAAATAAATGGTGATTGATCAATCCCATTAATTAGGCCGCTCCTCTTTGATTTCCCCCTCCTCCTAAAACTCGGCATTATCTTCATTAAGTGGTAAAATCATTTTCCTTCTCCCAAATACAAACCAAAACTCCATAAACCCTAGAAATAATCACTAATAATTCGTGCGACTTCCTGGAGGTGTGAGATTATTTTTCGTGTGTTCTTGAGCATCAATTGAGTCCTAGAAAAATAATACTTCGAATTGTGGTGGCCGGATTCAAGGGTTTTCGAAAATTCTTGTTTAATTTAACCCGAAAGGTAAAAATTCCATTTTGATTCATTCGATCTTGGAAAAATTCGTTCTTATTTTTATTGTGTTTCCTCACATCATATGTGACACGTGAAAATTGGTTTCAAGATTTTTAGATCATTTTTGAAGCCGTGGTGAATTTTTGGGCGTTTTGGCTATACGCGTACAAGATAAATCCTCCAACCCATTCTACACGTTCGAATCTCTTTGTGGTATTTTTCTCAGATCCTATATGTATTTAGAACATCAAATAAAATGATTATAACATACCATGCATGATCTACATATTATTTGTGAATTAAACATGGAAAACGGGTATAAATCCAAAATAATTGTATACGAATTTTTGGGGCTTCTTATTTATTTTATTTGGACTCTACATGATCATATTAGCCTGGGAAAAATACTACTTCGATTTGTTATGGCCTGATCTAATTATTTTTGATTTATTTGTTTTACCGGATTTAAGTTATATATAGAAGAAATAAAAATAAAATGTAATCCGATTTAGGGTTTGAATATTAGGGCTTGGTTTTGACAAATTAATGATTTTATAATGATTACATAATGATTTGGTAATGATTGGTATTTTTAGAGTTAGGGTTTTGATTATAAAAAGTGTTATTCGATTATAATTAAATTATGAGGGAGTGTTTTGTAACTTTTAAAACTTAAGGGTTATGTTTAGAACTTTACTTGGGCTGTGTACTATTCGAATAAAATATAAGTTGGGGGTGTCAGGTGTAATTTTTATAATTAAAAGGATTAAAATGTTTATTTTGATAAAGTGTAATTCGATTTCAAAAATAATTAAATAGAGGGACCATATATGTAATTTCTGGAAACTTAGGGTTGATTTGAGTAATAAATTATATTCAGGGGGTTATGTGTCATTTTGGTAATTTAATGGCTTAATATGTAATTATTGATAATTAAAAGTTAAAATTGTAATTTAAGGGACTAAATATGTAATTTTGATAACTTGAGGGACCTATTGTGTAAATTATGAATACTTAAGGGTAGATTCGTATATTATGATAAAATAAGTGATCATTGTGTAATTTTGATAAACTAAGGGTCTAATGTGTAATTATGGATATTATAAGGTTTAAAATGTAAATTATATAACTTAAGGGTGTAAAGTGTAAAATTGGGAAACTTGAGGGGCTGAATTTGTTAACTTGATAAATACGGATTCAAAACAGATTAATTGGGATATTTTCATATTTGAACCTTAACTTTGATATAATTACACTTAAAACCCTAATTTATGTAAAGTGGTCATAGGTAACCCTAAACTTTTGTGTCTTGTTAAAATACACCCTAAAACCATAATATGTTTTGATAATGACTTAACCTAAATGAGAATATGGAAATCTTACTAATTGTGGAAACTTTCTAATTATGGAAACTTTCTAAAAATAGAAACTTACTAAATATGGAAACCTGCTGAAAATGGAAAGTTACTTAAAATGGGAAGGTTTTAATTCTTTGCTACCCCTCTAGGTGTGAAGAAGGAGAGGACCTGACTTTGATCCATCTTGTTCATTTTGATTTGTGCTTTGCTTTGGAATAAGGTACATATATTCTGCCCTTTTTAATAAGGTGCCTTCGACCTCTTGATTTCTGATTTGAACTTATGATATGAACCTTTGGCATTTGAACCTTTGACATGAACCTTGATATGAACCTTTGATTCCTGAACCTCTTATATGAACCCTGTGATATGAACTTGGAGATTTGGACTATGATTATGACATATGAACCTTTACTTTGATATGAACCTTTAACCTTGACCCAGTTTGATACTACGAGCCAAAATATGTTTCCTAGCCATGAAGGTAACATGGCCGTGTCATTGATGCACCAATGGCATGACTAGTGTGTAGCCCTAGTGATTTGGTTACACCGTCCCCATTATGATATGATATGAGCTCACTATGATATGTTTTGATATGGCCAATATGATTTGTTTGGGGGGCGAATGGATGCATCCTAGATATGTTATGATATGCTTTGATATGATATGATATGGTGACTGGGGCTGGGTGCAATCCACTCCTTTCACAAAATATGGGAGCTGATCACTCCAACTGGTACATGAGGACACCCCTCATATTATCGGCTTATTTGAGAGGCATCCCCTCTGCATGATTATGATATGCTATGATATGATATGTTATGATATGGGCTCGTGGTGGATAACTGTCCTAACCTTTACTCTTGTACCTCATTTATATCTCGTTCATTATGCTTCGTTTGTTTCGTTTCCGTTTATTATATATCTGTTCACTGGGCTTTTTAAGCTCACCGCACGTTTTCTTTTCGTGTGCGGCAGGTATCTAATCTAAGAGCTTTTGGATTATGCTTTGGATGGGATGAGAGTTAGATGAAGCTTTTACCTTAGATGACCACCTTTATTTTATGACTTTGTTGGGACATGATTTCCTTTGTATTCGTATCTTTGGATTATTTTCCTTTCCTTGAACTCATGTATTATTCAAGTCGTGTTGACTTGACTTTCTCTAATGTATTTGTTTAAGACTTCCGCTGTGCTATTATGTATGCTTTGATTTGTCACCATAATGTGATGCTTCTACCCTTGTTGGGTTGGGGTGTTACAAAGTCTCTGGAAGTTCCAGATTGGGAATGATGGCCTCCCTCCAACATAACTCTCTAGCCGTCTCATTTGATCTCTGTGAAACAGCGTTCTCTCGATCTTCAGCACAAACTAACTGATTTCTCTTAGCTGAGCACCCGTCCACCTTCTTGTCTTTTGCAACTCCTGATCTCAAACTCCAATTACCAACCCATCACGAACCTTCTTTAGCGTATGATCGCAGAACTTATGAATGTCCTTATACGCCATGAAGCAGTTAATCGTCAGATCGCTTTTGTAAATGAACCCAAAGGTTGGTTCCTTCTTCATGGTGTATTGGGCTTCATTGTTGATCTAAGGAAGTGATAGCAGTGGTGCGGTTAGATTCAACTTCCTCTGGTAGCTCTCGACCCCAAGCTGCAGATCTTCTACACGTTCTTGGATGATCTTCCTTCTAATAAAGTGGAGTATTGAAGTGCTGAATGCGTATTGAAGATCAGTTGTGAAATGTTGCAGCTTCCCTTGAACCTTGATGAGGTACATATCTTCAAGGTCATTAAGACTCAAATCTAGGAAATCTACTTCAGAGAACGTGTGGAGCTGCTGGTCGTGTCTTCTAACTTTGATTTCTGTCAAGAAGGTGTAGTCGTATTTCTTTTCACCCTCTAGACTGACCACAGCAAGAATCCTAAGGTCATTTTTCACTGGAGTTGAAGACTTCTTGGTGAGTTTACTCTTGTACCAAGTCTTCCTCTTCTCGAACCAACGATAAATACCCAGGCGCGCATCTTGGTCATACTGCACTTTGTTAGAGATGAAAAGTCTTGTGGCAGTTTCCTCAATGGCTGGTTGATTGTAACTTGCTGCAGGGATCAAAGTTATTGAGGTTGCGTACTTTGGCTGACATTTGATTCCGTGCATGAGTAATTCAAGATCGTTGTTGAAGAAGAACTGGTAAGGAATGGCTGGTTGATCGGAGACTCGAATCACTGGTAACGGCTTCGTCCAATCTGTGATATATGGTTGATTTGTTCTGGAAGTGCTACCAACCATTATCACATATGGATTAGTCCAGCTGAACTCACTGGACATTGCTCGGGCAATGTTCTCAAGATGATACTCGAGCTCAGCTGCAGTGGATGACCTATCCTTGAGCAGATTGAATGCATCGTTCTTGATGCGATGAAGTTCCCCTTTGGTCGTCTTTTTGATTCTTTGGTCACGTTGGAGTCTTTGTATGAACTCAAACATACGATCTTCGATTACTGAATCTTCGTCCATCTGCAGTTGAGCACTTGCAAGTTGATCAAACCACTCATTACCCTGTGTAGTGTCTTCATCTAGCCAAGAGACAACATTTGATCTTCTGGAAGTCTTCCTGCTGGATGATGTAGCCTTGGTCTTGGGAGGTGAATGTGGCTGATCGTAGTATTGTTGAAATTCCATTTCTTCAGTTCTAGTGTGCTCGAACAGATGCTCCATTTTTGTAGTTCTTGGTCCCGAAGCCTTTAATGGTTGAGTGGCTGTTGTAGTTGACGGACCGACGGGTTCTGTAAGTTGTGATCCAGATCCTTCGACACCCTTTTTTTTCTTTGCTTGGGTGCTTCGATCTTGATCTTCATCCTCTCTTGGACGTTTACCCTTATCAGCCTCAACTTTACACGACTCTTTTGCAATGTTGACTTTTATAGCCTCCATGATGGCTATTTCTTCTTGAGTCGGAGAGGTGAGATTAACTAAAGCAGTGAGGTGTTGGAGTTGGATTTCTTCAAGAGTTGGTTCCTTAGGCTGTGTTGGTTGGGTTCTGAAGACAAGAGGAACCGAGGCTACAATATTCTTGACTTTGTCTTCGATGTTGGAGTCGATATGCTCTTCTATCTGCTGTGACACAACCTTGGGCAAATACTTCTTTACATACACCTTGGTATTGCCCTTGACTTCTTTGAGCAATCGGTCTTTAACATCTTCTTCAAGAAATTCATCCATACGAGCTTTGGTTTCTTGCATCTCTTTGACCATATTTGTTAAGTTTTGGACTTGGTCACTTAGCTGGTTGTCTTTCTTTGCACGCACCAGCTTTGCTGCCTTTTTCAACCTTTTAGATGCATGTGAGATTACTTCAACCCGTTTCAGCCTAGTGATCTTAGATTTCTTGCTTTTCATGATTGTTTTTCCTTTTGTATCTTTTGTTGTTGCTTCAGTGGATGGTGATGGTGGTGGTGATGAGGGGTGTGTTGATGATTCTAGAGGTGTTTGAGCCTTGGGCGGAGATGCATGCTGAGATACTGGTGGTGTTAGTGTCGAATGTAGAGGAGTGATTGGTGGCGTTTGAATGTATCTGTCTGCTTCCTTTTCAGCCAATTTCTCCTCTTCTTGCTTCTTGTGTTCCAATTCTAGTTCTTCAGCAGCTTTAGTTATCTCCTCCTCATCAGTCAACTTATCTGTTTCTTCCCCTTCGTCAACGTCTTTCATGTGTTCGTCTTCATCCTTCTCTTCATCTGTTGACACCTTTTCAGTTTCTTCCCCTTCTTCCATATCGACATCCTTCATCTTCTCTTCTTCTTCTTTCTTTTCTTCGTCATTGCCGGGTTTATTAACCAGATTTAACTGAGGTGGGATAATTTCTTTATCAGACTTAGACCTATCGGGTTGATTAACCGAATCGGGCTGAGGTGGAGTAGTGTCTTTAACAACACCAGACTCTCCGGGTTGATTATCCGAATCAGGGTGAGGTGGTGTTACTCCTTTTACTACCCCAGACCCACCGGGTCGATTAACCGAATCAATATAGGTCTGGGATTCCTCAAAATTTCTATTCATTTGATCAAATCTCGTTTGCTCTTCTAGCCTTAACTGGGGCCTTCTTTCCTCATCAGCCTTGTGTGACTTACAGCTTTCTTCTAGTGCTATCTGAGTAGCTATATCTTCTTTATAGAGCTAAGTTTCTTCATCGGTCTCCGTCTCAGAGTCGGATTCCTCTTCATCAACAATTTTTCCTTCCTCAGGTTCTGGCTTAGCTATTGTAACCGGAACTCTTCTTTTGATGATTTTATGTGCAGAGGGTCTGATCTTCTTAGACACACTAGAAGTGCATTCAGTCTTGCTGCTTTCCTTTGAGCGAGTCCTAGTTGATACATTCTCATCATCATATTTTCAAAATCCAACATGTCCTTCATGGAATGCTTTATCATAATCTCTGCAGGCTTTTTTTGTCTTGACCTTCTCTGTCAACAAAACTTCAGGTAACCTCATCCCTTGTTTACGAGAGCTGCCTTTAGGAATGTAGATTTGCCTGATGGTCTTGTCCATTCTGAAGAGATGCAATTCTTTGTCTTCAATGCATGGAGAGATTTTTGTGTTGTCGTCAAGAAGATGATGGATGAGCAGCTTGGTGAAGCGAACAAACGGGATTTTAGTTAATGGTTTTTGAATTTGGTAGACCAGATCATCCTAGATAAGTTGAGCAAAATCAATATCTTTCTGATTAACTTTTTGCCAGAACATTTGAAGATGAGGCAGACGGGGGTTCTCGTGTCCACTTTCCCTTCCAGAGACAGAACGGGCTAAGATGTAGTAGATTGTTCTCCAGGGTTGTGGGATGAGCTTGGCTTCAACCCTTGAGATTTTTGTCAATGGTTTGTCTTCTTGTAGATTGTAGCCTATCTCTAAAAGGAAATTGAGAACTTCTTCTTCTGTAGGTGTCGGGTAGAATTTATTGTCATGTTATTGGGCTTCTGGTAGTAGCAAGGCCTTTTGAAGGTAGTCTTTGTCGACAATGACTTCCTTGCGGTCCAGTGTGCATGTAAAATGTGTCTCTCTTAATTCCACCTGTAGATTATTCCACATTTGATGAATGTAGAGCTCGGGGATGTTAGCTGACTTGTCCAGCATGCTCCTGCACTTGTGTTGCTTTAGAACCTCTATTTCTATCTGGCAGGTTGGTTCTGCACACTTGATCTTGTGAAATTCTACCCTTGCGTTGTTGTTTCCAATCTCCACCTTATAGCCTTGTAGGAAAACATCAGTCTTTGTGAGCATTGGGAGAGGTTGTTGTTGTGGTGCAGCCATTTGAGATATTTGAAACATCATTCAACCACAGATTTGCAGGATACATGACAGTTAGCAAATAGTTAAACTTGTTGTTTCACATGTGATCCTTTTATTGCTTAGTTTGATTTTACAAGTTTAAACATAGCAATTTGATTTCATGTTTATTGTTCAAAGAGAAATTTCAACAATTTTCAACTTTATGTGAATTCCGACAGTATAATTTCAACACGTGTCAAATTGTGACAGGTTGGCCAATTTTGACAATTTTACCAATTTTGACAGAATTATGGTCTAATTTCAATAATTTTGACTTTTGAATACATGTGGCCAATTCCTATAAAAACATCTTAATTGCGATAAGTCTTGTCCAATTGCGATAACCATCTGAATTGCGATAAGTTTTGAACAATTGCGATAAACATATGGAATTTCGATAAACTTGTCTAATTGCGACAAAATCTTGAATTTCGACAAGTTTTGGGCAATTGCGACAACTTTATCCAATTTCGATAGATTTCGCAATTCTGAAAGAATTTATCCAATTTTGATAGTTTTGGCAATTTTGACAGAACTTGTCCAATTTCGATAAGTTTGGCAATTTCGACAATTTCTTATACAAGAAATTTTGATAACGACCGTAGACATACATTATTCGTGGTTCTTTGTCGAAATTTGGTTTTCCTGTTCATTTGAACCAATTCACAAGTTATTATATGCTCATTAAACCCTGTATATCAAACTAAATCACTACAGCTAACAATTTCGACAAATCCTATTCGTTAGATTATCAGAATTCAACAAGACTTGTTAAAAGTTTATTTGATTTGTTCCATTAGTTTCACATGATGTTCACGAGTTCTATGTCCAAGTCTTAAAACTTTTTAACCAGAGAATCAAAAGATAGACCTTATACGCGTTCGCCTTAAACACTAATCATCTAAATCACATCAGTTGTGTTTCTGGGTTCAATTTGATGGTTAAAACATGCAATTCGACACATATAAACACTATCCCAACAACTTAATTGCGCTACAACCCACTTATACATTTTTCCCCAATTCGACGCATGAACCCTAAATTCAAACATGCCTCAATCGAGTTTTTGGGTTTAATTAAACATACACAACATGTTAAGGGATTAATTCCGATCAAATCCCACCAATCAATTACATCTTAAACACAGAAAATCATGAAATCCGATTAAGCATAAACCCTAGAATTTAAAAAACTTGATTTTGCAAAATTAAACCGTTGGATCTTTAAATCCTTCAAAACCGTTTCTTAAAATCATATAAACAATGCATATAAACTCACAAAATTGAAGAAACTTGAACGGATTTGTAGTTTGATTCTTAGCCGTGGATTCGAATGGTTGTGATATAACTGTGGTTAGTGAAAATTTTTGACAGTGGAGTAAATGATGCATTGACTTCACTTTGACCCTTTTTGTTAAACTCTTTTAACCTTTGCAATTTTTTACACATTTAGTCCCTAAACCATGTTGTTTCACATTCTAAGTCCTAACTTCACAAATTTTAAACTTTAGGCTTAACATGTTTTTGGCAAGAACAACTTTAATACTCCCCCTCGACTTATGAGTATTTGAAAACATTTTTAAGATCAAGGAGGGTATTACACAGATGATTTTACCACCATTTTATGAAGCAACGATTTTAAAGAAATTATGCAAGTACAAATTTTAAATAAAATTTTAAAATTTTAAGTATATTCTCCCCCTCAACACTTGTTCAGAAAGAATTGGTAATATTTTGAAATGAACAAAGTGTTGATGAAGGTTTTGTACTTGCATTTTTTTTAAATTGAAAAATCTTTTTGTGTTTTTCATAAAATATTTACAAAGATAGTTTTGATGTTTGACTCGGTTAGTTGTTTTTAATAAAATTTTCCAAGTCCTCTGGAGTCAAACATCTCATACCAATCTGGTGAACTAATTCCATAAATCTTGCATGAGGCAAGGCTTTGGTGAATAAGTTTGCCAGTTGGTATTCTGTACCCACAAAGTAAAGTTCAATTGTACCCTGTTCCACGTGCTCCTTGATAAAATGATAACGAAGAACAATATGCTTTGACTTTGAGTGTTGAATGGTGTTGCACGAGATAGCAATCGCACTCTTGGAGTTGCAGTACATTGGAATCTTGTTGAAGACGTAACCATAGTCCATCAGTTGTGATCTCATCCAGATGACTTGAGCACAGCATGCTAACATGGCCACATATTCTGATTCCGTTGATGACAGTGATGTATAATCCTGCTTCTTTGACTGCCAAGATACATGCTTGTCAACTAAGAAATGCACTCCACCAGACGTACTTTTACGGGTATCTAAGCAACCTGTATGATCAGCATCTGAAAACACAATAAATTCAAAACCAGAATCCTTCGAATACCAGATCCCCAAATGAATGGTTCCCTTTATGTATCGAAGGATTCTCTTAACCTCAGAGAGGTGTCTTTCAGTTGGTCTAGACTGATAGCGGGAGCAAAGATATGTGGCAAATACTATATCTGGTCTAGTGGCTGTTAGATACATGAGTGACCCAATCATACTAAGGTATTTGGTGGGGTCAATTGGTGTCCCATGTAAATCAGCATCTAGCTTAGGATATGATGCAGACATTGGCGTATTATAGGTGTCACAGCTTGTCATGCCATGTTTTTTCAAAATCTCTTGAGTATATTTGGATTGGTTTAAGAAAATACCACGTGGTGATTGATGAACTTGTAGTTCTAAGAAGAACTATAGTTCACCCATCATGGACATCTCAAAGTTTTGTTTTATTAATTTAGCAATAGCATGTGAGTATTTCTTATGGGTTGAACCAAAAATGATGTCATCCACATAAATTTAGACTATTAAGATGTCCTCCCCATGTTTTTGTATAAACAAAGTAGGGTCAACTAATCCTTTTGTGAAATGATTAGCAATTAGAAATGCAGATAGTTTATCGTGCCATGCCCTCGGGGCTTGTTTAAGGCCATAGAGGGCTTTCTTGAGCCGGTACACGTGATTCGGATGTTCTGGGTGGTACACGTGATTCGGATGTTCTGGGTCGAAGAAGCCCTCTGGTTGTGTGACATATACTTCTTTACGGAGTTGTCCATTCAGAAATGCCGTCTTCACGTCCATTTAATATACCATGATATTCTTGTGAGCTGCATACGCCAGAAACATTCGAACGGCCTCAAGTCTTGCCACTGGTGTGAAAGATTCCTCAAATTTGATACCTTCTTCTTGACTGAATCATTTAGCAACCAACCGAGATTTGTTACGAATAACCGTGCCATCAACATCCAATTTGTTCTTCCAGATCCATTTCAGTCCGACAACGTATACTCCATCTGGTCTTTCTACCAATTCCCAAACTTCCAGACGCTTGAATTGATCAAGTTCTTCTTGCATTGACTCAATTCAAATGTCGTAAGTTAGGGCTTCTTTAATGTTTTTCGGTTATGCTTGACAAACGGTGAGTGCATAAATACAAGTTTCATCGTCTGTGTGGTGTCTTCTTCATGTCATGACTGGGTTGTCTGGATTGCCAATCACGTTCACTAGAGGGTGATCCTTACTTCACTTGTGGGTTGAAAGGTAGTGTTGAAAATTTGGTGCATATTTGACGGATCCAAATTGCTCGTTGACGACTCAGCAATATCTGGAATGGTGGGAGCCGGAGCAAATGGATTGACGAAAGCATTTCCGTCATAATGTCCGGGTGTGGGTACTTCAGAAGATAGGAGGGGATCTTTAGCTGCATTCGCAGTATTAGAAGCTGTTTGTTCGACTGATGATGATGTTTCTGTTGGAGGTGCATCTTCAGCAACTGCTGTTGTTGTAGTTACTAGTGTATCAGGTGCTTGAATGTTGATGGGTTATGCAACGGTACTGGTGGATACATCAGAAGCACGACTAACGAGAGAGTCATCGAACAGCGGAGCAAACAAATCTTCCAAATCCTTGCGATTGAGAGATAGTGGTGCAGCTGAATGATCAGGGAAGTTCAGACGGTTAGAATCGGGTCCTAAGCTGTTTTGCTCAGAAGCCATATCCGTGAGTTCATCAAAATGAGCGTGGATGGTCTCTTGAATTTCTCGAGTTCGACGGTTCCAGATACGAAATCCTTTCGAATTCTCGCAGTATCCAACAAATATTCCAATATCAGCTTTGGCTTTCAACTTTCCGAGGTCATCACGATCATTATTTGGGTAACTGAAGGCACCAAATACATGAAAGTAATTTATGTTCGGTTTTCTTCTGTGAAGAAGTTCATATGGGGTTTTGTTGTGCCTTTTGTTGATCATACATCTGTTTTGGGTGTAGCAAGCGGTTGAGACAGCTTCAGCCCAAAGGTAATCCGGTAATTGAGCATTTATCAACATCGTCCTTACGGCTTCCACTAACATTTGGTTTCATCTTTCGACTACCCCATTCTGCTCTGGGCTGCATGCAATAGATGTTTGGTGTTCAATCCCAACTTTCTCAAAATACTCCCGAAGAGTGTGATTCTTAATTTGGTTCGTTATCTGTCCTGACTTTTCGAATTACATTGCGGAGCTGAACCTGAATTTTTGTAAGAAAGGTGATGATCATCAAAGGAGCTTGATCTTTGGTGCGAAGAAAGTAGACCCAAGTCTATCTCGAAAAATCATCTATGATTACCAATATATATCGCTTCCCATTGATTTTCTGAACACGCATTAGGCCACAAAGATCCATATGGAGAAGTTGGAGTACATGATCCGTACTGTGCTCAGTTTTAGGAGGAAAATGAGCACGAGTACTCTTCCCTTGTTCATAAGCTGGACAAAGGTGATCTTTGGCGTACCAGAATCTTGGAAGACCATCGACTAATTTGTTACGAGCAAGATCAGTCATCGTTTTGAAATTGAAATTAGACAAACGTTTATGCCATAGCCATGCTTTTGTAGAGTGTGCTTTGGAGAGTAAGCAAATCGGAGAAGAAGCGGTCGTGTCTGACAAGCAAATGGTGTAAAGACTCGTTCCGCGTTTTCTTGTCATATGGTCGTTTCCTTGTAGATCTCGAAACTGCCCTACGAAGAAAAGGTTATGTCCAAGGCCTTCAACGTAGTATACACGGTTGATTTTGATGTTTCCGTTGACATAGTCTCCATAGCCCATTATAGCGGCAAAATGATCATTCCCGAAACTGACAGTTCCTATGAACTTTGCAACGAAGTTTACTAGGAGTTTTAGGTTGCCTGTCATGTGTCGGGAACATCTGCTATCAACAATCCATAGAACGATTTGAATCACCTGCTGATGAACTCAAATAAGTACATTTTATTACTATCATTTATCCTATTTATTTGACTTGTTTTATTATATTATCTGTGAGAATTGATACGTTAATGTTTACTTTTGTAATTCTCAGGTAAAAACAAGCATTTGGTGAAACTTGGCGATTTTGGACTAATTATGGAGCAAAACAAGCAAGAAGTTAAGAGTCTACTGAAATGTACAAGATCAAGACTATTCTGCTCCAGATGCGCCGCATCTTGCTTATTACATACGGCGCATCACTATCCAGATTTCACAAGATACGATCCAAGATACAAGAGGACATGCGCCGCATCTATAAATGGAGTTACGCCGCATCTTCTGGCGGTGTACGAATATTCCTGAATATATTAATCTTGGACCCCACGCGAAGTTAAGTCAATGCGCCACATCTACTTATTAGATGCGCCGCATCTTACCTCAGACAGAAACTATAAATACCCCAAAGTCAGACGACTTTAAGAGACTTTTTGTACGTACGATATTCGAAGGACAGAAGCCCTAGGCCGAATTCAGTCGTAGTAGCAGCACAAGACACACCTTGAACAAAGATACGAGAGCTGTAAGAAGGTCCTGCATGTATTCAATTCATTAAGTAGTTTTGTTTTATTATATTAGTACACTTTAATTGATCAGGATTGATGGGCTTGTGTTATGTTATCATTCACTTCAACTCCCCTTAAAATTGCTTTCCCATTAATTAAAGTTTATATGTTGATGTCTTTGGTGACTTTTATTAGTGCATTGATAACCTCTGTGTCTAGCTGAGCATTGCTTGGGTCGCCATGCCCCTTCCTCGCCTATTTATTAGATCGCCTATGCATTCTATCGTCTGTAGAAAAGTAGGAAGAAAGATAAATGGGATAGTCATAACTAATCATTAAGGGTTTACTCGCCGATAAGATTAGAACCAACGAGAAAGGACTTAATCTCGGTGCGTTGCATCGAACTATACACTTCATATAAAACTAGCAATAAAACAAGTGACAAGCTACTTAACTATCAGGACAGGTCTTCTTATTGTCTCGAGTATTTATCTGTGTACGTGTGTGCTTTTCGCTGATTCGTGCCTATTAGTTAGTTTATTATTTAATTGCAACCAAATCATGCCAGTCTCTCAGGCTGAACCCCTTGCGTTAAATTAGGTTGTATAGCTAACTTAAGATATTAAAATACTGATTAGAATAACTAGATAATACGTTCCACTCTTAGTGATCGACACTCTACTTACCATTATATACATACTGACCGGGTACACTGCTCGTTAAAGTGTGTGTGTTATTGATAAGTCGGCTAAATATAAATTTAAAACTTGAATACTGCTAAAACCACAACGACATACCGTGGGTATAAATTAGAGCACTCGCACGCACGCATCAAGTTTTTGGCGCCGCTGCCGGGGAGTGAATTGTTATTATCTGTTAATTTGATTAGTATTTTAATTAGGTTTTTCTTTTTAATTTTTAATCTAACCGCTAACTCTGTTGTATATTAGTTAAATTGCATTCATTGTATTATTTTGCATATTTTCTGTTATGTGTGTTATTTGTTTGCTTTTATTTGTGTTTATTTTCGTTTGTGTTTATTTGTTTTTATTTTTTGTATTTTCTGTGTTCTGCTATCGTTGTACTGAGCTTATTCAAACGATACGGCGCATCTGATTTCTCAGATACGGCGTATTGCATTTAATTTTTATAAAATACAACGCGTTTAATTAATTCGATATGACGCATCTTTTCCCCAAGATACGGCGTATCTGTTTTTGATAAAAAAAATTTTTTTCTAAACGTTAACGCCATACGACGCATCTGCTTTTGCAGATACGGCGTATCTATTATTTTAATTAAAAACAGTTTTCGAATTATTAAACAAATACAACGCATCGATCTCTGTCGATACGGCGTATCTTCTGAATCAAAAATCTTGTATTTTGAAACGTAACGAAAATACGGCGCATTAACTTTTGTTAATACGACGCATTTGATTTTAAATAAATATCGATTTTTGATAATTAAAACTGATATGGCGCATTCAACCTTCTAAGCGGCGTATCTATTTTCTGAATAAAAGTCTGATTTAATTTTAACAATTGTAAGATACGGCGTATCCAACTTTTTGGATACAGCGCATCATCTGCAGATATCAGTAACTTTAATTTTTCGTATTCCGTTTTCGTTGTTGATTTTCTGATATATTACTTTCTTGAGCATACCCTACTGATGTTTATGTGTTGATTTCAGGAAGTGCATGACCAGGAGTTCTACGAAGAACTTGATTCAACCATTCGAAGATCCTGAACGAGTCTTTCATTCGCTTAAAAGACTTTTCAACACAAAAAGCTTTGATATTTCAAGTTCATTCGAGCTTGATTATTTTTCTGAAGAGAAAGAGGAAGAAGAAACAGAAACAATGGGCGAAAACACAACTATGGAGGAATACATGAACAAAACCCGTGCTGATTACACTTCAGAAGTTACTAGACCAAAATTTGATGATAAGTCAAAGTTTGAATTGAAGGGTCAGTTTCTCAAGGAGCTAAGAGAAAATGCTTTCAGTGGATCGGAACATGAGGATGCTAATGAGCATGTTGAAAAGGTCCTCGAGATTGCGGATTTGTTTACTTCAGAAGGAGTCACTGACGATCAACTCATGCTAAGAATCTTTCCACTCTCGCTAAAAGGAGCTGCTAACAAGTGGCTAAGGAATGAACCTGCTAGTTCAATCACCACACGGGAAGATTTGAAGAGCAAATTCCTGAAGAGATATTGTCCACCTGCTAAGACTGCTAAAAAGATGGAGGCTATCAACAGTTTCAAGCAAGAGCCTGATGAAACTCTTTATCAAGCTTGGGAACGATTTAAAGATTTACTGGTAAGATGTCTTCAACACTATCTAACCCCTATTCAGGAGATAATATTGTTTTATCAAGGATTGGACGTGCCTACAAGACAAATTTTGGATGCTAAGGGAGCTGTGCCTCAAATGAGTGCAGCCAATGCTAGGAAAGCGATCCAAGAAGCTGCTGATCATTCTCAAAAATGGCACGATGGGACCTCTACTAGATCTAAGAGCAGCACTAGTTTTGACGGGTTTGCTGCTATTCAAGCTCAATTGGATAAAATTAGTAGAGAGATCAAGAAGCGTGATAAAAAATTTATGCTGCCCAAGTTGGATGTGAAAAATGCGAAGGACCTCACTACACTAAAGATTGCCCGAAGAAGAATGAAAGTGAGACGTTTGAAGAAGCATATTACACCCAATTTGGACAACCATTCCGACCTTCAGGAAGATTTAGGGAAGCCACCCCGGGATTCTATTAAAAGAACAACTTTAATCCCGCTTATCAAGAAAGGAGGCAGACTTTAGATGACACTCTAAAGCAAATTATGGCCGATGCTGCTAAAAGACATGAAGAGAATACTGCTATGATCAAAGAAATCCGAGCTTCAACGGACACTATTACAAGAAATCAAGGAGCTTCGATCAAAGCATTGGAACAACAAATTGGTCAAATGAGCAAAGTTCTTCAAGAAAGGGGATATGGAAGTTTACCTAGCTCAACTGAAACCAACCCAAGAGATCATGTCAAGGCCATAAGCACCACTGAAGAAGTCACTCCTAACATTCCTTTTCCTAGAAGACTGATGAATGGTAATGATGGTGCAAGACCCGAATTTTTCTTTAATTCTTCAGTCAGTTTAAGGAGACTACTCAAAGAGAAGACAAAGATTGAAGAGGAGATCAAGGCTACAATGAAAGAAGAGAGCTCTGCAACCGACTTACATGCCTTACCTCATAAAGAAAAAGACCCAGGAAGTTTTACTTTACCTTGTTCAATTAATGATATATCTTTCAATAATGTGTTAGCTGACTTAGGAGCTAGCGTTAGTGTAATGCCCCTTAAGACATTCACTACCCTAGGACTAGGAAAATTAGCACCAACTAAGTTGCTTATTGAATTGGCTGACAAAACGGTAAAACGACCTGAAGGGATTGCCGATAATGTGCTAGTTAAGATTGAGAAGTTTATTTTCCCTGTAGACTTTGTTATATTAGATATGCCCGAGGATGTTAAGATTCCTTTAACCCTTGGAAGACCTTTCTTGTCTACCGCCCGTGCTAAGATTGATGTGTTTAAAAGAAAAATCTCATTAAGGGTAGGGAATAATAAACTAGTCTATAAGTGCCAAGATCCTGTTAAAAGCATAATTAGAGGTGTCTATGTGCTAGGATTAAGAGAGCGTATGGACCTCGATCTTGAAGCTAGGCTAATGGGAGAAACATTGATTCAAAACAACTCAACTAATCCTAATCATGAGAACTTTGACGAATTTATTGACCTTAATGTACCTACCGAACTTAGACGCAATATTGTTAATGATTCTGATGATGAGTGGTATGATTGCGTAGTAATTAACAAACGTAGGAGAATAGTTGAGAAAACGAATTTGAATAATGATGTGTTTATTGAACTACCACCCCACCTTGCTTATTTATGCCTATATGATAATAAGAATTTCCCGTCTATCATTTTGTCATCTCTGCCCGAAAGGGACAGAACTTTGTTTATACAGATATTAAAGAAGAACGGCGTGGAAATTAAGGACGAGCAAGGAGTGTTCAATATTACTGAATTGGCGATGAGGGAGCGCGATGTTTCCGACTCCTTCAATGATCGATATTAATGAAGAGCTGAACGTGAGTCTAACTTGAAGACTCTGGAATAAAGACAAGTGCTGACCGGGAGACAACCCGGAAAACTTTTACTATTCTGTTCTGTGTCGAGTCAGTCAGGCCGCAGAGGATACGGCGCATCTCAATTTGAGATGCGACGCATCTCCTGCACTGGTCATATCTTACTTTATTTTTCTGCATTTTCTATTTTCGACTTTAAAACTTTTTATCAGTTTATTTTAATGCGGCGCATCCCTGGTTAAGGATGCGGCACATCTTCTATTCTGATTCGTATTTATTCTAGGCTCGATACGGCGTATCTTCTTCCATAAGATACGGCGCATCGACTGACCTGATGATTTTCATTTTAATTTTTATGTTTTATTTTTCCTAACTACTAATGTATTATGCAAGTTTGAACCTTTCTTAACTTAGGTGTGTTTAAAGCCTTGGTGGTATTATAGATTCCTACATTTCCTGTGGATACATCTATTATGAAGCTTAAACGTTCTCATCCACAAGAAGTTGATTTTTGCTCTTATACTAATGGAGGATCATACCGAGCAAATCTCAGGGGAGTTTTTCTGTTCTAATTCTTTTATTTTCCAGTTTTTAATCTTTTATACAAACAACGAGGACGTTGATTAACTTAAGTGGGGGGATTGGAGAATTAGAACACTTAACACTTACTTGTCCTAACTTTTTCAAAATATGCTTAAAATGTGCTTAATATATCAAAATTTAAAATTTTTTAGCATGTTTTTGTTTAAGATCTAAGTTGCATAGCTGCACACATGATGTTATTTTCAAAAATTATGATTTTTCAAAATTCACAAATCTATGAGTGTGCCGGTGACTTGTAAACTTTAGAACTTGGCTTGTATACTATTCGAGACCACCATAATAAGTATTATTTATATAATTGGAATGACTTGTCTAAATTGGTAAAATTCTAGGATTACACCTAAATAGCCTATTATATGTTATGTGTTATTAGCTAACTACACTGGTTAGTTAACCCCCGTATAGACCCTTTTGTTACTCTCATTTTTAGAGTAAGATACCCCTAGAAAAACACTCAGAGCCATTTCTTTCGTTTCTTACACCTTTGTTAAAATGTTTCGTTACACCCTTACACCTTAGCCTACCCTGTAGATTAAAATCCGTGGTTGGTTGATTGCTTTAGGCAAAGTGTGTTTCCTTACATTACCTGTGTTCGCGTGCGTAATTCATTATCTATGGTTAGGTCGGGAAATTGCACAATGCAATTGGAGTGAAAGTAAATATTGTATATCTTTGAGTTTATTTTTCGTGTGTTTACTACTTTCACTATTACCGTTATTTCTGAAGTTATGAAAAGTATGGAAAAATTATCCAGAGTTATCATTATAGTAATGTGGTGAAATTTTACACATCTTTGTTTATGTTTCAAGTAAAATAAATAAATAAATAAATAAAAATCGAAAAAATAAGAAAAGAAAAAGAAAAAGGAAAAGTTGGATGTTTGTTTAACCAACTTATGTAAAGTTTTGTATTAAGTGGTCGATATCACCACTGGTTGTTGTATATTATATCTATGGATTGAATGGGAGTTGAACGTTATGGGAACGCCAACTAAGGATATTCTTTGATTAAGATCTTGTTGAGTATAATTCGTGTCTACCTAAAGCGTGTGTTTCAAGTGTTAAAGCGTGAGTTATTCTATGATATGAGTCTTATTCATGGGATGGTTGGGATAGTGATTAACCACACTTAGGATTTTAATTTATTTGTTTTGTTTATTTTTCATTTTACACCAATTTATATCCCAAATATTATCCATACCCTATATTATTCTTTATCCAAACCTTTGATTTATTGAGATTAGGGATTTGAGCAATCTTAAGTATCGTAGTCGTGGATTCGGCTATGTATTTATGATTTTGTCGCCCTTTTTGATATAATATTATTGGTGAAGATTACTTGGTCCTATCTTTAGCCTATTCGAGTTAAGGATTTGAGCAATTGCAAGTATCGTGTTCGTGGATTCGATCATGTATTTGTGATTTTGTCGCCTTTTCTGGAATTTGAGATCGATAGAGATTAGGGAGAATGATTAACCCTTAACCTACAAACCCTTTTTACCGCTTTAGACTTGTTATTCCTTGGCTTTAGTGGGGGAGATGTGTATACTTGCCAAGCTTATGATAGAATATTCGTCACGACTGGACAGTTAAACGATTAGATTTGCTTTTATCAAAATATTTTATTTTACTTCAAATTCGTTAAGTGTTTGGTTGTGTGATTATGACAAAAATGAATACATGCTTAAATATAAAAATAAATCCTAATATCTTTTAGGATACATTTTCATAAGATTAATTCTAAGGTTTACTTGGGGACAAGTAAAGTTCAAGTGGGGGGATATTTGATGAACTCAAATAAGTACATTTTATTACTATCATTTATCCTATTTATTTGACTTGTTTTATTATATTATCTGTGAGAATTGATACGTTAATGTTTACTTTTGTAATTCTCAGGTAAAAACAAGCATTTGGTGAAACTTGGCGATTTTGGACTAATTATGGAGCAAAACAAGCAAGAAGTTAAGAGTCTACTGAAATGTACAAGATCAAGACTATTCTGCTCCAGATGCGCCGCATCTTGCTTATTACATACGGCGCATCACTATCCAGATTTCACAAGATACGATCCAAGATACAAGAGGACATGCGCCGCATCTATAAATGGAGTTACGCCGCATCTTCTGGCGGTGTACGAATATTCCTGAATATATTAATCTTGGACCCCACGCGAAGTTAATTCAATGCGCCGCATCTACTTATTAGATGCGCCGCATCTTACCTCAGACAGAAACTATAAATACCCCAAAGTCAGACGACTTTAAGAGACTTTTTGTACGTACGATATTTGAAGGACAAAAGCCTAGGCCGAATTCAGTCGTGGTAGCAGCACAAGACACACCTTGAACAAAGATACGAGAGCTGTAAGAAGGTCCTGCATGTATTCAATTCATTAAGTAGTTTTGTTTTATTGTATTAGTACACTTTAATTGATCAGGATTGATGGGCTTGTGTTATGTTATCATTCACTTCAACTCCCCTTAAAATTGCTTTCCCATTAATTAAAGTTTATATGTTGATATCTTTGGTGACTTTTATTAGTACATTGATAACCTCTGTGTCTAGCTGAGCATTGCTTGGGTCGCCATGCCCCTTCCTCGCCTATTTATTAGATCGCCTATGCATTCTATCGTCTGTAGAAAAGTAGGAAGAAAGATAAATGGGATAGTCATAAGTAATCATTAAGGGTTTACTCGCTGATAAGATTAGAACCAACGAGAAAGGACTTAATCTCGATGCGTTGCATCGAACTATACACTTCATATAAAACTAGCAATAAAACAAGTGACAAGCTACTTAACTATCAGGACAGGTCTTCTTATTGTCTCGAGTATTTATCTATGTACGTGTGTGCTATTCGCTGATTCGTGCCTATTAGTTAGTTTATTATTTAATTGCAACCAAATCGTGCCAGTCTCTCAGGCTGAACCCCCTTGCGTTAAATTAGGTTGTATAGCTAACTTAAGATATTAAAATACTGATTAGAATAACTAGATAATACGTTCCACTCTTAGTGATCGACACTCTACTTACCATTATATACATACTGACCGGGTACAATGCTCGTTAAAGTGTGTGTGTTATTGATAAGTCGGCTAAATATAAATTTAAAACTTGAATACTGCTAAAACCACAACGACATACCGTGGGTATAAATTAGAGCACTCGCACGCACGCATCACCTGCATCACAAGAAGATGACACAGATGGAGAGTTGGTAACGGTGGATCCCGTTGGGTTAGTAGCACAGTTTATAAGAATTTTTGGTAACCAGGTAAAACTAGGTTTATGCTGTAGCCAACGCTGCCATGTCCAACTAGATTCTGATTTCTTCCTAGTGAATGCACTCGGTGATTGGATTATTTTTGGGGCAACTATGGTCTTGTCTACGGTAGTCTTAGAAACTACTTTTGGCGGTTTTCCTAAAATTAACTTAGCAGCGGTAGTGGGCCTAGAGGAAATGTCATTAGTACGTTT
This sequence comes from Artemisia tridentata subsp. tridentata, assembly GCA_021014915.2. Taxonomy (NCBI): domain Eukaryota; kingdom Viridiplantae; phylum Streptophyta; class Magnoliopsida; order Asterales; family Asteraceae; genus Artemisia; species Artemisia tridentata. Next base: position 190,037,390 of record CP139501.1, read on the forward strand.
TTTATTACGAGACAAAAGGGTTTTTGCAACACATTTTTTATGATTACCAGACAAAAAACTTGTACGACAAAACACACAATAAGCATCAACAATAACATCATTCAGAACATTCATAGTCATAGCATTCATTACATCACAATTAGAATTACACGGTTTAAAGTTTGATTCTACTTTAGACATAACATGCTCGTAAGATTATTAGTATTATTAGTAATAGTTTAGTTATTAAAGTAATCGTGGAGTGGGTTGGGTCTTTACCCTCTGTCAGCTCTCCACAGCCCACACCGGGCACCTTATGTATCCCTATATAAAGCCCTTCCCACACAAGGGAAGGGTTGGAACTCCTCATTATTCTAAATCTAATATTACTTCACTTTATCTCTCTAAAGTTCCCAACCTCATTCTCTCTTTCTCTCTCTAAAATAGTCGGCCAAGATCACATCTTTTATGTGTTATATGTTATTGAATATGCTACAATTGGTATCAAGAGCCATGGTTAGGTTCTAGTGATTGCATATTCACGAATTTGTGGTGTGTTTTTGGCACTTTTTGTTTGGTTTTAGTGGTCGACTTAAATAGTGGGGAAAACCCTAGTTTGATCTTTGTTTGTGGTTTAATTTGTTAAAACAATGTACTTTTGTGTTCACAAAACCAACTTGCATCTTTCTTGACAACATACAGTCGTGTGGTGCTAGTTAGTAGAAGATTAGAAGTATTTTCTTGACTGCAGTTTGTGTTTTGGTAAGATATTCTTCGCTGCAGTTTGTCTCTCGATAAGGATTCTTGTTTGCGGTTTGTGTTAGTTTGGGTATAGTTAACTGCGTTTTTGTCTGACTGCGGTTTGGATTCTAACCATTACGGGAAAAAGGACAAAAAGTACTGAAAGGGACATCTTGTCCGTTTGCGGTTGCGGTTTTTGATTTATTGTCCTTTGCAGTTTGTCTTTTAGTGCTGCGGTTTGACTTCTTGTAGTTTGAGGCGTTGCGGTTTGAATTCTTGCGGTTTGATCTACTGCGGTTTGGTTTTTCTGCGGTTTGTGAACTTCTACGTTTTAAGTCGTTGCGGTTTAGGTCATTGCGGTTTGAACTTCTGCGTTTTTGAAACTTTGCGGTTTGGACTTCTGCAGTTTGAATCTTCTGCGGTTTGTGGTATTCTGCGATTTGAGTCTCCTGCGTTTTGTGGTTTCTGTGGTTTGACGAAGTTGCATTTAGAGGTTTCTGCGGTTTGACCAAGTAGCGTTTTGGGATTGTTGTGGTTTGACCAAAGTTGACTTTTTACGTCAAAACTTCAAACGGTCATAACTTTTGAACCGTAACTCCGTTTTCAGCGAATTACCTATCAAACGACCGTGAGACCGAGGATAAGGACATATTGAAAAAATCTATGTGTTCATCCCAACTTTCGATGCCTAAAATTGCTCCAAAATGAAGTTATTGAGGTTTTAAGTTTTCAGACCAAAATTTCACCATAAAAACTTGCATCAACCATACCAAATTACTACTATACAACAGATCACCAAGTCTACCAAACTTTCATCATAACACATTCAAGTAATCAAATCACGGTTTATTCTTGATTTTTGTAAAATCTCGCGAAAGAATCTATTTCTCGGTTTAAATCATAGAATTGTAAAATCCCGTGCACGTTCATATCATGTCAAAAACTACGGATTCAGTCATTTCTGAGGTACTCAAATTTTATGACATGATTGACAAACAAAAGATTCCTAAAGATGTACAACAGATAAACGTGTTTGAGTATGTTAGTGCCGATAGGAACTCTATGTGCCCGAATTCTCACGATAAAGAGATCCATCAGCTACAGACAAACGTTGTTGAGTCAGATACTGCTATGAACAACGTGCAACATGTGAAACACAATGATGCATCAGCTAAACCTAGTGGGGTATCTTCTATTATTAATGATGATAATGTGTTTGTTAGGAACACATTTTGTGAATTATCAAGTCTTAGTCATTTGCGATAAATAGTTCCTCAAATATGGATTCTATGTTTGCAATTAGAGGTCCGGTCCATAAGGAGTCCATGGGCCGGCCACTTAGCTAAAATACTTCTAGAAACATTCATGTAAGGGTTGCCTTAATCTTCGCCTATAAATAGAAGGTTAGGGAGCTCATATTTCTTGTTGGTTTTCATTCTCTATGCGCAAGCCATGTTGAATTATTAAGTGAATGTTAATCTTCCGTCTTTTCTTCTCTTAATCTCTTCTCTACACTTATATTATCTCTCGTATTTCATTTCTAGTTTAATCTCTATATATCGTAGCTTATAAGTAGTTGTTATCGTGGTTTAGCTAGTTGAGTAGATTGTGTTTTACGTTAATTACTAGGACCTACAAGTGGTATCATTCACCTAAGGATAGTTATCGTGTGTGTTTTAGAGTAGTTTAAATCGTCATTAAGTTTGGTTTTGTCATTTACGTTTGGATTTTTGAGTTTTTGTTCGAAGTTACGTTGAAAACAAGTGTTCTAAACGTTGCTAATTGTAGATCTTCACCAAATCGTAGTTTTTCACCTTCAAAGTTGCAAAAAATCTTAGTATTTACGTAGCTTTATTCGTTAAAATCCATAATTATCGACTAATCATCATCATTAAAAGTCCTAGACGAAATTCGAAAAAAGTCGGTGAAAAGAGGGTTTTTCGGAATTGGTGAAAAGAGGGTTTTTCGGAATTGGTGAAAAGAGGGTTTTTTCGGAATTGGCGATCAGAGGGTTTCTCGCAATTGGATAAGAAAAGGGTTTCTCGCAAATCACAAGAATTTTCGGAATTGGTACTCGGTATTTTCCTTGCTTGTATAAGTTTGTGAAAATACTTCGACTTGGCATTTATTCTCATCTCTTGTATAAGATTTGAGAAAGTGATCGAAATTGTAGTTTTGATAATCTTTCAAAATTGCTTGATCTTTCGCAATTCTGATTAACTTATCGAAATTGCTTTTTCATATTGCAATTCTGATAACTTATCGTAATTGCTAAGTTCTTTCGCAAATTAGATAGTTCATCGTAATTTTCAATTCTCTTTCGCAAATTGTTGAAGTTTTCGGAATTCTCAGTTCTTTCGCAATTGGACGTTTCTCTCGCAATTGGATGTTTCTTTCGAAATTCGCAGAATTTTTCGCAATTGGCAGTGTGAACAGTGTTTTTCGCAATTGGAGTGAACAGTAAAATTTCTTCGACATTGGACAATATTCTCAATTAACCAAAACCAAACCTTATAACTCATAACACACATTTTAATTATCTTAACGATCAACAAAAACACAAGAATGTCTCAACCACCACATTACAATTACAATTTCAATCAGCATCAGCAATATCCACAGCAACCATATAATCAGCAACAACAATTTCATCCTCAATATCAACAACAACATGCTTTTGTGCAACAACATCAGTTTTTCCCTCAACAATCAGTACCTCAGCAACAAATCCTTCCACAAACTCAAATGCAGATGCAAAACTACCAACCTTCATCAAGAGAACCTCATTGGTTTATGAAAATGTGTGAAGCTATCAGTAGTCAGCAATCCAGGCATTAAGCAGGATCGTTTGAAACTCCACCAATGCTGACTCCTGGAAACTATGTGCAATGGTCTAGCCGGTTTCTTCGATTTGTTGAACTAAGGAAACCTCATGGTCAATATCTCAAAAAGGTCATAATGGAAGGACCTTATCCACTTCCTTCAACATTGGTTCCGGGTGATCCAACTGCTATACCTCCACGAGAGGACACTACAACTCCCATTCCAGTATCTCAATATTCCACTGAACAAACTCTTCAGCAAGAAGCCAATGAGATGGCCATGGTTTACATACTCCAGGGAATTCCTAACCCAATCTTCAGGAGTATTGATGCTCAGAAAATAGCCAAGGACATGTGGGAGCATGTACATCTTCTTATGGAAGGCACAGAATTGAACCAAGAGGATTTGGAATCGAAACTCTACATGGAATACACTAACTTCATGATTGAACCTGGGGAATCTTTGGAATCATACTATCACCGCTTCACCAATATCATCAATGATCTGGAACGTCACAACATTCCTCTACCAAAGATTGCTATCAATTCAAAGTTTCTCGGTTGTCTTGGACCAGACTGGTAGAAATATGTAACATTTGTCAAACAAGCCAAAAAGATAAATCAAGTAACCTATGGACTGTTGTATGATTATCTCAAGCAACATCAATCTGAGGTAGACAAGGACATTGCAGCAAGAGGAGGTTACTCACCAGCACCAACTCCAAACTCCCTTGCTCTGATAGCTCAGTCACACTTTCCACCCTCAAATCAAGAATTTGTTCCAACACCGTCTCAACCAAGTTTCCAACCACAACCAAACAATCAGATTGTTCCTTATGAAGCACCATCTCAAAATTCTGATCATCAACTAGTCCCATACAACAATACTGACTCCATGTTCTATTCCAATGCTGATTATGATGAAGAAGATGATGTGTTCAACTCTCTCAATGAAGGATTTGCATTAATTGCAAGAGCATTCAACAAGTTCTCTAACAAGTCAAAAAACCATCTTCGTTCTTCATCAAACACCAGGAACCAAGCAGTCGTAAATGATGGTCGAGTTGAGATTCAGAATCGGTCGTCTGGTAGATTTGGGTCTGGAAACATGGGAAATTATGGTACAAGGTTTAACTCAGGTGGACAGAGGTTCAACACAGCTGGGGGCAGTGGAAATAATCTGGGGAATGCACAAAGGGGAATTCAGAATGTTGGCACTAACAGAAGAGGAATTGCAAACACGTCAATCACTTGTTACAATTGTGGAGGTAGTGGTCATATGGCAAATGCTTCCCCTAAACCAAGAACTATGGGTAGTGCATACCATAAGGAAGCTCTTCTCCTCGCACTCAAAGATGAAAAGGCCGGTGGATCTAATACTGGGAAAGAACAAAATTTCATGGCTAATGCTGAATCTGATGATGAGATGGAAGATTTGGAAGCAAATGCTGCAGTGATGCTCATGGCCAACATGCAGGAAATTAATGTAAACGAGACAGGCCCGGTATATGATACCGATGGCTTATCTCAGGTACTTGAATCAGAATGCCTTATTTATGAGATTGCTTCACCATCTGCATCTTCATCTCCACAAGAAAATCTTGTTCAAAATGATTCATCATTCCCGTCTCAAGAAGATGATCAAATAAACACTGTTGTTTCATTCGATGATGATAACACCAATGTTTCATTTGATGATCCTATTGATGATGATAATCATGATCATCTTGAACAACATGATCTTATGCCTGATCAAGATCCAGAGATTATGACCTTATTGCTGACCACCCAATCACAATTGAATGCACAAAAGTCACAGATTGACAAATGCAATGAGATTAACCAGAACTTAAAAGCCAAAATTGCAATGTTAACAAAGGACAATGAGTGCTATAAAACACAACTTTCAAGTTATGAAAAACAAGCACAACGTGAGAAAGGCTTTGAGGTTGCATTCCAAAAGACATACGTTCAGGTCAAGGATTTAGAGCATCAAGTTCGTGAGCTAACTGTTTCCAAGGCTGATTTGCTTTCTCAAAAAGAAAAGGAGCAATTTGAATTCAAGAAACAAATTGACACTTTAAATTCTGAGTTGTTAAAAACTCAATCTGAGCTTTCAACATCTCAAAAGGATCTTCTTGAAGAAAAGAAAGCCACTAGGAAACGAGTTGACTCATATCTTGAGGAGATTGTGGACTTGGAATCCAAGCTCAAAGAATTTCAGAATGTTGTATATAAAACGGGTAATTCAGTGACACAAATTCAAAGACTAACTGTGAAACCGAGTCCTAAAGGACTTGGATTTGCAATTGGAAGTGACAAACCACGTTTTTTACAAAAAGTACTCAAAGATAATCCTAAGTTATAAAATGCAGAATTTCTGTTTGATGATACTTTTAAACGCGTAGTTGTGTTTAGTAATGATGAAGAAACTGAATATCTTGAACATAAGATTGAGAGTCGATCAAAGTCAGACAAAGAATTTTCAAGAGTTCCATATGATTATTCAGCAAGACCTCACATCAGTAAATCTTTTGTTCCTCCAAAGGAAAAACCAGAACAAATACTGTCTATAACTGAAAAAAATCCCTCTTCTGAAGTTACTCCTGTTACCACTCCTGTTACACAAATCGATGGTCCAAAAGCTACTGTAGATCCATAAATGCCTCAACAATGTCGAATTCTTCGATATTTTAAGACATTTATGGATGACATTAAACTTTTGGAACAAGTGATAGAATTTAATTCTGAAATTAAAATCTCTTCATTATTTTCTCCTGCTGAGAAAGAAAAAAGAGAAATTTTTCAGAAACAATTTTTACCACATGTTAAACACCTGAGACTTTGTGCAACAATGTGGGAACAGGAACTACAGACTGAAGTTGGATCAATGATGAGTTTTTTTAAAGCTAAAGATGACAAAATTGCAAAACAAAAGTATCAAAAGAAAGCTTTTGAAAAAGAGGTTGATCGACTCTTGGAACGTGTTTTATGTGATGATGTGATTTCAGTGATTATGAATTCTATTTTTGAATCTTGTCATGCCTTGCTTGTGGATGATCATGCTGTGAATGTTGAAATGTTGCAAATTGAGATTGATAATTTGGTAAAAGAGAATGAGAGTCTTAGACAGATCAACTTTGATGTGGAAAATAAGTGTGAAAATGAAGTTTTCAAACTGAACAAAAGACTGGAATGGTGTCAAACTCAAAGTGTTGAATGTGAATTAAAGTACAAAAATCTAAAAGAGTCTTTGTCTTTCCAAAACAGTCATGCTTCAGAAAGTCAGAATAAAAATGAAATTGATGTTTTGCGAAATAAACTGTTTGAATATGAGAAAGACATAGATGAAGTTTCTCAAAACAGAAATGACACTGTCCGGTTTAAACAGAATTTTGGATTCAAAAAATCAAGAACTCCAACACATCATTGTTGATTTGAAAAAGAAACTCAGAGTTTTAGAAAAAGGAAAAGCTATGATTGCCCCAGGAATGTACTCAGTAGACAAGCCGACTAAGCAAGCATCAAATCAAACCACTAATGTGAATACTTCCACATCCACAGGACTAGGAAACACCTCTAAGGCTAGCAGATCAAGAAACTCCAAGAGACCAAGGAAGCTTAGTATCTGGCGCCTTAAGAGTGGACTATCTAAAACTGAAGAAGTAGTAGTTAATGTTAGCAGTTTGAATAAAAAGCATGATATGTTAGAAGTAGAATCACACTTGTCTAAGTCTAATTCTATAGATGATGTAATGAATGCTAAATCGTTGAATGTTATGAATGATATTATGGTTGATGCTAGTTGTGTATTTTGTCATGCTAGTATATTATCTGGAAATCATAAGAAATGTGTAGCTAAGACTTTGTTAACTCACAAAAAGAAACGATCTAGTGGCATTTCCTCTAGGATCACTACTGCTGCCAAGTCCATATTAGGAAAACCACCACTAGTAGTTTCTGAAGAATCGGTTGACAAACCCATAGCTGCATCTAGGACAAACAAATCACCAAGTGCATTTATTAGGAGAATGGCTGAGACTAGTTGGACGTGGCAGCGTTGGTTACAAAATACACATAGCTTTAAATGGGTACCAAAACTGATTAACTCATGTGTTACTAACCAAACGGATTCCACCGTTACCAAACTTGCCTCCGTGTCAACTTCTGGTGATGCAGGTGATCCAAATTGTTCTATGGATTGTTGATAGCGGCTGTTCCCGACATATGACCGGCAATCTCAAGCTTCTTGTAAACTTTGTTGCAAAGTTCATTGGAACGGTCAGATTCAGGAATGATCACTTCGCTGCTATTATGGGTTATGGAGACTATGTTAATGGGAACATCAAAATTAGCAGGGTTTATTACGTTGAAGGCCTAGGTCACAATCTCTTCTCAGTAGGACAATTTTGTGATGGTGATTTAGAGGTGGCATTCAGAGAGAAAACTTGTTTTATTCGGGATCTTCAAGGAAATGATCTGATGAAAGGAAAACGTGGCACCAGTCTATATACCATTTCTTTTGAAGGCATGAAAGCTTCCTCTCCCATATGCTTACTTTCAAAGGCACATCCCACAAAGGCCTGGCTATGGCACAAACGAATGTCTCATTTGAACTTCAAGACGATGACCGATCTTGCTAGAAAAAAGTTGGTCGACGGTCTTCCCAAATTCCGATATGCCAAAGATCACATGTGTCCTGCTTGCGAACAAGGAAAGAGTCATCGTGCCCACTTTCCTCCAAAAGCAGATCACAGCATAGATCATGTCCTACAACTGCTTCATATGGATTTGTGTGGTCCTATGCGTGTTCAAACCATCAACGGGAAACGGTACATCTTGGTAATAGTGGATGATTACTCGAGGTGGACTTGGGTCTACTTTCTTCGTACCAAAGACCAAGCCCCTTCGATGATCATTACTTTTCTCATGAAGATTCAAGTTCAGGTTCGTAACACCGTCAGAATCATCAGAACAGACAGTGGTACTGAATTCAACAATCAAACTCTTCGGGAGTTCATTGAGAAAAATGGTATTGTTCATCAAACGTTAATTGCTCGCACCCCTGAACAAAATGGAGTTGTCGAAAGACGCAACCGTACATTAGTGGAGGCAGCAAGAACTATGTTAATTAATGCCCAATTACCAGACTACCAATGGGCTGAAGCTGTCTCAACTGCTTGTTATACCCAGAACCGATGCATGATCACCAAACGCCATGACAAAACACCATATGAGCTTATTCATGGTCGAAAACCAAATATCAATTACTTTCATGTCTTTGGAGCTCTCTGTTATCCAAAGAATGATCGTGATGATCTTGGTAAACTGAAAGCCAAAGCAGACATAGGAGTATTTGTTGGCTATTGTGAGAATTCGAAAGGATTCAGAATTTGGAATCGCCGTACTCGGGAAATTCAAGAGACAATCCATGCTAATTTTGATGAGCTCACAGAAATGGCTTCTAAGCAAAACAGCTTAGAACCCGCACACAACCGTCTCAACTTTCCTGAATCTTCAGCTGAACCATTACCGTTCAACAGAAAGGATATAGAAGATTTGTTTGCTCCTCTGTTCGATGACTCTCTAGTTAATCGTGCTTCTGATGTATCCACCAATTCCGCTGCTCAAACCGTCAACAATCAAGCACCTGATACACCAGCAACTACTTCCACAGCAGTTGCTGACGACGCACCTCAACCAGAACCATCATCGTCAGTAGATCAAACACCTTCCACTTCTACACCCACAGCTGAAGATTCCCCCCACAATTCTGCTGAAGTACCCACACCATCAGGTTATGACGGAGATGCATTCTTTAATCCATTTGCTCCTGCACCAACCTTTCCTGATATTGCAGAATCTTCTACACGTAATTTGGAACCATCAAACCTGCACCATAATTATCAACACTATCCATCCACTCATAATTGGACAAAGGACCATCCCTTAGTAAACATCATTGGTAATCCAGAAAACCCAGTCATGACAAGACAAAGACTCCATACAGACGGTGAAACCTGCATTTATGCACTCACCGTTTGTCAAGCTGAACCCAAAAACATTAAGGAAGCCCTTACCTATGACAACTGGATTGAATCCATGCAGGAAGAATTGGAACAATTCATGCGGTTAGAAGTTTGGGAACTGGTAGAGAGACCAGATGGGGTTTATGTCGTTGGATTGAAGTGGATCTAGAAAAACAAGTTAGATGCAGATGGTACTGTGATTCGTAACAAGTCCCGCCTGGTCGCAAAAGGATTCAGCCAAGAAGAAGGAATCGAATTCGAAGAATCATTTGCTCCAGTTGCAAGGCTCGAGGCTGTTCGCATGTTTTGGCTTACGCGGCTAACAAGAACATAACTGTTTACCAAATGGATGTGAAGACTGCATTTCTCAACGGGCCAACTCCGGGAAGAGGTGTATGTTTCTCAACCAGAAGGCTTCGTGGACCAAGAACATCCGAATCACGTATATCGGCTAAAGAAAGCCCTTTACGGCCTTAAACAAGCCCCAAGGGCCTGGTACGACAAGTTATCTGCTTTCTTACTTGCAAACCATTTTACTAAAGGAACAGTGGACCCGACTTTGTTTATACAAAAACACGGGGAGGACATTCTCATCGTACAGATTTATGTAGATGATATTATTTTTGGATCAACTCATAAAAAGTACTCAAATGCTTTCGCAAAACTAATGAAAAATAACTTTGAGATGTCCATGATGGGTGAACTGAAGTTCTTCTTAGGACTGCAAGTTCATCAATCACCCCGTGTATATTCCTTAGTCAGTCCAAGTATGCTCAGGAAATCCTGAAAAAGCATGGTATGACCAGCTGTGACACCTGTAACACCCCTATGTCTTCCTCATCCCCGAAGCTAGATGTTGACATACATGGGACACCCATTGATCCTACAAAGTATCGTAGTATGATTGGGTCGATCATGTATCTTACAGCTAGCAGACCGGATGTTGTATTTGCCACGTACCTTTGCTCCCGATATCAGTCAAGACCAACTGAGCGGCATTTGTCAGCTGTTAAAAGAATCCTTAGATACATAAAGGGAACCATTAATTTGGGGATCTGGTATCCAAAAGATTCTGGATTTGAACTTGTTGCATTTTCAGACGCTGACCATGCAGGGTGCTTAGACACACGCAAAAGTACATCAGGGGGAGTACAATTTTTGGGTGACAAGCTCGTCTCTTGGTAATCAAAGAAGCAAGACTGCACATCACTGTCGTCTACAGAATCGGAATACGTCGCCATGTCAGCATGCTGCGCTCAAGTCATTTGGATGCGATCTCAGCTGATGGACTATGGATACGTCTTCAACAAGATTCCTATGTACTGTGATTCCAAGAGTTCCATTGCTATTTCTTGCAACACGGTCCAACATTCCAAGTCCAAGCACATTGCTCTACGCTATCATTTTATCAAGGAACACGTGGAAAGGGGTACTGTTGAATTATACTTTGTGGGTACTGAACACCAACTGGCGGACTTGTTCACCAAAGCCTTGCCCCATGCAAGATTTGTGGAACTGGTTCACCAGATTGGCATGAGATGTTTGACTCCAGAAGACTTGGAAAATTTTCTTATTCAAAATTAACAGGAGTCATACATCAAACTATCTTTGTAAATAATTATTGAAAAACACAAAAAGATTTTCTATTTAAAAAAAATAAAATAAAATAAAATAAATAAAAAATAAAAAATAAAAAATAATGCAAGTACAAACCTTATCAACACTTTGTTCATTTTTCTTAACCATCATTAATTATTTTCGAACAAGTGTTGAGGGGGAGACACAAATTTTTTCAAAATTTTTTCAAAATTTGTACTTGCATCGTTTCTTCAACGGTGATTGCTTCAAACAAATGTGGTGATAATCTAGGATTAAAAGTTATGTGCCAAATTTGCCAAGTAGAATACTTTAAGTTAGAATGGTGCTATGGTAGATTAATAAGTGCAACAGAAACAAAGCTTAAGGACTAAAAGTGCAAAATTGAAAAACAAAAGTTAAAATTACAAAAGGAATAATAAACAGTTGGCAACATTAACTGCAGTACATTTATTTTCACTGACAACCACATTCAATACACACAACCACTTCATCAACGGCCCTAATTGATCCGACCAATCCGTTCAAGATCCGTCAAATCTGGGAGTGCTCGAATGATTAACATGTGAATGTGAACAACGGTTCTTAAGGATTTCATGATCCAACGGTTGATTTTTTCTGTAATAATTATTTTATATTTAGGGTTTTGCGAAAATTATGCATAATCGATTCTGTGTGTTTATGATAATTTTTGTTGATGAATATTGGTTAATATGAACCCATAATCATAATCCTAACATGAATTAGACCCAGAAACTCGAATTGTGAATGTTCTTGATTTAGGGTTTTAGCGTACGAATTGGGGAAAATCAATTGCATGTGTTTCAGTGTAATTAATGTGTTGCAATGTTGTTGTTATACATCGAATTGAATACTTGTAGCCTTGGATTAAACCCAGATACATCAAATTTGCTTAATTGATTTTGAGGGTTTATGAAGAACACGTTTGCACTTTCAGGTTGATTCTTAGGATTGTGTGGTTAAAAGTTGTTATAACTTGGTCAAAATGCTTAGAAACTTCATAGGATTCCACTGATACATGCGTGATAACATAATTTCAAGTGAATGTGAAATGCGAAAAATCTGCTGAATCATAAGTCTTCAAAGGTATCGAAATTTCTTGTATAAGAAGTTTTCGAAATTGAAAAGTTTTCGCAATTGGAAAATGTTTTCGCAATTGGAAAATTTTTCGCAATTGTAAAAGTTTTTCGCAATTGTAAAAAGTTTTCGCAATTGTCAAAAGTTTTTCGCAATTGTCAAATGTTTTCGCAATTGTCAAATTTTTTCGGAATTGTCAAATGTTTACGCAATTGTCAAAAGTTTTTCGCAATTGTCAAATGTTTTCGCAATTGTCAAATGTTTTCGCAATTGACAAATGTTTTCGCAATTGTCAAAAGTTTTCGCAATTGTCAAAATTTTCGCAATTGTCAAAAACCTTTCGCAATCGTCAAAAGCTTTCGCAATTGCAAATTTTTCCGAAATTATGTTCCAACTTGTGTTATAAATTTTGAAATATCATGCTAAGTTAAGGATCTCATGTGAATCGTTAAGTTTAAACTAATGCTAACCCACATGTATCCTACAAATTGGTATCAAATGATGTTTCAGATTTTTCACAAATGTCTGCACCAGCACAACAACCACTACCCATGATCACTAAGGAAGAACTGTTTCCTCAAGGGTTCAAGGCTAAGTATGGATACAACAATGCAAGAGTAGTCTTTGACAACATCAAATGTGCTGAGCCAAGTTGCCAAATAGCAATTGAAATTCTCAGAAGACATGAATGCAACAGCATCTTGGAGAATTCAGATAATGTCCCAGAATTGTACATTCATCAAATGTGGAGTACCATTGACCTCGATGACTACAACAGATATTTCACATGCACTCTGGACAGAAAACAAGTCAAAGTCACACCTATACACCTACGCAAAGCCTTATCTCTACCAGATCCACCTGAAACATCAAACAAATTTTGGCCTGCACCATCAGAACAAGATATCCTCAAGTTTCTTCTCGACATTGGTTATGATGAAAATCCCAATCTTCCACTCACAACAATTTCAAGCATCAATGCTAAATCAATTCCACAACCGTGGAGAGCCATTTACTACATTTTGGTTCGCTCGGTTTCAGGAAGAGATAGCAGACATGAGCACCCAAGACTTTCACATGTTCAACTCTTCTGGGGAATAGTTAACAAGAAAAATCTTGACTATGCTGCACTCATATGGGAAGATCTTGTGTTTCAGATAAGAGCCTGTAAGAAACCAGTAACAAGAATTCCATTCATCCGCTACACAAAGATGCTGATCAGCTTTCTCATTGACAAGAACTCCGACATCTCTCCTCGACCTGAAGACAGGGAACTTCATGTGATAAGGATGGATAAGCCTATCAAGTCAGTCTATTTTCCTAAAGATAGTACTCACAAGCAAGGGTCAAGACTACAGGAAGAATTGTTGACCGAGGAAATCAAGGAGACAAAAGCCTTCAGAGATTATGAATATGCATACAACAAAGGCCAGGTCGGGTTCTCTAAGAATCGTGAAGGAACGGGTTCTACAAAAACTCGTTCTAAAAGCAGTAGGACTGGGAGTGCCTCTAGTGCCTCAAAACAACCAAGAAAACCACACCCCAGAACCCTCAAAAGACGGGTGAAAGCTGATCCAAAGTCAAAAGTTGAAGAAGTTGGCATTCATGATGAAGAAGAAACTGGATCAGATGAGTCAGAATCAGAAGAAGAAGTGACTGTCCATATGGATGATGCAACAGCTAACTTTCAAACTGAAATCGACACACTTAATGGAAAGAAAATTAGCATGAAAACACTTAAAGAAGATGAGCAAAGAAGGGCAGATCTAAAAGTTAAACTAATGAGGGAGATGGAAGAGAAAAAGGGAACTGGAGGGTCCGAAACCGTCCAAGAAGTAGCCTCAACCCATACTGATCCGGTTAATCAACCCGGAGGGTCTAAAGCTGCTACCACCACAGCTCAGTCCAATACGGTTAATCAACCCGAGAGGGCTGAGTCTGATATTTCTCCACAACCAAGCTCGGTTTATCAACCCGACTTGGACAAACAAACACAGTCAGAGCAGGAGAAAGAAAAGGTCTTTATAGATGAAGAAATACCTGATGACATGTTTGACAGTGACAAGGAGAAAGAACCACAACATGAAGATACTATTGATTGGAACAACTCTGAAGAAGAATGGGAAATCATTGGGGATAAAACCACAGAAGCTGCCAAACAGCTTGAAGCAGAGCATGAGGCAGACTTAAAGAAAAAGGAAGAGGATAAAAGAAGGAAAAAGGAAGAAGATGAAGTGGCAGAAAAAGAGGCTGATAACTACATTCATTCACCATCAAACACTCCACCTCATCTTGCTATGGTTGTTTATGTACCACAACAGGAGCCACAATCAGAGACTCCGATTCCTCCAGTTTCATCTCCAAAACCAACAACACCTCCAGAGTCACCTCCTAGAACTCCACCACCTCCACCGTCACCTCATAAAGAATTAACACCACCCAACTCACAATCATTAATTCCTTCACTCACTGCTTCATCTTCAAAGTCACCATCACCATCCAAAGGCAAAGCAACCGTTTCAGAAACAATCAAAAAGGTCATAAAAAGTAAGAATGTAAGAAAAATTGCTCGTGTCACAAGGGTCGAAGTCATCTCTCCAGCTGCAAAGAAAATAAAGAAGGCAGCCAAACTTGCTCAAGAAAAGAAAGACAGACACCTAAGTGACCAACTGAATGAGATGAAAACCTTGGTCAAGGATCTGTCAGGTCAAGTTGATGAGCTGAATAAAACAAAGCAATTAATGGATGAGTTTCTGAGTGACAATGTCAATGAACGACTGCTCAAGGCAACTCGGGGCAATACAAAGCACTATGTCAAGCAATTCATGCCTGAAGTTCGAGAAAACCTTAAGGAACACATCAACAAATATCTCGAAGAAAAGCTTCAAAACATAGCTGCATCAACCCCTCAACAAAAGCACATCCTTGATTATACTGTTGAAGAACTTCAGGACGCTCTTCTTTCCAAACTTCTTGCAAAACCTTCCTTGTCTTACACAGAACTACCTATCATTAATGCTATTCGAGCCAATGTGGAATCATGCAAGGTCACAGCTGATCAGGGAAAACGTACTCGTGAAGATGATGACGAAGACCAAGACCAGGACAACACAGCAAAGAGACACAAGACTGGAAGCGGATCTGGAATTCACATCAACGAGCCAACCGGAACAACAACTTCTTCTCCACCTCCAAAGGCTCCAGAATCTGGACCAACTGCTGATGAGCATCAATTTGAGCAGTTCACCACAGAAAATGTGGAATTTCAACCACAAGATGATCATCCACAATCACCACCTAAGTCCCCTCCAAAGTCAAAGCCTTCAAGCAGCAAGAAATCTTCAAAACAAGTCAATGTAGTCTAATGGCTTGATAATGATGATGATATTCGAGGCAATGACTAGTTCGATCAACTTGCTAGTGCTCAAATCCAAGAGGAAGAAGTTTCTAAGGTTGAAGACAGTACTTTTGCAATCACACAGCAAATCAAAAGTACTCTGGGTATCAAAAAGATGACCAAACGAGAACTTTTCCGAATAAAGAATGATGCTTTCAATCTCCTCAAAGACAAATCTCAGAGTGCTGCTGAACTGGAGTATCATCTTGAAAACATTGCCCGAGCAATGTCAAATGATTTTGACTGGACTAATCCAGACATAATCAGGGTTGATGGCAGAGACAGTAAGAACCGTCCTTACATTACAGATTGGACCAAGCCACTTCCCGTGATACGCAAACATCACATCTCCGAAATCCCTTTCCAATTCTTTTTCAAAAAAGACCTTGAACTTCTCAAGTATGGAGCATTAAGCAAAACAAAATATGCAACATCAATCACTTTCACTCCCGCAGCTCATTACACACAACTAGCCATCGAGGAAGCTGCTTTACACCAACAACTCTTCGTCAAACACCAAGTGAACTATGATCGTGATGCTGAACTTGGAATCCATCATTGGTATGACAAAAGGAAGACATGGTACAGGTATAAATTTTCTGATAAGTCTCATGAAAAAGTATACAGTGACCTCAGGATTGTGGCAGTGGTTAGCGTCAGAGGATCAAAGAAGTATGATTACACCTTTCTATCTGAGATCACTATCCGACGACATGACAACAAACTCTACTCGTTCTCCGAGGCAGACTTCCCAGATCTAAATCTCAATGATATTGAAGATATGTACCTTATGAAAGTATAGGGAAAGCTGCAACATCTCTCTACCGATCTTCAATACGCTTTCAGTACGGCTATCTGCCATTTCATTCGGAGAACGATCATCAAAGAATGAGTAGAGGATCTTCAGCTGGGTGTGGAAAGCTATCAAGTAAAATTGAATCTCGTTGAGCCTGTCATACATCTTGACAACAACCATGATCCACAATACACCATGAAAAGACACCCACTCTTTGGTTTTGTCTACAGAAGTACAACGGGATTCAATCGCTTCATGTCATTCAATGAGGTTCACAAATTCTGTGATGACACACTGAAGAACCTTCGTGACGGGTTAGTTCATAGAGTTCGTGATCAAGAATTGGGAAAGACAAAGAGATGGAATAATGATGAACTGAGGCATGTGAAGCAGTTTGTCTGGAAGATTGACAGGAGATTGGTTCGTAGAGATCAGATACGACGATTGGAGAGCTATGTTGGCGGTCGTCCACCCTTTCCAATCAGAATCTTTCAAAGGCTAGATCCAGTCTTCACAATATTCATCAATGGAGCTTGATGTAAGAATTTGATATCTTTATTCATTATTCTTATATTTTTTTCTTACATTATGATTGTGACATAATGGCTTGTGCACACATAACAGTGCACAACCCGTACCTGTAAAGAAAGGACCCTGAGGTATGCTTCAGTGCCTCAATCCTAATCAAAGGAGCGAAAGCTTCTTTCTTATGAGTAGAATGAAACCTGAATGTTTTCTAAGTTTTTCAAACATTCTGCTCATAAGGACAAGTATTCCCTTTGTCAAGGGGGAGTATTTGAAACCTAATCTTTGTTCAAAACAAAAGTTCTTGAAATTCTTCCCTAAAACTCAAAAACAGCATATTTTAATCATAAAGTTTTTCAAAAACATCATGAGTATGCTATTTTTGAGGGGGAGAATAAGTGATGATTAAAATATGATATCTCAAATGCTGGTATCTCACAAGTGCTCAGACTCAGAATTGACCCTCGAATTGACGATAGGAAAAGTCAGTAGTCGAAAGGACATGTCCCGGACGGGTAATAATTTCAAGCCAGTTCATCTGGTGATGTAAACGTATCTCGCTAAGGTCGTGTCTGAGTAGAATGTACCGATTTCAAGCGATTTTCCTAGAATGTGATCTGGACGGGTAATAATTTCAAGCCAGTTCATCTGGTGATGTAAGCGTGTCTCGCGATGATCATGTTCATTGAAAATCAATCAATTCAAAAGTGCCAACTCTTCCCGGCATGTGCAAATTCACTTTAACTATATATGAGCACATGTTAAGGGGGAGTCTTTCAGAAAAAAGCAAAACTCTCATAGTGTGAATAAAATGTTTTTACAATCATCGACACTTTGAGAGATTTTCAATGGTTTGGTTGATGGCATCATTAGGATAGTCAAGGAGTCATAAGGTGACTAAGGTTTAGTAAAAACCGTCCTATGATCTGCCAGAGCCGGAGGGATCTACCCATAGACAATTCCCATAGTTTAGAACTAGAAAGTCCTAGGTATGATACAAAAAAAAGGAGAAATGGAATGAAAGGAGAAAGAAGGGGTTGAAGAATTAAAAAAAAAAAAAGGGTGAAAAGAAATAGCCCTCCATTTGTTCAACCTTAGGGCAGACACCGAGTTCAATATATAATCTACTGGTTGACGGAGCATCACCGGTATTGAAGACAAAAGACGTCATGGACCCAGTGACGCACTGCACTAAACCTTCTAAGCCACTCAGGTGTCTCTCAAAAGGAACTTGTTTTATTCTCACGGAGAACCCTTAATCATCTATCGACCTCTCACTACGAGATGTGTTGATATTGAAAAGGAGGCACTCTGCTCCATGCCTCCGACGACCAAACAAATGTGCACTAATCGAGTCTAGAGCCATGAGATTCATCAAAGATCTCTTAGGAACACTTAGTATTACACTGTTGTTTTACATCATGGGCATCAGTTGTAAATTAGGATGTGTCCTACGCAGATCTTAGCAATCTGCCGAGAACATTCTTGAGAGAATTCACAATTGTGATTCTCAGTGATAGAATGGAAATCCTGCCAGGATAACATCAAACAACCCTGACAGCAGGTCACTTCGGTAACTCCTTGTGGGTTACGCTTAGTGTTTGCTCCAAACGGTCTACAGTCGTGGGGTGATCTCCAGTGACTCACTGAATTGTGGGTGCACTTTGGTGTGTCCGTGTAAGCCCTTTCGAGGGTATCCGATTCAGAACGGCCTGGGCTAGGATTAGAGAAAGTCTTCACACTATGTTGTTGACGATCTCGAAGTCTGAGCCTGTAAGTGCCGGTTGGTTCGTGTTGCTGCTGCTGCTGCGGAGGAGCTTGAAGACCTGGAGTTCAACCAACATCAAGACTCCACCTTGCTCATATTCCAAAGATGTGTTCTCACAAAGACTCAGAAATAACAAAAGTTCAACAAATGTTAATGAAAATTCAAAGTTAAAGCACTACAACCTTTCACGAGTTAAAGATTGAAGAGGTGAGAACAAAATTGCAGAACAAAAGTCAAAAGAAATATGAGCATGGTGGAGAAGACGTGAAGACGTCAGTAATAAAGACCATTAGAGAACGACAGATCAGTACCATATCATATCATGTCAAAACAAGAACGAAAGAACAAAGATTATGAAGACGTCTGAAGCCCAAGAAGCAAAGATGACGTCGAGCAACAAAAGATGACTAAGACTTAGGGGGAGATTGTTAGGAACACGTTTTGTGAATTATCAAGTCTTAGTCATTTGCGATAAATAGTTGCTCAAATATGGATTCTATGTTTGTAATTAGAGATCCGGTCCATAAGGAGTCCATGGGCCGGCCACTTAGCTAAAATACTTCTAGAAACATTCATGTAAGGGTTGCCCTAATCTTCGCCTATAAATAGAAGGTTAGGGAGCTCATATTTCTTGTTGGTTTTCTTTCTCTATGCGTAAGCCATGTCGAATTATTAAGTGAATGTTAATCTTCCGTCTTTTCATCTCTTAATCTCTTCTCTACACTTATATTATCTCTCGTATTTCATTTCTAGTTTAATCTCTATATATCGTAGCTTATAAGTAGTTGTTATCGTGGTATAGCTAGTTGAGTAGATTGTTTTTTACGTTAATTACTAGGACCTACAGTGTTGCATGAATAAAAGATTCCCGACAAAGTACAACAGATAAACGTTGTTGAGTCAGATACTGCTAATATGGGAAATAGTGATGTTATCCCATATGAACAATATGTGAAACACGACGAAGCGTCTGTTGTACTGAGTAGTGCATCTTCTGTTGTAGATAATGCTTGTGTTATAGATAATGCTTGTGAGTTGCATGAGTACACCGTATTTATTCCCGATGAAACCTTGACCACTAGACTTAACATCTATAAAGATCAGTTGGTCATATATGAACAACGTGCTAAATTTGAGCTAACTGAACGTGAGCAGAAAATGGATAGTCAAATGCGTACACTCATAACTGAACGTAATTTAAGGGAAGAAACATTGAAAAAAGAGTTGAATTCTTTGCAAAAACAGCTGGATCAGACTGTTAAACAAAAACAGGAGGTCCAAGAGCGTGTAAATACACTAAAACAAGATTTCAAAGAAAAAGAAACAAAACTCTTAAATGATTTCTCCAGACTTAAAACGTTAAAGAATAAGCTTGAAAACAAGTTGAACACACAAGACCAAACAGACAAACTGCTCAAATGATTCAAAAGCACAAAAAGTTGTGTGATAAGCATAGTGAAAATAATGTAGGTGAACCTAAATTAGCTCTTCTTAGGAGTGCTAAAGTAGCCCAACCTGCCTTATATGATGCAAATGTGATGATTAAGCCTGATCATGCCCCTCCTGATGTGTCATCATTAGAAGAGAGTAATGAGATAGAAGCAAGAAATAGAGAGAGATTGGCTGAAAAAATGAAGGATCCCAAGTGTATAGCCAAACGAATTATAATCAAACCCCATGATTATTATGAGGAAAATCGTTTGACTGTTTTTGCGCCTCAAACTAAGTTGACGCTTGAGCAAATATTTTGGTCTTTGGACATAGAAAAGAGAAAGGACGATGAACTTAAAGCCAAAACTCCACTCCTTAGAAAAATTGCGGCAGTAACGGTGTATCCCCCCAATACACCCAGGCACTTAGTTCCTTTGACTCTTCCCACTGAATGTAAAACCCTAATTAGCATATACGTTCTCTGGCAACTATTTGCTGATTTTGATAAAACATGTAAGAAGAGAATTACGCCAACGGGAATTACTGAAGGGGAAAGGGGTTTTGAACAAACAAAAAGGTGTTACTTAACTGAGGTTATTCCAGTTTTTAAACTTCTCAAAGAACATTTTGAGGGCTTGCAAAAAAACCTTAAAACTAAAGTAACCAAGATGAAAGAAGTGTTTAAAGATATGGAAAATGAGGTGGCCCAAAATGCGATAGACATTAAGATTCGTGAGATTGAGAGAAAGAATATTCTCATCACCAATGAGAATTTGATTGCTAGATTTATTGCACAGGATATATTTTATACTGCTACTGATTCTGCATTAAATGCCTGTCAATTTCATGAGTATTTGATGAAGCGAAAAGTGTACCGCTTTTAGGGGGTCATTTAAGCCCTAAATCGTATTTATTTGATCAAATATTGCCCTAAATCGTTCCTTTTGTCATTTTAGGTACTTTTGAGAAGAAATCTGGAAAAGGAAGCATTTTGGACGTTTTTGGAGCATAAAAGTGAAGAAAACGGCAAAGTCTCAAAATTATGCTGGAAACTACCTTTGACGGCGTCAAGGATTGGCCCAGACAGCGTCATGGCTTGGCAAAAGAGGTGGATATGAAAATTACTCATGATAAGCCAGAGAATTTTGCATGAAAAATCTGACGGCGTCACCCTTTAAGATGATCAAGGCCATCACGGCTTAAGCTAAAGAGGGACGGCGTCAAGCTCAATTCTGACGGCGTCACCCCTTGATAGGCCAGAGAGGATTTTGGAGCACTAAAGAGGGACGGCGTCAGGAAGGCCATCCGGGAACCCTAAAAGCGGCGAGGTGACGGCGTCAAGTCCTATAACGTGACGCCGTCAGCCCTTAAACTCTATATATAGTTTTGCAATTTTTTGTCATTAGGGTGGAACTTATTGTGTGTAATTTTGGAGGAGAAACCCTAAGATGAATTTCTGCCATTTTTAAGGGTTTTCATACCCTTGGATCTCCCATGTTTAATTGAAGATAAGTAATCGTTTAATCATTCAATATGTCTATGTGTTGTTTGATTATATCTCGTTCTTGTCTTTTGATTAACATGCTAGGCTAGATTTATCTTGTGTTTGCTTAGATCTAATGAAACCTAGCTATTGATTGTTGGTTATTAGTGTGTTATTAATTGTATTGGATGATTGTTCATCTATGTTAGGCTTAAGAAAACTGGCTAACTTCCTATTCGGTAACTTGCTTGAACGTCTTAAGAAACATGAACCAATGCGTACTAAGGTTTTTATGGTTGTATTTAATGCATGAGCGAATTCTAGTGATCCCATGTTAGGAGCTTCTTAGCCGGCTCGACATAGGAGTGAAGTAGGAGCTTATAGAGTTGGGGAAGTACGTACGCCACCCCACGATTGGTATTAAGGAATACACCCGTCATCCACGCGATTAATACACACTAATCAACCGGTAAAAGATAGTTAGGGAGTAAGGAAATCTAAGTAAACACATTTCTCTCCATATAAGTTTTACCAATCTTTTCATTTTCAGTTATTTTATTTTATTTGCATTCGTAGTTATTTGGGTTAGTTGACTAGCAACTAATTCCGCCCACTCTTTCAAACCCGAGATTTTACTTGCTTTCATAAAAATATAAAAACATAAAAAGAATCTTCTCTCACCCTTAGACCTACTAAAGTAGTTTTTCATACCTAACGAACACTATTCCCTGTGGAGAACGATCAATCCCCCGTACTTACCACTACACTATACTACATCGGTCAGGTACACTGCCTGGTGGGGTTGTAAGCCTCTTGAGATCCCTCGAGAGGTAAAACCTGTTGTAAGGTTGCAAAACCACGCATCAAGTTTTTGGCGCCGCTGCCGGGGAATAGTTATTGTTTAGGTTGAATTTTTATTTTATAGGTCTACTCACTAGATTCCTTTCTAGTGAGATTTTTATTTTATTTTTGTAGGTTTTCTTTAGTCTATCTTTTTTCTTCGTTTCTGTGTTCGTAACCATTACCATCCGACATCATGGAAGATGGTAATATCCTTGATCCCAACAACCCACCACCACAACAACCACCACCACCTCCTAGAGCCCGTACCTTAGGAGACTACTCCCGTCCTAGCCACCATGGCTATCGAAACACCATTGAGCTCACTCAAGGAGCCAATGTCACTCCCTTGCGATCCGACACCATCCGGTTGGTGCAAAGCGGATGCGCATTCCATGGACTTCGTTCCGAAGATCCTAACCAACATCTCAAGGACTTTCTCAAAATCGTTGATTCTATAGACCTTGATGTTGCCACTCGAGAGACGACCCGACTACGTCTCTTTCAATTCTCTCTGCGGGACCAAGCTAGTCAATGGCTAGAGCGTCTACCCGCAGGATCCATCACCTCTTGGGATGATCTCACCACTCGTTTCCTTGCTCAGTTTTTCCCACCGGGAAGAACTACCAAGTTAAGGAAGGATATCTTGATGTTTGAACAACGTCGAGGCGAAACCCTCTACGGGGCATGGATTCGATTCAAGGACTTACTCCAAAAAGTCCCTCATCATGGCATAAATCTCTGGCTTCAAATCCAAATCTTCTATGACCATGTTGATTACCACACCAAGCGTGCCATCGATCGAGCCGCCGGGGGCAGATTGCGCGACAAAAGCGCCGAGGAATCATGGGAAATCATTGATGAGCTTGCATCCGACATGATGAATTATGGCAAGTTTCCCACGACGTACGCACGGCGGTCAAGACATATTCATCGCCCGATACAGCCAATCAAATCACTGAGGAAAGCGTTAGTGAACTTGAGAAAAGGGTTGCATATCTTATGGAAAAGCAAAAGAGACCCTTAAGTCCACAAAAAGAAACAATTAACTCGGTCTCAAGCGTTAGGCAAATACCATTGTCCGAATCACCCCTTAGGGAAAATACTAAACCCTTCCATAAGCACGCTCAACCCAACTCACCACCTCAGGAGCTTAGTCCAACATTCGAAGCTCGAATGAGAGAATACATGTCAAAACACTCCGAACGGTTGGCAAAATTTGAGGAAGCCGTCTACAAACAGAAGGAGGAAATGGAAGAGAAGATGGCGGAGATGATGAACCTTTTGAAAGAATACACAAATACAAAAGCTCCTGAAAAAGTGTTGGTGAGGAATGACGTTGAAGTCCCCAACACTAGATTTGTCAAGGCCATATCCGTCGTCCAAGAGGGCGAAAATGATGGAAGAGGGAAATCCATAACTATGGAAGTTAACAAAATTGACCTCGTCCCACTTAATGATGGAAACACCAATGCCTGCAACTGCGATTCAGACAAAGGCAAGGAGGCGCCCTCTAAGGAGCGCCAATTGGTAGAACCGCCAAAGTCACAACAAGTGAGGCATTACTTGAAGCACGATATCAACAAGGAGACCATAAACGATTGGGTGAGAAACTATCGACGTACTCATCTACCCAACAAGGAGTCCAAGAGAATGGAACCGGATGATGAATCCGACACATTACCCGGAGGGCAATTGTATGAGTGCCTCATAAGACAAAAGTTAGTGGAAAAGCAGGAATTCTACAGGGTCTTCGAAATACCATGCAGCATTGGAAAACTCAAGTATCTGGATGCGGTAGCCGACCAAGGTTCCGACGTAAATTTGATGCCTTTATCTGTTTATGTCCAGTTAACCGACGAACTGCCATCCATCACCCGTACTAAACTCTCCTTTGCAAAACATTCTTATGAGTACCCGTTAGGAATTGCAGAAGATGTGTTGGTCAACGTTGCCGGATTCCTGTATCCGGTCGACTTCATGATTATTGAGAGGAATGATATGAATATGCCAATAATCCTTGGGGCACCCTTTCTCGCTACCACTAGGGCACAAATCGATTACGGAAATAGTGCCATCCTAATGAAGAAGGGGAAGAAAACAATAAACTTCCCAACGGTCCCACGACATATACGAGATGTTGCTCTACAAAAGAAGATGGAGGCGAACTCCAATATAATCTGTGGTAATGTTCGAGAGAAAATCCGTGCATGGGAGGCAAGGATTAAGAGTTACAATGAAAATGAGATTAGAGAATGTAAGGGTGGAAATAACGATTATATTGAGGCTGATGAGATGACCAATAACCCCGTTGAATTTACAAAAGGAGACTCAGTGCTCCTAAGGCATTCAGAAACAAAAGCACCCACCGATGAACCAAGTCCCTGGTGGTACGGACCATTCACAATTAAAAATCTACACCAAGATGGGGTAGTACGCTTGACCAGCAAGGGAGGAGGTGAAGTGACAGCGAATGTCGAGCGATTGAGACACCAACACCCTAATAGCAAGGATTATATCTATCAGGGATACGTCATTATGAATGATGGGATCACGTAATGTACGTGACTTTGAGTCTAGCTACAAGACTCGTTAATAAAGAAAAGCGCTTCTTGGGAGGCAACCCAAGCTTTATTTGTTTTGTGTGTTTATTTATTTGTTTGTTTGATTTTATTTGTTTCCGTATGTGTGTTTAATTTTTATTTTTATTGATTCATGTTCAAAACTAATCTGTGAAAATGCTTTATCTTGTTTTTAACTTCGTCTTAACTACATATAAAGGTATTTTGCAAAAGTTAAGTGTAAGGGAAATCTAAATCGGTTTATTAGAACACAAATGGACATGAATCATAATAATAATAAATTAACATACATATTAGTATTTGTTTGAGTCAAATGCTTGTATCGAGTCATGATGATGTTTTGCAGGATTTCCAGGAAGTAAGGTATAGGTTTTTCCAAAATTTTTCCGGAAACTTAACATGAGAATTCTGTCAGATCATTTCTGACGGCGTCAGGATTTACAACCTGACGGCGTCAGATTTAATTTTCTGAAAATTTTTGAAAGTTTTGTTTTCATAAAAAGTTTTTATTAAATCTCTAACTTATAATCTCCAGGAATCTGCAAAACTATCATTCCACAAGCATTATATCCTTATATATAGAATTTATCCCGCCGATGTTATGCAGGTTTTCGTGTTTGTTTTCTCAGGTTTAACAGGTTATTTTGGACAAGGAAATGTTTGTTGGATCAAGCTTTTGGCGATGCATTAGTCATAAAGCTTCTACATTCTCTTGGAAGAAGATCTAACCATGTTGCCACATTATCCACCGAGCGAATCAGGGGAGTATTTGATTTCATTCTTTTACTTTTTTCTTTTACATCTTGTTATTTGAACATTGGGGACAATGTTCATCTTAAGTGTAAGGGGGGGTAAAAGTACGATACTTTAGAGAATACAATTGCACTTGATTTTTGTTTGTTTAATAGTAAATGTGTAATAAAACTCAGAGAAACACCTGTTAGGGTAATTTTAGTGCCAAATTTAAAATTTTTTATAACATTTAGGAGTGAAACTTTGATCTTAATGAGCGTCTCATGGATAGGAGTTATATGACTAGCACAAAAACCGTACCACAAAAAAATTTTCCACCCCCAAATATGTGAGGTTCGCCCCTAGAATTGGTAGGAAAAGCATTTATGCTATGATGTGTGTACCGGTAGCACTTAGATTCTAGAACTTGCGTTAGGACCATTCCGAGGCCACAAGTGAGACTACATTCGTGTAGTTAGATTTACTACATGATAAGAGGCATTAGGATTAACCCATTGTTTTACACCTGTGTTTTTGTTATAATTACTTTGGCTACATTGGTCAAGTAATTCTCCCACACCCTTTGCGTTGTACTCATTTTTAGTACACGATACCCCTAGTACACCCCTCAGAGCCTATCTTTTCGTTTCGACCTTTAAGCATTTTACTTAAAGGAACATATTGTTTTGGGACGATTGGGACTCATGGGTAAAGTACTAGTGTAATGGAGTAATGGGGAAGAACATCATTATTACCCCCATATGTGCTAAATATTTTAAAAGTACTCCAAGTTTTTCAATTATCTTAATTCGAGTCATTAGAATAGTATTTGTAAAGTTATGTAAAAGTTCAAGTGTAAGGGGAATGCAACGCCCCTATGATGTATTATTTTGGATGGTAGGGCAAGAGTGTATGCAAAAAAAAAAAAAAAAAAAAAAAAAAAAAAAAAAAATCAAGAAAAATACAAAAAAATGAGAAAAAGAAAAATAGAAAAAACATACGGTCTACCATCCCGTTTTTATTTTATTTATGTTTTTATTATTTTGTTTTTATTAAGCTTAGATTGGTCGATTCTTGGCTTAGCAACGTTGTATAGTACATGTAATTAATCAAGATCTTTAACTCGCCACCAGTAAAATATCCCTTATCCAACAAAACCGTGTTTATCATATCCCTACACCTCACGTTATAACCCATTTAAAAGCCCTCTTTGATAGTTTATCTTAGGTGCTTACGCCTAGTGGAGGAGGTTTTCGATCCTTGCCCAAGCCTATGGTAATCTATTTGCTATGACAGGTAGTGAGAGATATTATCCGTTTTCATTTATGAGATTTATTTTGATGACACTTGAGAGATGTGAGTATCTAAACACTACTTGTGAGGTGCTAGTTTGTAATCTCCGTGCTTATTATGATTAAAGTGGAACGATTATTTGTTGTAATTACTTTTATATTAGCATTAAATGACCCCTAACTTGTATTTTGATTAGAATAAAAGCGCATTTGCTTGAGGACAAGCAAATCTCAAGTGTAAGGGTATTTGATGAAGCGAAAAGTGTACCGCTTTTAGGGGGTCATTTAAGCCCTAAATCGTATTTATTTGATCAAATATTGCCCTAAATCGTTCCTTTTGTCATTTTAGGTACTTTTGAGAAGAAATCTGGAAAAGGAAGCATTTTGGACGTTTTTGGAGCATAAAAGTGAAGAAAACGGCAAAGTCTCAAAATTATGCTGGAAACTACCTTTGACGGCGTCAAGGATTGGCCCAGACGGCGTCATGGCTTGGCAAAAGAGGTGGATATGAAAATTACTCATGATAAGCCAGAGAATTTTGCATGAAAAATCTGACGGCGTCACCCTTTAAGATGATCAAGGCCATCACGGCTTAAGCTAAAGAGGGACGGCGTCAAGCTCAATTCTGACGGCGTCACCCCTTGATAGGCCAGAGAGGATTTTGGAGCACTAAAGAGGGACGGCGTCAGGAAGGCCATTCGGGAACCCTAAAAGCGGCGAGGTGACGGCGTCAAGTCCTATAACGTGACGCCGTCAGCCCTTAAACTCTATATATAGTTTTGCAATTTTTTGTCATTAGGGTGGAACTTATTGTGTGTAATTTTGGAGGAGAAACCCTAAGACGAATTTCTGCCATTTTTAAGGGTTTTCATACCCTTGGATCTCCCATGTTTAATTGAAGATAAGTAATCGTTTAATCATTCAATATGTCTATGTGTTGTTTGATTATATCTCGTTCTTGTCTTTTGATTAACATGCTAGGCTAGATTTATCTTGTGTTTGCTTAGATCTAATGAAACCTAGCTATTGATTGTTGGTTATTAGTGTGTTATTAATTGTATTGGATGATTGTTCATCTATGTTAGGCTTAAGAAAACTGGCTAACTTCCTATTCGGTAACTTGCTTAAACGTCTTAAGAAACATGAACCAATGCGCACTAAGGTTTTTATGGTTGTATTTAATGCATGAGCGAATTCTAGTGATCCCATGTTAGGAGCTTCTTAGCCGGCTCGACATAGGAGTGAAGTAGGAGCTTATAGAGTTGGGGAAGTACGTACGCCACCCCACGATTGGTATTAAGGAATACACCCGTCATCCACGCGATTAATACACACTAATCAACCGGTAAAAGATAGTTAGGGAGTAAGGAAATCTAAGTAAACACATTTCTCTCCATATAAGTTTTACCAATCTTTTCATTTTCAGTTATTTTATTTTATTTGCATTCGTAGTTATTTGGGTTAGTTGACTAGCAACTAATTCCGCCCACTCTTTCAAACCCGAGATTTTACTTGCTTTCATAAAAATATAAAAACATAAAAAGAATCTTCTCTCACCCTTAGACCTACTAAAGTAGTTTTTCATACCTAACGAACACTATTCCCTGTGGAGAACGATCAATCCCCCGTACTTACCACTACACTATACTACATCGGTCAGGTACACTGCCTGGTGGGGTTGTAAGCCTCTTGAGATCCCTCGAGAGGTAAAACCTGTTGTAAGGTTGCAAAACCACGCATCAGTATTCTATTGCAATGAATGTTACCCAAAATCGTGTTGTTGAGCTTGAGGGGGAGAATTTGAAATTACATGAGAAAATTCAAAATGATGACCATGATAACATGGTTAAACGTTTTTTCAAAACTAGAAGTTGATAATCTTAATTTGCAATTAAAGTATCAACATTTAGAAGAAAGAATGAAAATCTCAAATGCCAAGACATCTTTGGATGCTTCTGAATTTGATGAATATTTTGAATTAAGCAACGTGATGAAAAAATTCAAGCTCACACAAACATGATTCGACAATTGAGGGCTCAAATTGCCCAATTAAAGTCAAATAAGAGTGAAGTAATTGGCACCCATAAACCATCGTCTTTAGATTCTCAGAATTTTCACTATCAAGACACAATTAATAAGTTACACTATGAAAATGAGTGTTTTCGAGCTGAAAATTCAAAAGTCAAACAGCATTACAAAGAGTTATATGACTCAATTAAAGTTACAAGAAACAATCACAATGAAAAGATAAATTCTTTGTTAAATGAGATCGAGAATCTAAAGACTCAGGTGAAAGGGAAAATGCCAATTATCACCAGTGATAATGTTGTTCCAAAGGTTTTTGCTTGTAGTAAGTATGTTGTGGATGTTGTACCTATTTCGCTTCCCCTTAGGAACAATAGGTATGCCCATCAAGTATATCTTAATCACCTTAAGGAAAGCCTTGATACCCTTCGTGAGATCGTAGAAGAGGATAGGATAGATAAACCACTTGATAGTGCAATTGTAGCTGCATGCTTCCTCACTAAACGGTCTCAGGAACTTTTAGAATACGTCATTGGCACAAGTCCTAAGATAGATAACAAAAGAGATAGATTTGTTGCATCATCCTCTATAATTAAGAATAAGCATGTAACCTTTGAGGCACCCTTGGAAACTTCAGATCCCAACACATCAAAACATGTTCAGCAACTGGAAGTGAAAAAGACTAAGATTCTCATCAGTCCTTCTACAAGAGTTAACATAGACACTAAAGCTAGCGAGTCAAAACCTAGGAGAAATATAAAGAATTGTATGACCTCACCAGCTAAAAGTGTTCCTAAGAAGAAAGTAGAAGACCACATGAGAAACATCAAGTCAGATTTGAACAAAATGAATCATAATTCAAATCCTAATTCACTTTGCAAAACATGTAATGAATGTTTAATTTCGGGTAATCATGATAAATGTGTTGAGAATTTTTGAATCGTCCAAAAAAACCCCTGTCAAGCAAGTTTGGAGAGCCAAGCATGTCAAGCAAACTTGGAAAGCAACAGGAAAGATGTTTGCTCATGTTGGTTACCAATGGAAGCCCACTGGAAGGAAATTCACTTTAGGAGAACAGTGCCCTTTAACTAGGATAACTAAGTCTAAAGTAGTGCCTGTACGTCAATGGAAGCCAACTGGAAGGAAATTCCCTGTAGGAGAACAGTGCCCCTTAATTAGGTCTACTAAATCCAAAACAGTTCCTTTAATACAACCTAAACACGTTAGTACTAGTGAAAGCGTCATCATTGAGAGATTTTGTAAAACCAATCCATCATACTGAGACTCAATCAATTAATCTCCTGTTCCCACTAACCAACTGGACCCCAACTTAAATTGGGGATCCGGCACTCCAAACTCTCTATTTTTGTCTGTTTTCAAATGCAGGTCGTATAGATCGTCCCTTGACATTTGGACTCAGGCTACTCACAACATATGAGGGGAAACAACATAATGACGTCTGTTCACATCAGTTTAGGCCTCGTTCCTCAATGTCAACATAATGGCGTCTGCAGATAACACTTCAGGCCCCGTTCCTCAAAGAAAAGAAAGGCGTAAGCTTGAGTGCGCTTTATCTTCGGAAGAAGAGAAATCTTCTTGTTTATGACCATTCTTATCAATAAGCTTCATGCTCTTCCCATGCTCATTCAGTCATCAAGTGGATCAACGAACATTGGAGTATATTCTTATTCACTTGTTCTATCAAAAATGGCAACCTCATATGCAATTTTTGAGGGGGAGAAGTGTGAATAAACTAAATGTCAGTCATCAAGTGGATTTACTTATCGTTGATTGCATTCTTATTCACTCGTTCAATCAAAAATGGCAGTCATTTGCAATTTTTGAGGGGGAGAAGGGTGAATAAACAAAATGTCAGTTATCAAGTGGATCTACTTATCGGTGATGGTATTCTTATTCACTCGTTCAATCAAAAATGGCAGTCATATGCAATTTTTGAGGGGGAGAAGGGTGAATAAACTACATGTTGATTGATGTTTGAGAAATGGCCATACGACTAATCGACATCTTCTCACGGGCTGATATAATCAGTGATAAAGTGCTTCTAGTTAATGCTTCATGTACACATCATTATGCTTCATGTACACATCATTATGCTGATTCCGATTAATCGTAACCATCAGGGGAGAGAAATGTGTACACCAAGGACGCACAACAAGTTCAAGTGATCGGGTTTAATGTCTTATGAAACAAATTCAAGATGATCAGTGTTTCAACTTGTTACTTTGGTATTATCATTTCATGTGTACGTTACGGGCTGATGTGTTATATGTAAGATTACTGGAATGCATTTGGTGAGATGAAGATGTTGATATTCTGTTCCCCAAATGGACAATCTTGAAGAAGGTCGAGTCTACAGTCTGTTCTAAATTTCCTGTTGTGTGTTAGAAGACTAAAGACAGCATGGATTTGGTTATCAAAAGACTTCTTCATATTCTGGGCATTCATCAGAAAGGTTGTCAGTTTGGGGGAGAGCACTAATTAGGGGAGAGTGAAAAGCCAGATTTAATCCCTAATTAGATCTGCTCACATTGTTCTTCTGCAAGTAAAGAGATGGCAGCTGAGAAGATTTAGGAAGCTAAAAGAAGTAATGTAGTTTGAAGACCACTCTCAGAGCTGCTGCATCAAGTTCATCAAGGAGTTGAAGAACAAATCTATCAAAGAAGAATTAAGTTGGTAATTCTTCATGTATCCTTTGTAAATACATAAAATCATAAAATCATAAAAACTCAAAAAAAAATATATTTTTCCAATATAATAAAACTTTTATAAAAAGTAAATAGAAAAATATAAAACCAATAAAAACCATAAAAATCAGAAAAATAGAAAATACCAAAAATAGTTTTTTTTTTCAAGACATGTCTTCTGGTATCGATAATATTTACGGTCCTAGAAATGTCATTCAATAATGACACGGGTCTTTAAATGAAGTTCGAACAGAAGTTCAAAATGTTTTTCAAAACATGCCTATATGGCTTGCTGTTATTTCAGATAGCAACCCGTTTTTCAAAATGGGGAAAGCACGTCGCCAAAAAGACGGCTGTGCCTCCCACTGGGTGAAGTTCACCCGGGCATGGATTACTTTATATTAGTGTTTCTCCAATTTGGTGTACGTTTCAGTGCATCATTTCTTGTATAAGAAGAGAAGTCTTCTTTACACCAAAAACTCTTTCCCATCTATGATTATTCAGGAGAGTTTTGGTGTTTCACAAGGTGGTAACTGGACTTAAATTTTCACAAATGCTTGACGCTTAATTGAATGACTACAGCTCTTTAAATAGAAAACGGGTCATTAATTGAGGGGGAGAGTATTTGTTCAAATTTCTGACACCTTTTTTAAACTTTGTGCAACATCAGCAGTGACACTCTCTCTTGGTTTGAGGGGGAGCATAGTATACTCCATCATCATAATATATATTAAATCTGACCACATTGTCTCCCACATTTTCTAACTTATTTAAATCAATTGGGATCACAAATCTCAAAAGGTTTGAAATTTTTGATCGGGGGAGAGAATGTGATTTAAATATGAAACCTGATGAAAATGTGATTCTTTGGACTTAAGTGTAAGCTCTCCCATATGCACTAAACTCTTTCGTATATTGATGCACATATTGAGGGGGAGCAAATGGTGTGTAATAGCAAAATGGATGTGGCATCTTGTGTGAGCACGACTCAGACTTCACCAATGAATTGACGAAACATAAACTGTCATTAATCGAAAGGATGCGTCCTGGCCGGGTAATAATTTCAAGCTGGTCTAACCAGTGATGTAAGCGTGTCTCGAAGAGGACGTATCTGAGTAGCGTGTACCGTTTCGAGAAACTTTCTGTGAATTTGACCAGGCCGGGTAATAATTTCAAGCTAATCCAACTAGTGATGTAAGCGTGTCTCGAATCGGTCATGTTCACTGAAAGTTGATCAATTCAAAAAGTGCAATCTCTACCCAACATGTTCAAATTTTAAATTAAAACATATGAGCACATGTTAAGGGGGAGCATTTGAAAATTATAAAACTCTCAAAGTGTTTGCAAAATTGTGTTTCATAATCATAAACACTTTGAGAGATTTTTCAAGGATTTGGTTAATGGCAACATAGGATAGTCATGAAGTTATAAGGTGACTAAGGTTAGGAAAACCGTCCTATGATCCGCCAGAGCCGGAGGGATCTACCCAGGGACAATACCAAATAGTTAGTATTAGAAAGTCCTTAGGCATGATTATGAAAAAAGGAGTAATATGAGAAAGGAGAAAGAAGGGGTTGAAGATTTAAAAAGAAAATGTAATGAGAAAGGGTGAAAAGAAATAGCCTTCCAATTATTCAACCTTAAGGCAGAAACCGAGTTCAATTCATATGCTACTGGTTGTTACTAAGGTGACGCCGGTATTGAAGACAAGATGTCATGGACCCAGTGACGCACTGCACTAAACCTTCTAGCCACTCAAGTTCTCTTAAAAGGACTTGTTTCATTCTCACGGGGAACCCTGCATAATCTATCGACTGCTCATTACGAGTTATGTTGATATTGAAATAGGAGACACCGCTCCAGTCTCCGACCACCAAAATGCAATTATTGAGTCTAGAGCCAAGAGATGCATCATAAGATCTCTTAGGAACACATGTTACTTCTACATTGGTTGTTCAACATTAAGGACACCAGGTGTAAACTTATAAGTCCTACCCAGATCTTAGCAATCTGCCAGAACATTTATGAGAGAGTCTAAAAAAGTAACTCTCAGTGATTGAATGGAAATTCCTGCCAGGGTCAACATCAAACAGCTCTGAAAGCAGGTCACTTCGGTAATTCCTATGCATTACGCTTAGTGGTGGCGGCGGTTTCAAAACGGTCTACAGTCGTGGAGAGAACTCCAGCGACTCACCTAATCGTTGATCTACTTTGGTAGATCTTGTAAGCCCTCTCGGGGGTATCCGATTTAGGAACGGCCTTGGTAAGGATTAGAGAAAGTTCTCACACTATGCTGTTAACAATCTCGAAATCCGAACCTGTAAGTACCGGACATTTTATTGCTAACTGTCTTATGCAGGAATTCCTGGCAGTTGCAGTTGATTGTCGAAAAGATGCCAATCCATCACCACATGCTCACACTTCACCATCATAATCAAACAAATCATGATAACTAAAAGACCTTCGACACTGCTTCCGTAACTCTAATGCAGAAAATCATGATCCAGAAAAGTGTGAGCATGTCGGTCCAAAGATTACAACATCACATGGAGACGATACTGCAAAAAGGATGACTTTAAGACGTATGTTGGATGATGAACTCAATGAAGCCTCAACGATCATCCAAGACAAAAGAACAGTCATCGAAAGCTCACTGCTGAATGCATAAAGATTAATGACTTTGAAGAATCAAGAACTACGAGCTAGGAAAACAAACACATATGATAGAAGCTAGAATTCAAAATATAATTTTCGGGGTGACCTCCCTTAGGGGGAGATTTTTAGGAATATATATATTCATATGAAGACTCGGTCACTCCGAGTATTTGTTTGTATTAAGTAGCTCGTAAGATTATTAGTATTATTAGTAATAGTTTAGTTATTAAAGTATTCGTAAAGTGGGTCGGGTCTTTACCCTCTGTCAGCTCTCTCCACAGCCCACACCGGGCACCTTATGTATCCCTATATAAAACCCTTCCCACACAAGGGAAGGGTTAATATTACTTCACTTTCTCTCTCTAAAGTTCCTAACCTCATTCTCTCTTTCTCTCTCTAAAACAATTGGCCAAGATCACATATTTTATGTGTTATATATCACTACAAGAAAAGGAGGCTTATAGGACGCCTGTTAGTG